>BSQW01000013.1:18677235-19046717 GCA_030161315.1 Eutrema japonicum | reverse complement strand
AAACCTTGAGCATGACGGATACATCTCCGCTAGATATGATATAACTTTCGAACCACCGGTCCGAATGACCTCAAGCCACCTTCTGTAGACAGCCAACTCACTGGGCTACAAGTTTTGTGGAGACCACCGAGGCTAATTCCGATTTATGACCCTTCGTCCAGCCAGGTCTTTCAGGCATGTCGAATCTGGATCAAACTGGTTCTGGGATCGTTTGCACCGATCGACCCTGGATCGGTGCAAACGATCGGTGCTGATTCTTCTGCTATGGCACTTCCTTCTGTGTCTACACCAATCCAGGATGGGTCGGTGTTGTCTTCCGGAAACTCACTTCTTCTTTTCGGGGGCCAGACGGATATCCTCTTGGTACAACAACCATATCTCACGAAACTGACATTCTAACGACTTGATTCTAGCTCCTCTGAACAGCTAAACCACTCCTCTACAACTTCCATGAAGACCGTTTAAGCTGATTCAAATCGAAAGGCCTTCGTTTAGCCATATCTTTCCGGCGTATCGGATGGACTTTGCATTCTACTTTGGCCCATTTCTCCAAATATCATCAATTGTCTCCAAATCACCTAAAACACTCCATATTCATGTTAGACTCACTAAAACCGAGTGCAAACACCTATTACTCTAATTGAGACAAAAATGTCATAAAAACTATGCAAAACACATGCATGAGACAGAAAACAATAACAAGAATGCATGCTAAGAGATGCAAAATATGGGAATATCAACTCCCTAAACTTATTTATTTGCTTGTCCCCAAGCAAACAAACACGGAAAGGGAGAGAGAGAGGGCAAAGAATATAGAGGCCAAAAAAATGACAACAAAAGAAAACCATTCAATGGTGATTTTAAAATGCATTTGAACAATCTCTACTCCAAATTTTTTTACCATACTCATCACAATATATATCAAGCTTAATAATTAGCCTACACAAGCGTTCATATCCCCTAAATCCTTTAACATTCATTAAACGAAACCATGAATCACACTTATGCACATTAAATGAACTCGCTTGGCTAGGGGCGGACTGATATATCATGGTATTTACCCCTTTTAGGCCATGATATAAGTCCGTTTATAGAGTCTTTATACTATTTTGTAGTGTTTTAGAGTCTTTTACAAGTTTTAGCACGTTTGGGGCATAATTGGAAATATTGGAGCTTTCTGGAGCATTTTGGATCAAAGCTGAAGTTCGTGTAGCTGAGTACCCGATTTGAAGCTTTGGTATCGATCGATACTACCTAGTATCGGTCCATACTCACTACAGCAAGACACAAATCGCCACTTAATGAAGAGTTGAAGAATTGCAAAATTACCCAGAAGACTTTATTATTTACAAGAAGCCCCAAAACGTGGTTTAGGTTATTTAATTGGATTTTACAGCCACTTTCATGGCTATTTTTTATTCTAGGCTTTATTTTACTTTGGTTTTGTGAGAGAGCTTTTAAAGGGAGACAAGTATGAAACTCTGTTCGTCCGAGAGAAGATTTCGAACCCTCTTGTTACTCTTTCTATTTTATTTGATGATTTATTCAAACATGTTTATTGCTTCAATTTCCATTTCTGAGTAGATCTCTTGTTAGGTTTAGGGTTCTCATAAGGGTTTTCTCTGAATGCTAGCTTAATTAGTTGTTAGGATTCACTATCTGAATTAGTTTTTCGCCTTAGGTTGTTTTCAAAGCTAATTCTAGATTGATCACCTAGAACTTAGATCTTAGGATAATTGATTAGGCACGAGAGTGCGATTAATTACCTGATAGAACCTAGGGTGAGCAAAATAACAATTCGCAAAGAGATTTGGTTTAGTTGTTTTGTGAATAAATCAAACTTGAACTAAAAGCTGGTTTAGACTTTAGGATTCGCAAAGAGATTTGGAATTCTAGGATTTAGACTTAGATAGTTTTCGCAACGAGAGTTGGTTAATTATACCTTAGTGATTTGAGTTCAAGAACCGCGCTAAATCTGAATCATGTTAGTTAGCTTATGTGCATTCATTGATTTCCTGAGAAATACCCTGAACCTATCTTTCTCCAATCGAATTTACATTCGTTTTAATTTACATTCTACTTTCAATATCATTGATCACTTAGCTTAATTCTCATCTATATAATATATTGTGTGTTTTTGTGAGTCCTTGTGTTCGACCCTTAGTTTACTACAACTACTGCTTTAGTACTTATAGGGTATTAATTTGAGCATATCACATACCGGGTCAACCCGGAACAAACCGGGTATTGACCCGGCCAAATATGGGTTTTTGCTGATTCTGGGAGTTTTCACCGATCGACCCTGGATCGGTGCAAACGATCGGTGCTAAACCTTGAGCATGACGGATACGTCTCCGCTATATCTGATGTAACTTTCGAACCACCAGTCTGAATGACCTCAAACCACCTTCTGTAGACCGCCAACTCACTGGGCTACAAGTTTTGTAAAGACCACCGATGCTAATTCCGAATGGAGACCATTCGGCCAAGCCAGGTCTTTCAGGAACATCGGATCTGGATCATACTGGTTCTGGGATCGTTTGCACCGATAGACCCTGGATCGGTGAAAACGATCAGTGCTAATTCTTCTGCTTTGGCACTTCCTTCTGTGTCTACACCGACCCACAGCACCGACCCAGGATGGGTCGGTGTTGTCTTCCGGAAACTCTCTTTTTATTTTCGGCGGCCAGACAGACATCCTCTCGGTACAACAACCATATCTCACGAAACTGATATTCTAACGACTTGATTCCAGCTCCTGTGAACAGCTAACACACTCCTCTACAACTTCCATGACGACCATTTAAGCTGATTCAAATCGAAAGGCCTTCGTTTAGCCACATCTTTCCGGCGTATTGGATGGACTTTGCATTCTAATTTGGCCTATTCCTCCAAATATCATCAATTGTCTCCAAATCACCTAAAACACTCCATATGCATGTTAAATTCACTAAAACCTAGTCCAAACACCTATTACTCTAATTGAGATCAAAATGTCATAAAAACTATGCAAGACACATGCATGAGACAGAAAATAATAACAAGAATGCATGCTAAGAGATGCAAAATATGGGAATATCAACTCCCCTAAACTTATTTATTTGCTTGTCCCCAAGCAAACAAACACGGAAAGGGAGAGAGAGAGCAATGAAGATAGAGGCCAAAAAAATGACAACAAAAGAAAACCATTCAATGGTGATTCTAAAATGCATTTGAACAATCTCTACTCCAAAATATTTTACCATACTCATCACAATTTATATCATGCTTAAGAATTAGCCAACACAAGCGTTCATATCCCCTAAATCCTCTAACATTCATTAAACGAAACCATGAATCACACTTATGCACATTAAATGAACTCACTTGGCTAGGGGCGGACTGATATATCATGGTATTTACCCCTTTTAGACCATGATATAAGTCCGTTTTATAGAGTCTTTCTACTATTTTGTAGTGTTCTAGAGTCTTTTACAGGTTTTAGCACGTTTGGGGCATAATTGGAAATATTGGATCTTTCTGGAGCATTTTTGATCAAAGCTGAAGTTCGTGTAGCTGAGTACCCGATTTGAAGCTTTGGTATCGATCGATACTGCCTAGTATCGGTCGATACTCACAACAGAAAGACACAACTCGCGACTTAATGAAGAGTTGAATAATTGCAAAATTACCCAGAAGACTTTATTATTTACAAGAAGCCCCAAAACGTGGTTTAAGTTATTAAATAGGATTTTACAGCCAATTTCATGGCTATGCTTTATTCTACTCTTTATTTTACTTTGGTTTTGTGAGAAGGCTTTTGAAGGGAGACAAGTCTGAAACTCTATTCGTCCGAGAGAAGATTTCGAACCCTCTTGTTACTCTTTCTATTTTATTTGATGATTTATTCAAACATGTTTATTGCTTCAATTTCCATGTCTGAGTAGATATCTTGTTAGGTTTAGGGTTCTCATAAGGGTTTTCTCTGAATGCTAGGTTAAATAGTTGTTATGATTCACTATCTGAATTAGTTCTTCGCCTTAGGTTGTTTTCAAAACTAATTCTAGATTGATCACCTAGAACTTAGATCTTAGGATAATTGATTAGCACGAGAGTGCGATTAATTACATGATAGAACCTAGGGTGAGCAAAATAACTATTCGCAAAGAGATTTGGTTTAGTTGTTTTGTGAATAAATCAAACTTGAACTAAAAGTTGGTTTAGACTTTAGGATTTGCAAAGAGATTTGGAATTCTAGGATTTAGACTTAGATAGTTTTCGCAACGAGAGTTGGTTAATTATATCTTAGTGATTTGAGTTCAAGAACCGCGCTAAATCTGAATCCTGTTAGTTAGTTTATGTGCATTCATTGATTTCCTGAGAAATATCCTGAACCTATCTTTCTCCAATCGAATTTACAACCATTTAATTTACATTCTACTTTCAATATCATTGATCACTTAGCTTAATTGTCATCTATATAATCTATTGTGTGTTTCTGTGAGTCCTTGTGTTCGACCCTTACTTTACTACAACTACTGCTTTAGTACTTATAGGGTATTAATTTGAGCATATCACATACCGGGTCAACCCGGAACAAACCGGGTATTGACCCGGCAAAAAATTGGTTTTTGCTGATTCTGGGAGTTTTCACTGATCGACCCTGGATCGGTGCAAACGATCGGTGCTAAACCTTGAGCATTACGGATACGTCTCCGCTAGATCTGCTGTAACTTTGGAACCACCGGTCTGAATGACCTCAAACCACCTTCTGTAGACCGCCAACTCACTGGGCTACAGGTTTTGTGAAGACAACCGAGTCTAATTCCGAATGGAGACCCTTCGGCCAAGCCAGGTATTTGAGGCACATCGGATCTGGATCAAACTGGTTCTGGGATCGTTTGCACCGATCGACCCTGGATCGTTGCAAACGATCGGTGCTAATTATTCTGCTTGGCACTTCCTTCTGTGTCTACACCGACCCACAGCACCGACCCAGGATGGGTCGGTGTTGTCTTCCGGAAACTCTCTTCTTATTTTCGGCGGCCAGACATACATCCTCTCGGTAAAACAACCATATCTCACGAAATTGATATTCTAACGACTTGATTCTAGCTCCTCTGAACAGCTAACCCACTCCTCTACAACTTCAATGCCGACCGTTTAAGCTGATTCAAAACGAAAGGCCTTCGTTTAGCCACATCTTTCCGGCGTATCAAATGGACTATGCATTCTACTTTGGCCTATTTCTCCAAATATCATCAATTGTCTCCAAATCACCTAAAACACTCCATATGCATGTTAAATTCACAAAAACCTAGTCCAAACACCTATTACTCTAATTGAGACCAAAATGTCATAAAAACTATGCAAGACACATGCATGAGACAGAAAACAATAACAAGAATGCATGCTAAGAGATGCAAAATATGGGAATATCAATTCCAGGATGGGTCGGTGTTGTCTTTCCGGAAATTCTCTTCTTATTTTCCGCGGCCAGACAGACATCCTCTCGGTAAAACAACCATATCTCACGAAACTGATATTCTAACGACTTGATTACAGCTCCTGTGAACAGCTAACCCACTCCTCTACAACTTCCATGACGACCGTTTAAGCTGATTCAAATCGAAAGGCCTTTGTTTAGCCACATCTTTTCGGCGTCTCGGATGGACTTTGTATTCTACTTTGGCCTATTTCTCCAAATATCATCAATTGTCTCCAAATCACGTAAAAACACTCCATATGCATGCTAGACTCACTAAAACCTAGTGCAAACACCTATTACTCTAATTGAGACCAAAATTTCCTAAAACCTATGCAAGACACATGCATTAGACACAAAACAATAACAAAAATGCATGCTAAGAGATGCAAAATATGGGAATATCATTTAGAACCCTGAAAGGGGAGGTTTTTAGCAAGAGAAAAGAGATGGCATCTAAAATTTAGGTATAAGGCTTTATATACAAGTTTGGGCCGCGCCCCAACACCTGGCCGTGGTGGCCCAGTATGGCAGGCCTGTATTCTCCCTGGTTTGGCCGTGCTAATACCGGTCGGTCGTGCCGGGTGAAGTTGGGCCGGTGTGGTGATGTTCTTGGAGCATAACTGGTTTGGGCACCAGACATACATATCCTTTCTAAATTTGATGTATCTTTCGAACCACAGCTCCGAACAACTTCAAACTATGTCTAGACGACAGCTAACCCAATTGGCTACAACTTTCATGAAGAACTCCGAAGCTAATTCCGATTGTACCAGATCTTTCAGACACCTCGCCTGGCTTCGATGAGGACGAATTTGAGCTTGTGACACCGGGTGGACATTGACCGGTGCTGTGGGCCGGTATTTCCCCTGTCCATGCTGAGGTTCAACACCAGAAGGTGATGCCGGGCCGTGGCTGGTCGGTATGGATTACACTGGGCAAGGACAACGGTTTGAAGTGGGCCGGTGTTGGTCGACATACGGCGGCCATATCTCACGAACCATATATCCGAATGACCTGAACCACCTCCTGTAGTCAGCGAACTCACTTCGCTACAATTTTCATGAAAACAATCGAAGTTGAATCAGATTGGAGATCCTTCGTCCTGCCAGTTCTTTCAAACGCTTCAGAATGATCCTTTTGCTCCATTACTCCAAACTTCTCCAAAATGACTCCAAGCACCTATAAAACACTCCAAATGATGCAAGGCTCATTAGGACTTAATGCAACCTAGCTAGACTCTAATTTAGACCAAAACACTAAGGAAAACAATGATTATGCATGCATGTGAGTCAAAACGCTAAGTAGAATGCATGCTAAAACAAGTAAAATATGAGAATATCAGTCATCAACAAAACCATCGATTCCCAAGCCAAGTTCGGAGCCATTTTAAATGAGAGAATAGATTCCATCTCCATCGAATTCAATAAGAAGTTCGATGACCTTACTGTCCACGTCAAATTCCTTGAAGAACAGACCCTTAAAGACGCTACAACACTAAACGAGAGGATGGAACTGGTTGAAGAAGAACAAGGAAGACAAAACTTTGATATCCGGAAAGCTAATGATGGGGTACGTACTTTGAACTACAAGCTTGATGATTTGGATAACTCCGTCAATGACAACAGTAACACCACCTACAACTACACCCTCGAGCTGTGGGAAGTAGTAAGAGAATTTGAGGACAAAACGAGAGAGCTCAATCTTACACTAGATCGACTCATTTATACTATCGACGAAGTAGAAGAGAAAGTGGAGAAACAATATAAAGATCATGAGAATCATGATACAACACTTGAAGGTCATGCCCCGGACATGGAAGAGAATCCAAATGATCCTTTGGAGGAGAAAAACATTGAAGGAAATAAAGAAGACGACGAACCGAACAAGTCCCCACGGACCCCTCTTACCACTGGCGCGAGCTCTCCGGCCACTGCCAGCCCTCCCCTCCACCGCGGGTGCACTCAACAGACCCGTGGCCAGCCTCCAATCTGCCGCGTCTCTGTTCCTTGGACCCGCGGCCAGCCTCTTCTCGTTGATAAGCTCAAATTAATACCCTATAAGTACTAAAGCTTTGTCGATTGTAATACTTAGGGGTCGAATCCGCATAGACTCAAGAAAACACACAATAGATTGTATATATGAAAATTAAGCAAAGTGATCAATGGAATTGAAAGCAAATACGTAAATTAAACAAGTTGTGATTCGATTGGGAGAAAGAAAGGTTCGGGGGTATTTCTCAGGAGATCAATGAATGCAATTAAACTAACAAATCAGGGTTCATGTTACGCACGGTTCTTGAACTCAAATCACTAAAGTATAATTAACCAACTCTCGTTGCGAGAATTATCTAAGTCTAAATCATAGAATTCTAAATCTCTTTGCAAATCCTAAAGTCTAAACCAGCTTTTAGTTCAAGTTTGATTTGTTCACAAAACAACTAAACCAAATCTCTTTACGAATAGTTATTTTGCTCACTCTAAGTTCTATCAAGTTTCTCAATTGCACTCTCGTGCCTAATCGATTAACCTAGGATCTAAGTTCCAGGTGATCAATCTAGAATTAGCTTTGAGAACAACCTAAGGCGAAGAACTATTTCAGATTATGAACCCTAATCAAAAATTCAACCTAGCATTCAAAGAAATCCCTTATGAGAACCCTAAACCTAACAGGAGATATACTCAGACATGGAGATTGCAACAATAAACATGACTGAATAAATACTTGAATAAATAATAAAAAATAGAGTAAAACAAGGGTTCGAAATCTTCTTTTGGACGAACAAAGTTTCAGACTTGTCTCCCTTCCAAAGCTCTCTCACAAAACCGAAGTAAAATAAAGCATAGCTCACAAAAATGGCTGAAAAACCTAATAAATATCCCAAGTCACGTTCCGGCTCTTCTTGTAAATAATAAAGTCTTATGGGCAATATGCAGTTTCTCAAATTTTCATAAAAGTTGCGATCCTTCTGTCTCTTCGACAAGTATCGACCGATACCATAAGTGTATCGATCGATACTCATGCATCAAATCGGTGTCTCAGCTACATGATCTCTGCTCGGCTCAAAAAAACTCCAAAATGCTTCAGTATTTCCAATAATGCTCCAAACGTACCTAAAACTTGGAAGGACTCTAAAAGACTCCAAAATACTAGAAAGGCTCTATAAAAAGGACTTATATCATGGCTTAAAAGGAGTAAAAACCATGATATATCACTCGTCTACCCTTGAACCGTTTGAGTCCGATACATTTTCTCTCGAGCAAGCTGCATTCTCCATTGACACTCAAACATCAGATGAGCCTTCAAGCGACCTGGAACCAGATTTATATGCATGCAAGGTGACTCAAGCTCGTGAAGAAGTCTCATCCTCTTCATCAACAACACTTCAAAGGAGCCCACCAATGAGGATCTACATGCCCTTTATGCCTTACTCATCCTTTGAAGCAACACCTCCACCAAGTCCAATACAGGAAGAGCCAAGGACATAATGCATCACCCGAGAGAGATTGATCGAGTTTAATATATTTGGGAAATCAATCCCGATGTACACCTCTTTCGAAGAAGTTTGGGAAAAAGACATATGTACGCTTTCTTCCGCTACATCAATGAGAGCAAGGAATATATTCACGCCTATTTCATGAGAGCGAGACGTTCAACAACACCCTATGCCGCTTCCCATGCTATCCAAATCTACCATCCCGAGAAGTACCGAGAGTACCCGAATAAGATAAGCCGAGAGAAGTTAGAGGAATTCAACAACGTGGTCCATAATCTACCTAGAGGTACTACTTTTGCTAGAGCTTACATGGATCATATGATTGGTCATTTCTTTTGTGAAAGCAAGGAATCCATAACGGAGATAGAAGATCTATTAGACAATGCCAAAAACGGAAAACCAGTAAGGAGTCTCCATAAAATCGAAGAACAAGGTCAGTTCCTTATCACTTGTAGCATCCGTGGAGTTGAATTTAAGAACGTTCTTTGTGATTCCAGAGCTTGCTTGAGCATCATGTCAAAATCGACCGTAAAGCGCATCGGTATTAAGCACATACACCATACCCGGAAAAAAATAAGCATGGCCGACGAGACTTGTGCCACACCAAAAGAGATTTCCCGAGACATGCCAATAAGAGTCGGAGATTGCATAGCATCCGTCGATTTTTACATCGTCCAAACAACAAAGAAAGATGCAACACCGATAATTCTAGGATGGCCGTTCTTATCAACTTTTGGAGCCATCATGAATTGGCCAAATCGACGTGTTTCATTCGCTAACATCGACAATGACGTGTTCTACATTGCCATACCACTCAAAAAGGAGAAGAATGAAAGACGTTCTAGCACGATAGACCCTGAATTTGATCCCGATCCTGATTCATTATGGAGCGATGATTCAAATGACGAGGAAACCAAAAGAAGATCAAAAAGACTTGTCGTAAGACACTGTCTTATTACGACTGAGCTCACCTCGATACCAACGACGAGCTAAACGACTTTAAATAAAAACGCTCAATGGGAGGCAACCCATTTTAGGTACATTTTTCGTTTTGGTGTTTCTTTCTTTTTCTATTAACTTTTTCTTTTCTTAATTTATGCTTTATACAAAAATAAAAAAAACCCAAAAAATCAAAAAAAATCGAAAAGACAAAAAGATGAAGACACGGTTCGAAGTTGTTCGGTCCAACCCGAACCGGAAGGAAGTACTTGAACGCATTAAGAGGCGAACCAAGCCTTGGCCGCGGTCGTGATCAACCGACCCGTGGCCGGCTTACCAGTGGTTGCGGCTGCACAAGTCCAACCCGCGGCCAGCCCCATCCCGATCCCGATCGACTCCGTTCGATCCCCGATCGATTAGCATCCATTCCCAACCATCCCCACATCCATTACCATAACCATATCATCATCTACCATCCCTAAATCACCACCATTCCAATCAAAAATTCATTCCCCAACTGCATCCAGGTAAGTTTTATTTTTCCTTAAACTTTTTCAATTATTACATATATCTATTATTCGTCCTTACTCGATTTATTTCACACTGAGGACAGTGTGATTTAAGTCTGGGGTAGGATTCCATCCCATAATAAGCACAACTTATTTCATTTGTTTTTGCATTTTGCATTTTCGACGTTTTTCTTAAAAAAATTCAAGTTTTTCGAAAAGCGTAGGAATACGTTTTGAGGTACTGGTGAAATGAATCAATGACGATAACCGACCAGTGTGCTTCTACGCTATCTCCTAGTAACATGCTCTTTCGTAATTTGGTTCTAGACTAGGCGGTAGCTAAAGTGTCTGTTAATGTGAAATCCCTAGAGGAATTTAGACCGTAGATATTCTCTAGGATGGAATATGTTAGCTTTATTTTTTTTTGGACTTAATCTTGACTTAATTTTCTCATCAAATGTTTAGGCAAAGATAACGAATCATACATTCATGATGTTCTTTCACCTTTTATCACTCTTTGTCGTACATGAATGGCCATCTCATCTTTAGTTGGTATCCCACTTGAAACTTAACCTTTGTTCAAACCTCATGCAACTCTCTTTGTGACTTAAGTGCATATATGTGCAAAAACGCCGGAGAGGGAGGAACGATACATCTTTCAGTCACTAAAGACGAAGACTATACGCGATCGGTGGTGGTAAATTCAACAAAGATGCAAGCTTGGTTATGCCTTGGAAAAACTCAAAATCATGGTAAATTTTCGTGCCCCTAACACTCTACTTCGATAAAAGGTGTTTCCCCTTTCATTAAAAAAATTAAAAATAATAATAAAATAAATCAAAAATAAGTAAAAGGGAAAGGAAACAAGAGCCTTAAAAGTGTCTAGGTTAGTCGAAATACTTATGAGGCATCCATGGTTTGTTTGTGAGAAGTTTGTTATTCCGAGCCCACAGAAAATTCTAAAGTCTGGGGGAATGACAGAAAATTCTGTTTTTGGAGAAAGGAGGAAGTGCAACATTTTTACGCAAGAAGAAGTGACTGGAAGTTGTGGTGATCAATAGATCCTTCTTCTCTTGTTGTTTTGCATAATATCTCGCACCCTCCGGTAAATTACGGTAACCCGAAACACTCTTAACCTCACCTATAAATGCTTTTAATACCTAGCATCGATTATCTTGGTTTAATCCTTTTTATGAGAAACCCATGTCTATACTTAATGAATGTAGAGAGCTAATTGGCCTGATTTTTGGATTTTGAAAGTTTATATTTCGTATGACGGATACCGTGGACAAATGTTACGGGAACTTCTAGTGAGAATTTTCTAGGCTAGATTTCGATTGATGTAGTTTGATGGTTATGTTTAGAAGGACGGTCTCTGAGATTTCAAGTTCCCGATGAATTTCGTTTGATCATTTCCAAGCTTGAGCTTTGTCTTGTTGGACAAACAAGGTTTTACTCTGGGGTGTGATAACACCATATTTTTACCCGTTTTGCTATATATTTTAGAACACTTTAATAAGTGTTCTACTTGGTTTTCTATGCTTTTATTACGGGTTTCGCATGTTTGCGGTTTTAAGAATCTTTAATAAGTGTTGCATCTAATCACCAACAAAGTGCATCCACAAGGCGTGTGCGTCGTAAGATTTTGAAATTATAGTTACGGAGTGCCCTGAATCTATGGACCCACTAGCAAATCACAATCTTACACGCGGCCAGAGACAAAAGCCACTTGTCGAGTAAATAGATTGTAGGACGTAGGTTGTACGGGAGTAGACTACGTCATTATTCTATCCTATTCGTGGAGTTATAATATAGAAACACCGGTTACTAATGAGCTAGGGGCCGTTTGATTGAATCGAGCATACCCCGAGATATTCCTCTCGACCCAGCAACGTTTTAGAATAGTTACAACCGTCTCTAGTAGTGTAGTTTAGTTATCGATTTCATTAGGTTTAGGTTAGTAGTCAATTTTCTTAGGTATTAGGTTAGTCTTAGAATCTCTTAGGATTAGGTTTAGAGTCTCTTAGTGTTATATTAGAAATTATATTCCCTTAAGTTTAGTTTAGTCATCGATTTCCTTAGAAATAGTTTAGTTGAAATTTTTTGTTTTTCGTTCTTTACAATTCTAGTTACAAAAACCCTATAAAAATATATTCGTTCTAGGTTTTTTTACTATACAGTGTCTAAGCGGTCTCATAGAATAACACCCTCTCCATGTGAATCAATACCTCAAGTACTACAACGCACATATATTCACTTGCAGGCTTTAAGGTTTATATGATCATAATAATCAAAAATATGATCCATCCTCATCTCTCAATCGAGAGACGCTTCTGGATCAGTTTTGCCCACAAAGCTTGGTGCGTTCAGCTTCATATCGTGGTTAGTTTGGCGTTGTGGAGGCATCTCCTCATGGAGATCTTCTTCTTCATGGCCTCTTAGTGGTGCTCTCGGACTCTTAACTCTCGCAGGTATGCATGGTGGATCTTCTTGATCCTCATCATCAGTTTGTACTACTTGGTCTTGAGCTCGCTGCCCTTGACCTCCAAGGTTGCGTGCATCAGCTTGAGGCTTCATTGGGGGTGCCGTTCATGTTCAGACTGAGATTGCTAATTGGTTGACGCAGGTTTGGATTATCAAATCTTATTAGTCACTCTCCCATGGTTCTTAGCCCATCTTGAATTTCACCATCGGTCCTCAACTCTTCTCGCATCTCTCGCACAGATGCCAACATATCCAACATCGCAGCCATAGCATCAACTGGTTGTGCTACTTGATCCGTCATGTTGCAAAGCTACAAAAATAGAAACAAGTATCAAATTCTTTGGCTAAGTAATCCGAGTTCAAAACAATAAGGTCTATAACCAGATGTTATAATCTCAGGACAAAGCACAAAAATAATACTAGTTTCCTTATGACCTAGCAATCGCAACAATAAGAGTATATCTCAAAACAGGAAATTCTACGATTCAATCAAAAGGTAAACGACTTAGAGAAATAGAAAACTAACAATTTTAATCTTAACTTTTTTGACTTTTCTTACACCGAATGAAACATCAGAACAGAAGAACACAAATTTTTTTTAATGGTTTTTCTTAGGGTAATGAAAGCAAAGAACGATAACTAAAAACAAAAGCACAATTTATATGGTTTTTTCTTACGGATCTAAACGAGAAACAATGAATCAAATAAAACTAAAATAAGATGGAACGAGTAAACCTGGTCGGATTCGTTTCACTTGGCCTTCAAAAGCTAAGCTCGGGATACCAATTGACATAGGTTCAAGGAGAAGCTCACTTGAATCTACTTAAATCAAGGCCAATGGATGAACGGTAGCTGGTTGAGTGCTCTCTCTACGATTGAAAGGTAGGGTTGGTCGATGGCGAATAAGGTCACACCACACGGATGGGATGAATCTCCGTGATAAAATGACAAGGTTGCTCTATGGTTTTGGAGTGATCTCGACAAGAACAATAGTAGGCGGCTGCAAGTTTCTTAGAAGAAAACTAGGTATTTTATTGATGTAAAAAGAATCATGACTACAATGTCGCGTGTGGAGCTTTATTAATAGCTTTTCAACCTTGACCTTCAAGGGTCGACTCTATAAATAAAATAACAATACATACTCCAAATTTTATAATAAAAAATACACGAAAACAAACTAAAGAAATTGCAAAAAGATCCTGCAAAACAAAAGAAGAAAACGTTAGCCCGAAAGGAAATACTTCAAATCGCTTACCTTGCATATTGTCTCAGCCTTTCACTTATGGTAAGTCTTCTTTACTCTCCTTTGCGTGTATCTCGACACATTTGTGGCCCAAAGGTGGTGCGGTCAAGCTTGAGATGGATAGTCCGCCGAAAGCTCTCTCAAGTTCTCCAAACACGAAGTCGGATTCTTGTCGTGGGCCGCCTTTGATCTTGGTCTCCTTTGTAGCGATCTCCTTGTTATTGGATCCTTCGTAGACTGGACTTTATGTTGGGTGGAGGTTGGGTCGACAAAAGATGGATCGTTTCCATCATGGCCCATGCTCTCCTTTGGGTTATTTCTTCTCGGGTAAAATTTCCTTGGGGGAAACTCTTTACGGCTGTGGAGTCGTTTGGTGCGACCTGTTGAAGATTTTTCTCGGCCTATCTTTGAGTTTTGTCGACCAATGGGGTCTTCTGAGTAAGCTGGTCCATTGGTGTCTTCTTGGTCCGAGTCATTGGCTTGTTGGTCGTGCTCTTGTGCTCCGGGTGTATTGAGGACCGCACCTACAAACGCATTGAACGTGCTCTGGACAGGCCAGTGGCTATGCCAATTTTTTAGAAACATTGGCCTAGGGGACTATTTTAAAAAAAAAATCCGGAAGGGCCAATTTAAAAAACAAATTCGGAAGGGCCCATTAGTTTTAGTAGCTTATGTTAAACGAGAAGGGCCCATTAGTATTAAAAATAGAAACTAATTTAAAAATAATTTAACAAATAAAAAATAAGGGTAATAATTACCGTTTAAACAATTACATGATACCTCTTGAACTCCCTTACTTCATCGTTGAAGTTTTGAATCTTTGAGTTTTCTTCTTTTCACAGCAATAACATAATCATCAAACAGTATTTGCTAATTTCCCGTTTAACATTCTTCTCTTTTTTCCTAATATTTTTTTATCTTGAAATCAATCATTTTTATTAATCATCAAACTCATGGATCACTAAATGAATATTATTGACGATTCCAGTTGCATCTATTGAAAGAATTTTTTCAAAGTTGAAGTTGATAAAGTCTTATCTTCGTTCGAGTATGTCACAAGAGAGATTGAGTGACTTGGTTATCTTGTCTATCGAAAAGAGTTGGTTAAAAGTGTTGATTTTGAAAGGTTGGTTAGTGATTTTGTTGGAAAGAAAAATTATGGTTTTAAAATTTATTACTCTGGTTTTTATTTATTTATTTAGGATGATGATAAAAGAGTTGGTTAAAAGTGTTGACTTTGAAAGGTTGGTTAGTGATTTTGTTGGAAAGAAAAATTATGGTTTTAAAATTTGTTACTCTGGTTTTTATTTATTTATTTAGGATGATGATTGTTATTATTGGTTTTATATGAATTTGAGACGACAATGGTTTATTTGTTTTATATGATTTGGATTGGTTTTATATGGATTTAAGACGATGAATGCCTTTTTTTTAACCCCGCTTATGGGCTCCGTATATCTAACCACGGTATGGCTCTGGATCTTGTCATGGGCATGTTGGGCACGAATGGGACCTCTGATGGTGGTGCATCCTGGATGTCCTCATCAAATCTCTTAGAAATCTGCATAGAATAACTATTCATGAATACTTGGAGGATGGAACCCCAAGTATTTACCTTTGGTAGACTAATATCGTTTTCTGTTGATTTTTTTGTTAAGGTTGAGTTGTTTGAACTATCAACTTTTAGCGGTCAACTATTTTTTTTTTTAATTTCGGTCGTCAACTTATTGTCAAATCTTTATAAATTAATAATGTCGGGATTATAATATTTTATTATTTTATAAAAATATTAATTTATCAAGTTATTATTTGGTTTCTAAACTAATTTTGAAACCGAAAAAATTATTAATTTATAGAGGTTCTTATCTAATTTAAAACAATCGGTTTATATTTTGGTTGGTTGATATCTTATGAAGCACATATCCGAATGACCTGAAACAACCTCCTGTAGTTAGCGAACTCACTTGGTTACAACTTTCATGAAGACTATTGAAGTTTAATCAGATTGGGGATCCTTCGTCCTGCCAGTTCTTTCAGACGCTTCAGAATTGTCCTTTTGCTCCATTACTCCAAACTTCTCCAAAATGACTCCAAGCACCTATAAAACACTCCAAATGATGCAAAACTCATTAGGACTTAATGCAACCTATCTAGACTCTAATTTAGACCAAAACACTAAGGAAAACAATGATTATGCATGCTTGTGACTCATAACGCTAAGTAGAATGCATGCTAAAACAAGTAAAATATGAGAATATCAATCATCAACAAAACCATCGAGTCCCAAGCCAAGTTCGGAGCCATTTTAAATGAGAGAATAGATTCCATCTCCGTCGAATTCAACAAGAAGTTCAATGACCTTACTATCCACATCAAATTCCTTGAAGAACAGAACCTTAAAGACGCTACAACACTAAACGAGAGGATGAAACTCGTTGAAGAAGAACAAGGAAGACAAAAGTTCGATATCCAGAAAGCTATTGATGGGGTACGTACTTTGAACTACAAGCTTGATGATTTGGATAACTCCATCAATGACAACAGTAACACCACCTACAACTACACCCTCGAGCTGTGGGAAGGAGTAGGAGAAGTTGAGGACAAACGAGAGAACTCGATCTTACACTAGACCGACTCATTTATGCTATCGACGAAGTAGAATAGAAAGTGGAGAAACTATATAAAGATCATGAGAAGCATGATACAACACTTGAAAGTCATGCCCCGTACATTGAAGAGAAGCCAAATGATCCGTTGGAGGAGAAAACACCGAAGAAGATAAAGAAGACGATAAACCGAACAAGTCCCCACGGACTCCTCACACCACTGGCGCGAGCTCTCCGGCCGCGGCCAGCCCTCCGTCTGCCGCGGGTGCACTTAACAGACCCGCGGCCAGCCTCCAATCTGCCGCATCTCTGTTCCTTGGACCCGCGGCCAGCCTCTACTCGTCTACCCTTGAACCGTTTGAGTCTCGTACACTTTCTCTCAAGCAAGCTGCATTCTCCATTGACACTCAAACTTTAGATGACCCTTCAAGTGACCTGGAACCAGATTTATATGCACCTTGCAAGGTGACTCAAGCTCATGAAGAAGTCTCATCCTCTCCATCAACAACACTTCAAAGGAGCCCACCAAGGAGGATCTACATGCCCTATATGCCTTACTCAACCTTTAAAGCAACACCTCCACCAAGTCCAATACCGGAAGAGCCAAGGACATAATGCATCACCCAAGAGAGATTGATCGAGTTTAATAGATTTGTGAAATCAATCCCGATGTACACCTCTTTCGAAGAAGTTTGGGAAAAAGACCTATATACGCTTTCTTCCCCTATATCAGTGAGAGCAAAGAATACATTCACGCCTATTTCATGAGAGAGAGACGTTCAACAACACCCTATGCCGCTTCCCATGCTATCCAAATCTACCATCCCGAGAAGTACCGAGATTACCCTAACAAGATAAGCCGAGAGAAGTTAGAGGAATCCAACAACGTGGTCCATAATCTACCTAGAGGTACTACTTTTGCTAGAGCTTACATGGATCATATGATTGGCCATTTCTTTTGTGAAAGCAAGGAATCCATAACAGAGATAGAAGATCTTTTAGACAATGCCAAAAATGGAAAACTAGTTAGGAGTCTCCATAAAATCGAAGAACAAGGTCAGTTCCTTATCACTTGTAACATCCGTGTAGTTGAATTTAAGAACATTTTTTGCGATTCCGGAGCTTGCTTGAAAATCATGTCAAAATCGACCGTAAAGCGCATCGGTAGTAAGCACATACACCATACTCGGACAAAAATCAGCATGGCCGACGAGATTTGTGCCACACCAAAAGAGATTGCCCGAGACATGCCAATAAGAATCGAAGATTGCATAGCCCCTATCGATTTTTACATCGTCCAAACAACGAAGAAAGATGTAACACCGATAATTCTAGGATGGTCGTTCTTATCAACAGTTGGAGCCATCATGGATTGGCCAAATCGACGTGTTTTATTCGCTAACATCGACAAAGACGTGTTCTACACTGCCATACCACTCAAAAGGAGAAGAATGAAAGACGTTCTAGCACGATGGATCCCGAATTTGATCCCGATCCCGATTCATTATGGAGCGATGATTCAAATGACGAGGAAACCAAATGAAGATCAAAAACGACGTATCGTAAAACATTGTCTTATTACGACTGAGCTCACCTCGATACCAACGTCAAGTTAAACGACTTTAAATAAAACCGCTCAATGGGAGGCAACCCATTTTAGGTACATTTTTCTTTCTTTTTCTACTAACTTTTTATTTTCTTAGTTTCAGCTTTATACAAAAATAAAAAAAACCCAAAAAATAAAAAAAAAATCGAAAAGACAAAAAGATGAAGACACGGTTCGAAGTTGCTCGGTCCAACCCGAACCGGAAGGAATTACTTGACCGCATGAAGAAGCTCGACCGCGGGTGCGTCTCACCGACCCATGGCAAACCAACCCTTGGCCTCGGTCGTGATCAACCGACCCGCGGCCAGCTTACAAGTGGTTGCGGCTGCACAATTCCGACCCGCGGCCAGCCCCATCCCGATCCCGATCGAATCCGTTCGATCCCCGATTGATTAGCATCCATTCCCAGCCATCCCCACATCCATTACCATCACCATATAATCATCTACCATCCCTAAATCACCACCATTCCATTCCCAAATCCATTCCCAACTGCATCCAGGTAAGTTTTATATTTCCTTAAACTTTTTCAATTATTACATACATCTATTATTCGTCCTTACTCAATTTATTTCACACTGAGGACAGTGTGATTTAAGTCTGGGGGAGGATTCCATCCCTTAATAACCACCACTTCTTTCATTTATTTTTGCATTTTGAATTTTTCCACGTTTTTCTTAAAAATTTTCAAGTTTTTTGAAAAGCATAGGAATATGTTTTAAGGGAATGGTGAAATGAATCCGTGACGATAACCGACCAGTGTGCTTCTACGCTATCTCCTAGTAACATGCTCTTTCGTAATTTGGTTCTAGACTAGGCGGTAGCTAGAGTTTCTGTTAATGTGAAATCCTAGAGCAATTTAGACCGTAGAGATTCTCTATGATGGAATATGCTAGCTCTATTTTTTTTGGGACTTAATCTTTACTTCATTTTCTCATCAAAGGTTTAGGCAAAGATAACAAATCATACATTCATGACGTTCTTTCACCTTTTACCACTCTTTGTCGTACATGAATGGTCAGCTCATCTTTAGTTGGTATCCTACCTGAAACTTAACCTTTGTTCCAACTTTATGCAACTCTCTTTGTGACTTATGTGCATATATGTGCAAAAACGCCAGAGTGGGAGGAACGATACATCTTTCAGTCACTAAAGACGAAGACTATACGCGATCGGTGGTGGTGAATTCAACAAAGATGCGAGCTTGGGTATGCCTTGGAAAAACTCAAAATCATGGTAAATTTGCGTGCTCCTAAGACTCTACTTCGATAAAAGGCGTTTCCCCTTTCGTTAAAAAAAATTTTAAACATTTAAAAAAAATAAATAATAATAATAAAAAAAATAATAATAATAAAATAGATCCAAAATAAGGGAAACGAAACAAGAGCCTTAAAAGAGTCTACGTTTGTCGAAATACTTATGAGGCATCCATGGTTCGTTTGTGAGAAGTATGTCATTCCGAGCCCACAGAAAATTCTAAGTCTGGGGTAATGACAGAAAACTTCTGTTTTTGGTGAAAGAAGAAAGTGCAACATTTTTAAGCAAGAAGAAGTGACTGGAAGTTGTGGTGATGAATAGGTCCTTCTTCTCTTGCTGTTTTGCATAATATCTAGCACCCTCCGGTAAAATTACGGTAACCCGAAACACTCTTAACCTCACCTATAAATGCTTTTAATACCTAGCATCTATTGTCTTGGTTTAATCCTTTTGATGAGAAACCCATGCCTATACTTAATGAATGTAGAGAGCTAGTTGACCTGATTTTTGGATTTTGAAAGTTTATATTTCGTATAACGGATACCGTGGACTAATGTTACGGGAACTTCTAGTGAGAATTTTCTAGGCTAGATTGCAATTGATGTAGTTTGATGGTTATGGTTTAGAAGGACGGTCTCTGAGATTTCTAGTTCCCGATTAATTTTGTTCGATCATTTCTATTTAAGTACAAACAAGGTTTAACTCTGGGGTGTGATAACACCGTATTTTTACCCGTTTTGCTATATATTTTAGAACACTTTAATAAGTGTTCCACATGGTTTTCTATCCTTTTATTATGGGTTTCGCATGTTTGCGGTTTTAAAACTCTTTTCAGGTAACTCGGGATTAAAGAGTGCATTTCGGAGAAAAAGTATGTTTTTGGATAAACTTAGACCGTCAAGAAGTCATGCAATCAAAGAACACATTTTCACCGTCTGGTCATCACCAAATTTGGATACAACAAAGTAGAGGCAACCAACTTTCAAATTCAATTCCAATGATTGGGGACAATCCAATGGTTGGATCCGATGAAGCTGCCCATAGGAACAATACACCGCGGGTCGAGGAGCCGGACCCGCGGCCAAGCATCAGTTTGCCGCCCCTGGAGCCATTCCACTCGCGGCCAGGGTCCATTTCGCCACGGCCAGGAAGGACGCACCTGCGGCCAAGCCCAGTTCCGCCCAAGATGATCCGTTTCTTAACCTGAAGCCAAAACGTCTTTTTCCGTCAAACCCTAAAACAACCCAAGCATGTTGAAGACCTATAAATACTTGTTTTAGACAGAAATTTTGTGGAGAACATCATACACACTAGTTTTGCTTTCATTCTTGTACTCTTGCATTGAGATTTTCGGGATTGGTGATGAGACTTCTCACCGAACTTAGTTCTTGAATTCGTGAGGCTTCTTCACCAATCTCATGTTTAATTTAATCATGTCTTTTTCCAGTAGGTGTGAGTAGTTTAGATTTTTGGTTTTAAAGGATTATCAAGGGGAATTCTATGTTCGATAAGGATTTCACTCGGTAAATCCTAGCCGATTTCTAGAGCTCTTTCTTGTGGAAAGTTATTAATGCATGAGTCTAGTTTCATGAACTAGATACTAATAAGGGGAGTTTAGAACCACGATAGTGTTGCATCTAATCACCAGCATAGTGCATCCAAAAGGCCTGTGCGTCGTAAGATTTCGAAAGTATACTTACAGAGTGCCGTGAACCTATGGACCCACTAGCAAATCACAATCTTACGCGTGGCCAGAGACAAAAGCTATTGGTCGAGTGAATAGATTGTAGGACGTAGGTTGTACGGGAGTAGACTACGTCATTATTCTGTCATGTTCGTGGAGTTAAAATCTAGAAACACCGGTTACTAATGAGTTAGGGGCCGTTTGATTGAATCGAGCATACCCCGAGATATTCCTCTTGACCCAGCAATGTTTTAGAATAGTTACAACCGTCTCTAGTAGTGTAGTTTAGCAATAGAGTCCGTAGAAGTAGTTTAGTTATCGATTTCATTAGATTTAGGTTAGTAGTCGATTTTCTTAGGTATTAGGTTAGTTTTAGAATTTCTTAGGATTAGGTTTAGAGTCTCTTAGTGTTAGATTAGAAATTAAATTCCCTTAAGTTTAGTTTACTCATCAATTTCCTTAGAAATAGTTTAGTAGAAATTTTTCGTTTTTTGTTCTTTACAATTCTAGTTACAAAAACCCTATAAAAATATATTCGTTATATGTTTAATTACTATACAGTGTATAAGGTCTCATAGAACATCACCCTCTCCATGTGGATCAATACCTCAAGTACTACAACGCACATATGTTTATAAATTTAAGACATGAAGTTTTGGAGACGAATCCGATACGCATCAAATACTCCTCCACGGTCTTGTTTCCCTGAGACAACTTATGAAAACGCTTTTGTAAGTCTCTAAGGAAATGTGGTGGAATATACATGTCACTCATGAAATCTTTCATTTCAGTCCATGAACTGAAAGCTCGGTTTCTCCTCCTAGTTGCCACAACTATGTCCCACCAAGTCAGGGCGAACGTTGTCCGTGAGTTGAGCTATTGCCAAGGCTACCTTCTTTGCACCTGTATAGTCATAATATTCAAAAATATGATCCATCCTCATCTCTCAATCGAGAGACGCTTCTGGATCAGTTTTGCCCACAAAGCTTGGTGCGTTCAGCTTCATATCGTGGTTAGTTTGGCGTTGTGGAGGCATCTCCTCATGGTTATCTTCTTCTTCATGGCCTCTTAGTGGTGCTCTCGGCCTCTTAACACTCGCAGGTATGCATGGTGGATCTTCTTGATCCTCATCATCAGTTAGTTCTCCTTGGTCTTGAGCTCGCTGCCCTTGACCTCCAAGGTTGCGTGCATCAGCTTGAGGCTTCAATGGGGGTGCCGTTCATGTTCAGACTGAGATTGCTAATTGGTTGACGCAGGTTTGGATTATCAACTCTTATTAGTCACTCTCCCACGGTTCTTAGCCCATCTTGAATTTCACCATCGGTCCTCAGCTCTTCTCGCATCTCTCGCACAGATGCCAACATATCCAACATCGCAGCCATAGCATCAACTGGTTGTGCTACTTGATCCGTCATGTTGCAAAGCTACAAAAATAGAAACAAGTATCAAATTCTTTGGCTAAGTAATCCGAGTTCAAAACAATATGGTCTATAACCAGATGTTATTATCTCAGGACAAAGCACAAAAATAATACTAGTTTCCTTATGACCTAGCAATCGCAACAATAACAGCATATCTCAAAACATGAAATTCTACGATTCAATCAAAAGGTAAACGACTTAGAGAAATAGAAAACTAACAATTTTAATCTTAACTTTTTTGACTTTTCTTACACCGAATGAAACATCAGAACAGAAGCACACAAATTTTTTTTAATGGTTTTTCTTAGGGTAATGAAAGCAAAGAACGATAACTAAAAACAAAAACATAATTTATATGGTTTTTTCTTAAGGATCTAAACGAGAAACAATGAATCAAATAAAACTAAAATAAGACGGAACGAGTAAACCTGGTCGGATTCGTTTCACTTGGCCTTCAAAAGCTACGCTCGGGATACCAATTGACGTAGGTTCAAGGAGAAGCTCACTTGAATGTACTTAAATCAAGGCCAATGGATGAACGGTAGCTGGTTGAGTGCTCTCTCTACGATTAAAAGGTAAGGTGGGTCGATGGCGAATGAGGTCACCCCACACGGATGGGATGAATCTCCGTGATAAAATAAAAAGGTTGCTCTATGGTTTTGGAGTTATCTCGACAAGAACAATAGGAGGCGGCTACAAGTTTCTTAGAAGAAAACTAGGTATTTTATTGATGTAAAAAGAATCATGACTACAATGTCGCGTGTGGAGCTTTATTAATAGCTTTTCAACCTTGACCTTCAAGGGTCGACTCAATAAATAAAAATAACAATACATACTCCAAAGTCTATAAAAAATACACGAAAAGAAACTAAAAAAATTGTAGAAAGATCCTGCAAAACAAGTGAAGAAAACGTTAGCCAGAAAGGAAATAATTCAAATCGCTTACCTTGCATATTGTCTCAGCCTTCCACTTATAGTAAGTCTTCTTTACTCTCCTTTGCGTGTATCTAGACACATTTGTGGCCTAAAGGTGGTGCAGTCAAGCTTGAGATGGATAGTCCGCTGAAAGCTCTCTCAAGTCCTCCAAATACAAAGTCGGATTTTTGTCGTGGGCCGCCTTTGATCTTGGGCTCCTTTGTAGCGATCTCCTTTGTTATTGGATCCTCCGTAGACTGGACTTCATGTTGGGTGGAGGTTGGGTCGACAAAAGATGGATCGTTTCCATCATGGCACATGCTCTCCTTTGGGTTATTTCTTCTCGGGTAAAATTTCATCGAGGGAAACTCTTTACGGCTGTGGAGACGTTTGGTGCGACCTGGTGAAGATTTTTCTCGACCTATCTTTGAGTTTTGTCGACCAATGGGGTCTTCTGAATCAGCTGGTCCATTGGTGTCTTCTTGGTCCGAGTCATTTTCTTGTTGGCCGTGCTCTTTCTTTCGGGTGTATTGAGGACCGCAGCTACAAACGCATTGAACGTGCTCTGGACAGGCCAATGGCTATGCCAATTTTTTAGAAACATTGGCCTAGGGGCCCATTTAAAAAAAAAAATCAGAAGGGCCAATTTAAAAAAAAAAAAATCAGAAGGGGCCATTAAGTTTAGTAGCTTATGTTAAACGAGAAGGACCCATAAGTATTAAAAAAATAGAAAGTAATTTAACAAATAAAAAATAAGGGTAATAGTTACCGTTTAATCAAATACACGATACCTCTTCAACTCCCTTTCTTCATCGTTGAAGTTTTGAATCTTTGAGATTTATTCTTTTCACAACAATAACATAATCATCAAACGATATTTGCTAATTTCCCGTTTAACATTCTTCCCATTTTCCTAATACTTTTTATCTTCAAATTAATCATTTTTATTAATCATAAAACTCAAGGATCACTTATCGAATATTATTGACGATTCTAGTTGCATCTGTTGAAAGAAATTTTTCAAAATTGAAGTTGATAAAATTTTATCTTCGTTCGAGTATGTCACAAGAGAGATTGAGTTATCTTGTCTATCGAAAAGAGTTGGTTAAAAGTGTTGACTTTGAAAGGTTGGTTAGTGATTTTGTTGGAAAGAAAAATTATGGTTTTAAAATTTGTTACTCTGGTTTTTATTTATTTATTTAGGATGATGATTGTTATTATTGGTTTTATATGAATTTGAGACGATGATGGTTTATTTGATTTGGATTGGTTTTATATGGATTTGGATTGGTCTAACCACATTCTGGCTCTGGATCTTGTCATGGGCATGTTGGGGACGAATGGGACCTCTGATGGCGGTGCATTCTGGATGTCCTCATTAAATCTCTTAGAAATCTGCATAGAATAACTATTCATGAATACTTGGAAGATGGAACCCCAACTATTTACCTTTGGTAGACTAATATCGTTTTCTGTTGACTTTTTGTTAAGGTTGAGTTGTTTGAACTATCAACTTTTAGCGGTCGACTTTTTTTTTTTTTAATTTCGGTTGTCAATTTATTGTCAAATCTTTATAAATTAATAATGTTGGGATTATGATATTTTATTAGTGTATAAAAATATTAATTTATAAAGTTATTATTTGGTTGCTAAACTAATTTTGAAACCAAAAAAAATTATTAATTTATAGAGGTTCTTATCTAATTTAAAACAATCGTTTTTTATTTTGGTTGGTTTATTTCTTTACAAAGTCGGTTTATTATAACTTTTTGCTTAATTTTACGTTCTTCAACTTATATTTTATTTTCGTCTTATGGTAAATGTATATCAGTTTTGTAAAAATAGATTACCATATAAAATTCATTTTAATTATTAACTAATAGTATTAGGTAAAATGTAATAATCTATTTATTTTTAAAACAAATCTTTTAATCATTATTAAAGGCAAAACCGTCGTTTTTCAAAAATATAAGGTATATGTCAAAAAAATTTACAAATTTCTAATAAAATTAAAGTATATAAAATTAAATTACTCCTTAATGGAAGAACATTTGAATCTTCTTTAGATGCATTTCAAATGCTCCACTTTGGTAGGACACACAGACTCGAAATAGTTGTGTTGTGAAGGCATATCAACTACTGTTTACACAAGCTTGGTTTCTTGTTTTACATTATAGCAAAAAAATAACCTGTTCACATTTTTTTGAAGTTGTTCGCTCGAAAAACTTTCTTCACATTTTTCTATAGTGTGTGCCCAAACCATCAAACAAATAATATTGGGTTCTATAAGGTTTACAAGGGGAGACAATTTTTTGGGATCTGTTCTGCCAATACGTTTAGTCTTTCTTTTGACTATGGTCCGGGCCTACACTATAGGCCCCATAGGTGAACAAATTTTTTGGACCTCTTGTTTTTCTAAAAAAGAAAATCAAATGGTGATGAAAAATCAAATTATAACCTGTTATATATTTATTTCTATCTTAAAAATACATAAACATCTTATATATTACTAAATAAATCTTATTTATAATATATAAGAATTTTGATATTATATATAATATTTAACAAAGTACATTGGAAAACTAATAAAACTAAGCAATTTAGATTTAGACAAAAATAGACGAATTAGAAACGTTTTTGGATAAAAACTCTTTATTAGAATCCTAAAACACAAAACATCGCGAAGTAAACAACTTAAAATTAATAAACGAGTGATTACTATTATGCAAGAAAAAGAAGAGTAAATGTATTAGTAACTAATAGTATACCCAAATATTACTATAAAATGGTCCTTAATTTGTTTGAAATTTTGTGAACCCTATGCCAATGTTTCTCTTTTTGTAGGGGAGGTACGGTTCTCTATGCATTATAGGTATATCATCGTCTTCAGAATTTTCACCATCTGTCATAATGAATGGAGTATCATGTCATGTTATTATCGTATCTAACAAGGTTGTATCGTCATTGACTATATATTTTTTTTATAACTCGGGTGATCCGGTTCAACGGACACCATGAGCTCTGAAGCAGGTCGTTGGGACACAACTCCCTAGCTGGCTTGGGTCAACGGACCATGAGATCCGACTAATCTCGGGGCCAGGGGAGCCATGTGAAAACCCATGCGACCAGCGGGAGTCATTAACTATATTTGTAGATAAAGTAATGGCATGTTTACCTTTTCTCATTTTTGGTGTATCTCCCTCCGATACTTTGTGTGTTTTTGATTTGTGGCTGGATTTAATCTCTGCAAACATAAAATGGCATGCCATTACTTTAAAGACAAACAAACATATCATCTACGATCAAATTAAGGTAACATATAATGGTATATAAATGTCATACTTGCATCCGTGTCATTTGGTATTTTGATTTTCTTCGCCTTCGACAATGATTTAACCACTGTAATGTTGAATAGTATGTCAAACCTCTTATATCATGTCCATACACAATTAAATTTGATATTTTCTATAATATTATAACATATCAAGTTTATTTGTTTGCCATATTAGTAGGCAAAACATCTGATACACGCCCTCCTCTACCACTACTTTCTTTTTTGGTGAGGCAGCTTTAGCAGTTTCAATTGACAAACTTATAAATATTCATATATGTTCATGTTATCTTATTTATTAATGGTACAATTGTTTTTATTTAGAATATTTGATATGTCATGCTAGTTTATGCTATTTAGTCATGTCACCTGAATTGGTGGCTTCTACACCATTCTCTACCATGTTTTCTTGTTCTGGTGAAGCAACTTCATGCGCCATTGGTATCCAACTTATATATATTCAAACATGTTCAAATATGTCATATTTTTTAATGGTAATTATTGTTATTAAGAGATTTTGACATGTAATATTAGTTTATGTAATTTAGTCATGTTACCTGAATTGGAGGCTTTCGCACCATCATTTATAGCTTCCACATTTTTCTCGTTAACCCCTGCATCCTCTTGTGCAACCAACTCAAGATCCTGAGGCGATGTTACTAAATTCTCTGGTTGAACTATATAGTTCAAATATGGCATAGAGTGAATACTATGTTCTAAAATTGATTTTTATATATGTAATTGGTGTGTCACCTGTAATGAGGCATATTTCATTCTCATTTGTCAATCCTTGTTCTTGTGCTGTAACAACTTGAGGCTCCTGGTCCATCCCCTCTGGCTTGTAAAAACTTTGTGTTTGTATGAGCTTTAATTTTGAGGTGTTTGCCAACGTTTCTCGTATATGAGACTGTTTTGCCATAATAATAAAATGGGTCACTTATCAGATGATAGAAAATAAGTTGATTATATGTGTTATTTGAAATAGGTTACCTCATGTGGCTTAGACCTTAAATTTTCTTGGTCATCTCCCATGTGAACAAGGCCCTCACTATTTTGAACCGCACAGACTACATCCATTATCCCAATTGCATTATTTTTCCATCCCAATAATAATATATTTTGGCCGCCTTCCAAACGACGTTGACCACGTTCTAAGTGTGTTTCATCAGCTCAATTTATATTCATTTTGTCATTACCTACGATATCCTCTAAGTTGTAATCTGAATTTGATGACCTCTGGTGAATAGTCGTGTCATTTGCGGTTGTGGTATGCCATGATGCACCAATGTCATCGTCATTTGATGATTCATTGTCAATATCATCTTTTTTAGTGTGGTCGCTTGTAGTTTCATCGCTCTCGTGCTCTGATAACACAACATGCTTCTTTTTCACGACTTCTCTTTTTTGTCTTTTTTGCATTCTCATCATGTATCTCTTCATGAACAATCTTTGTTAGTTTTTTTTAAGAGCGGTAATTTCTTCATTCACTCGGCTTTCTACGCACGATATAATGAATTCAGCTATATCTTCGTCCAAATCAACTTTACTCTTCATCTTTATTGTAACGTCCTGAGCGCGGACACCCCCAACCCACGACTCGTTTGAGAAATCGTGCCCTTGTTCTATTAGCTCCATCATATAGTCGACACTTTCGTCTGTCTCGTCTTCCACCAAAAGCTTATCTTCATCAATATCAGCCTTTCCTCTAGGAAGAATGGATAAGACTTTGGTCTACAACCAAAACCAATACCGATTCAAAAAAAGATATTTGATCAGTAATATAGCAAAAAAAAATGTAATGTCGTATTACATATTAATATATCATATGACTCCATATGACATGTCATTTAGAGTATTGTAAGCCATAAAAATGGTATGTTGTGTCAACAATAGTGTCATGAGTTGTATATGTTTTTATTTTAATGTGTTTTAAGGAAGTGACATGTAATATACCT
The DNA here is from genome assembly GCA_030161315.1 of Eutrema japonicum. Lineage (NCBI taxonomy): Eukaryota > Viridiplantae > Streptophyta > Magnoliopsida > Brassicales > Brassicaceae > Eutrema > Eutrema japonicum. The sequence goes on along the minus strand of BSQW01000013.1, from coordinate 19,017,807 downwards.
TGCAGTTGTTTTCGATTTTCCTCACATATGGCACATATATGGAGATTGGATGCTTTTTCGACGGCAGTTTCTTCCTACCGATTGTAGCTCCCCCTTTCTTACCTTTTTTAAGGATAGAAGAATTTGGACCATGCATGTATTTCTCATCACCAACAAGTTGTGGAATACAATGCAAGATTTCTAGTTGGAAACCGTGGGCAAATCCTTGGATTGCAACCGATTCTTGGACATACGTCTCTAATTTTTTGCCTTTTATAGAAGACATTGTCCGGTGGAATGACTCACGCCCCCATGGATGTGAAAGAAAACGAGGGATGTTCACAACCATTCGCATGTGTTCGTTTGGGATGATGTTTGTCCTTGATGTAGGTAATAATATACCATCGACTATCAATATAAGCGCTAGCCGAAGTTGCCATTCCTTGTCTTTCAAAGATTCAGCCTCAAGCAAATCTCTAACATCACTAGTGTTGACTTTCGCTTTTTTACCGAATAGTTGTTCCCGAGGCCCATGGGAAAAAATACCGAGGCCCATGGGCAAAAAAAAAAATTTTGGGGGAATTTTATTTTTGGGCCCCTTTATGGTAGAATTTTCTTTTTTCTTGGACCCAAAAAAAAAAATATTAATGTAAAAAAAACAAAAATTGATGGGACCTGGGGCGTGGGCCCCTTTGCCCCTACCCTTAAGCCGGCACTGGTTGTTCCCAGAAAGAAGGAAGTTCTTCTTCTATGTTTTTGCATTTGCATTTGCGTTTACCATCCGTTGCTTTAAGCTCATAACAGTTAAGGCCCGTCGTGATTGCAAACTCCCTCATAGAAATTCTAATTGGCTTCCTACAGAAATGGACCCAAAGCTCATACTTCTTTTTAGTTACCAGTTGTTGCGAGAGCATATGGTGGAAGAACTTCATGGAATAATCTATTTTGGCCCCATTCTCTAACAAATTCCCAAATTGAGATTTTCTTATAATTTCTTTCTCAGACGTTTCAAGCACACGATTGATCACGCCTAGATACTCTTGTCTGTGATAAACATTTGCTTTCCTCTTTTGTGGATGATATCCCAGCATGAACAAGGGCTCTGGCAATTTCTTTGTTTCGATCCTATAATATGGCAAGGTTACATACAAAACATATTAACAAGCCATAATTGAAACACGCAGACAACCATAACCATATGGGGAATTGAATGGTAACCCTTAATTTCTTGGGTCCCTACTTTCTGTATGCAATGTCAAACCCATAGCTGTAACATTATATCATTATATATAATTCAAAACTTCTAGTTATTCGGCCAAATTAAAACTCATCAAAATTAAAATCGTAAAACAATGGAAAATCTAGAAATTTGAAGTCAAAACTAGTCGTGAATCTTTTAGGACGATCAATTTTGAAAGAAAATAGTTTAGGCTTCCCAAGTGATTTTCACCTTCACGAAGATAATCAATAAGTCTAGCGATTTACTTGGATTTCGAAACGATAAGAGAATTACCTATGTGGTGTTTATGAAACAATATGAGACATACTCAGTGGTGGATGAAATCTCAATGATTTTCTGAAAAAAATGATCTCTCTGCAATAAGATCATAGTTAATATGAACAAATACTTAGTATGTTCTTACAAAAATGGATAAATAAAAATGATAAATGTGGTATAGTGTTGAGCAAAAATCAATAACCGCTTTCTCTAAAAAAAAAAAAAAAAAAACAGAACAACAAAATTTTCTTGATGAATAAATGTCCTATCATTAGCAAATTCAACTGACGAGAGGTACAATGGTATTTTTCCTTTGTTAAATTACATCATTATTTTTTTCTCTTAAATCCTAAAATACCCTCTAGGAACATACCATTTTGTAGTATTTTACTTACTTTAAAGTCTTTTTAAGATAGTAAAACTGGCGAATATATGATTTTTTACTTAAGTTACTAATTATATTTTTCTAAATTATAAATATACATTATGGTATAACTTCTATGTATTGATGTAACTATTAATAAATACTTGACACTATTGTTTTCTATTATAATAGTAATTGAGTTCAATAAAAATATAAAAGTTGTGGTGATATGCAATGTCACTATATGTCTTTAAAATATTCAAACAAATATAATGGTAATAATTAGCCAAGAATATAATTTATAACCTAAAAGTGATAAATACATGTAATTCACAAAATGTATTTCATAATATTTAAAATTACCAGTCCTTATAATTATAACAATCTAGTTATTAAAACAGTAAAATAAATAAATAATTAATGTCTACAATTTGAAAAAAAATCTAATGCCTACATCTAGCTTATCACACTATTCACCTATACAAAATACAATTTTAAAAATACATGTTTTAAATGTTTTAATAATCCTTAATGAAAAGTGCCATGCGAGACAAAAATTCATTAAAACGATTTTAGAATCTTTAATCACATTATTAGTTATTAAACTAATTACAAAGGTATGCAACGTTTATACTTTGAAATTTGAAACATGAAACGTCACACTTGAATCCTGGTTTGAGATTTAATTAAAAAGATGCGGGGCCACCAAGACTGCAATTCCTACTGCGACAAATTACTAAAATATATAGTATGTCATTTTTAATTATCTACCATAGTGATGAAATGTCATTATTCAACCTTTTATCGTAAAATATTAGTGATAAATGCTTTAGAAATTTTGACTAATTTTTAGGTTTTTATTTAACAGTTTACCATAAAATACCAGTGATAAAGTTTTTTCTAACTTTTTGGTAGTTTCTTTTTAAAAACTCGTTGAAAGTTGTCAAGAACAAAATTTGACTATGTTTTCAATTTAAGTCAAGTTACCGGAGGTTGATGACGTCAAAAAAAGAAAAGTCAAGTTACCTAATTTTAAGTTATTTTGATGTTAAAATAAATAATGTGAATGTATTATAAAACATAAACAATATTAACCTTTGTTTACTTCTAAACTCAAAAGTTAAACATTGAACAAACGAATAACCATAGTTGTAGTATTGTTTCCGCATCATGATTTCTACAACTTATTTTAAACACAAACATAAAATGCAAAATTGCAAAAGATAACCAAAATAGGTCGCCAAGTTTGTCCGCGAAAAAATCTTAAGCAAACATCACACAACAATTAAGAATATAATGATTGAACAGAACACCGCAATTGCAACAAGCATTAACTTCTACCAAATCAGCTTTCTACGTTTGTAGAAAAACAACATGTGTAAACTGTCATTGTTTCACACGTACGTCGAACAGACAAATCTCTAATTAACAAAAGTTTATCTCCAAAGAACTTAAACGCAACACCCCAACTTTTGATGGAATCAACTCTCACGGACACAACCTCATATTTTTGCAAGCGTTTGTGTTTATATTATACACATGGAGCTTGTTCAAATATGTTTCTAACAAGTAAATATGGGCATTGACCAGAACAACTAAAAGCAACAATTGGAGAGAAATTAAGGTTATGTATGATGCTATTTCACAAGAATATGTCACCTCATCATAATGTGTTCTCAACAAGTTAGTTATTCGTCATTCTCATCCCGACCACCGATGATGTAGAAATTTGTCATGTAAGAAACATATAAAGCATGATTTCATTGGCTCATGCATTTTATGGATCATTGTCCACATATTGTTCTCGTCATTTTATTTCTCCATTATGATCACAACCTCGGCATTTTCATTTGTTGCCATCTTAATTCCTCCAGCAAAAAACTGTTGGTCCCATGTCTTGCAAAACCATACATGACCCGTGATGTGATTATTGCAGAACCTTTGAACCACTTATTCATCTCTAGCTTGTATCACTACACCATAATACCCTCCACTTATCTCCTGATGACGATTAATTGTGTGCATGTACAAATGGTTTTCTATATCCACTAAAGAATTAATAATCAAAAGAAACTTCTAGAAGTTTATAAAAATTCTGAAAATCTTTATCAATCATTGTCAAGTGATAAATATGATTTTATCCTACTTAATAATCAATCATAAATACACATGTCATTGTAGTGTTTTATGTGTCAATCCAATCTAGGGTCTAGTTTAATGCAACAAGAATACAAGACATTCATTAATTAAACAATCATGTAGAAGATGACGATGAAGATTCAGAAAATCCCAAGGTATCGACCGACACCACCGGGTATCGATCGACACCCGACCAAGCACTTTCACGGGAAATCTCAAAACCCCGTGTATCGATCGATACCATCCCTGTATCGATCGACACTGACCATGCAGTCGGGAAGACACCTGAGTTGACGCCAGAGAGGGTATACAAACCTACGATACCATACCCTGAACTACCTAGACACCTCCGAGACCCCATTTCTCCAAAGCAGCTGCTTGGCTTTGAGAAGATGGTACGAAGGATTCCCCACACACTGACTTTTGAAGAAGCTCTAGAGTACCGCCCTTTGTTGAGTCACTTCCGAGATTGCAGAGAAACTCTGGAAGAGATCGAGGTGCTCTTTATTAAGGCCAGAAGCAAGTCACTACCGCTGAGGCAGTTGACCAAGAGTGAAGACGTATGAACATTCTCCGTTCCATGTTTTATCTCTGGCGTTCATTTCAAAGAGTCTCTCGTTGACTCAGGGGCTAGCGTCAATATCATGTCAAGGGCAATTGCAGAAAGATTGTGAGCTGATATTCGACCGCCCAAGTCATCTATCATATTCGCGAACAGTTCCACCTCACTTCCATATGGTACAATCCCTCATTTGACGGTTAAAGTAGGAGATTGCCTGGTTCCTACTGATTTTCAGGTTGTGGAGATGAGTGCACAATCCCGTACGCAGTTGATTATGGGAAGACCGTTCATGGCTACGGTTGGTGCCATTATGGACACACCCAGCAAGCAAATCTTGTTCTCATACATTGACAAGGAGGTGTACTACAAAGCCATCCATAGAGGAACTCCCACACATATATCTTGCATCACCATTGTTACAGGAGAGACGTTGGTAGTTGATCTTTTGGAAGAGCCTCCTGACAATCCAACTGTCATAAACCTTCTAGATAATCCTTCTGTCATCACCAAGAAAGACGTCAAAACAGCCAAGGCAAAGAAGAAGGTAAAGAGCAAAGGAGTAAAAAGTTTTCCCCATGTGACTTTAACCCCTCAGAACTGCGATGGAAATTCAATTGAATATAAGGTGAAGTGCAAGGGAACTTCGAAACCATTCTCTAAGGCTAGAGTTATTCTCACTTCGGAGCTGAAAGAGAAAGGACAGGAGTTTGTTGAGAGCATGATGAGCAGAACTCTGAAGCTGGCGATGTCTAATTGTGGAGCTTGTTCTGGCGCAAGTTCTCATTCTTCTCCTGACTGATCGTCCGTAAAGTCAAGCTCGTGACGTAAAACAAGCGCTTGGTGGGAGGCAACCCACTGGTGAGTCTGTACATGAGTCTTTTATTTTTGTTTTTATTTTTAGGTTTGTGTTTTGTGTCTTGTGTCTTAACGTGAAGCAGATTTGGACGATGAGTATCGACCGACACCAGTCCGTGTCGATCGATACCACGCGGAGAAAAAGCAGTAATTGGCCAACAAGCGTCGACCGATACTACGCGGTGTCGATCGATACTGTGCGGGCAGGTAAGTTTTCTTTCAAAACCCTCGGGTTTCTTTTTCTCTTCTTTCTTCTCCATCGATCGATACCACCTCCATCTCTCTATCAAATCGCATCTCTCTCATTTCTTCACCGATTTTGGTGATTCAAGTGCCAAGATTCATTGGATTTTCATCCTCTATCTCTTTCTAGCATTTGTTTCTTTAATCAGCAAAGGTATGTACTCGAAATTCCACTTTTTCAGTCCGAATTTTAGGTTTGTGGTTTGTGAGATTTTACTCTTTAGCACTTGCTTTTCTTGACAATGGTCATTTGCTGAGATGCTCTAGAGTGGGATCGAACCTTGCCTTACATTCAATTGCCTTTAATTTTGACTCTTGGATAATTTGGAATTTGGGAATTCGTTGAAACTGGAAACTGGCTAGGGTGTCGATCGATACCCTCTGGTATCGATCGACACCATCCGTGTCTGCTGATTAGAATTTGCTGCGATTTGCTGAGAGGTTTTGGATTTATGCTGTGTCTTTCTGCCTTGTTTGCAGATGGCATCTAGGTCAAAGAGAGCCAGGACTACAGACGCATCGAGCTCTAATCCATCTGCTCCTGAAGTTCATGTAGCCCCACGCAGAGGTCCTTGGCCTAAGCTGAATGAGAAGGCCAGGATCCCTTGTCATCGCGTTTGGAACGGGACGGAGAAAGAAGTTGCGCTGGGTGATGACTGCACTTACAGACCCATATTGGAGGCATGTGACGATTATGACACGCTGCACTATAACGCGTGGTTGACAGTTGCTATAGAGCCTACTCGGTTTGTTGACGGAGTCTCCATGCGTCGCTTGGGCCTTGACACAGAGCTAGCCCGTTTGCTTGGAAAGATTGGTCTTGGCCGGATGGCCACTCAGCAGCATGATCTTTACCCGGACTTGGTTTGTCAGTTCATGGCGACAGTTCGCGTTTATTACCAAGACGAGGTTCTCCAGGATGCACACGAGGGGATGCACACGAGGGCACCTTGATTTCCATGGCTTGTGGAGTGAGGTACATGTTACCACTCTCTGATCTCTGTGACATCTTCGCTTTTCCGCGGGATTGCAGGAGGGTTGCTCTTCCCGCGCAGCATCCTAACATGCAGACATTTTGGGAGCATTTCGGAAATGGTGCCTATTATTCTAAGGAGTCCACTCAGATGGATATACGACACCCGGTCCTGCGATGTTTGGTTAGGATCTATAGTAGCCATCTCCATTGTCCTCTTCGCTTTGGGCAAAGTTCTCCACCAGTATTTCTCCTGGTTCCACGAAGAGGTTTGTAAAATGCCCATTGCTAGCAGCATCTAAAGTCCATTTGTGATCTTGGTGAACTCCCCAATAGAAGATGCTAAGAATGGCTCATTTCTTGAAACCATGATGGGGACAATCTCGAGTGTATCCCTTAGTCTTCCCCACGCCTCATAAAAGGTCTCATACATACCTTGTTTGAAACTCAAGATGTCCTTCCTAGTTTGGACCGTTCTTTGTGTGGAGTAGAACTTGTTAAGGAAAATCTTCTTGCAATCATCCCAAGAGTTTACCAAGTGAGATGGCAATGTTCTCTCCCATTGGCTTGCTTTTCCTCCAAGGGAAAACGGGAACAATATGAAATTGATGCTATCGTGGGGCACTCGTCCGGTTCTAAACGTGTCACACAACCTATCAAAGGAATCCAAGTGATAATAGGGGTTCTCCACTTTCGTCCCCAAGAACTGAGACTCTTGAATCAACCTAACCAAGCTTGCTTTGATCTCATAGGGCTTGGCTTCAATTGGAGGAGGGTGGATCCCATATCTCGATCCATGACAACAAGGAGTGTCAAAACTTCCAACCGGTGGCTTGTCCCTTTGATCTTGGGTCGGACTTGATGCCAACACTTGAGGTCGTGGTATTTCTTAAAGATGTGGCATTTCTTGAGGTTTTGGAGCTTGAAGAATGTTCCTTTGGTAGTCCATCTCCGACACCTTAAGTGACCTTGTCTCTCCATCACTTTTCCTTTGGACTTGGTACCCTCTTTGATCGTCCATATCCAATACTTCAAGTGATCTTGTCTTGCCATTGCTCCTTTTTTTCATTCGGTACCTTTGAAAGCACAAGAGAACTTGGGAAGACAAGTTAGTGACAATGTACAAGAGAAAATTTATCATCTCGATGAGATGCATGCTCTTAGTGATGTTCATTAACATAATGTAAATAAAAAGCTTGATCTCAAAAAGAATCTAAATCCTATTGACTAAACTAGAACCCCAAATTGGCAACGGCGCCAATTGATAAATAGGATTTTATCCTCCTCAAGAATCAATCCTAAATACACATGTCATTGTAGTGTTTTAGGTGTCAATCCAATCTAGGGTCTAGTTCAATGCAACAAGAATAAAATACACTCTTTAATTCAAGCAAACAAAGTGGTTTTGGTTATTAAGCTAGTGAACTATTAATTAAAAGACAAATGATAAGAGCTAAAGACACTAAACGGTGAATAAAACAATGATAAAAGGCGAATTCAAGGATAAGGTAATTGAGATAGGGCAATCCAATGGCTAATTAATGATGTCCAATGCTTAATGAAGACTAATCCCTAGGCAAAGATCACTAATCTTAACTAATCCTCTCTCAAGGCATTAATTACTTTGCTAATTACTAATTCAAGATCAAATTCTCGTTTGTGAATCACTAATTAGCAAGCTTTAAGTCTATCATTCAAGATCAACCAAATAATCACTCTAGACAACTAATCCCTTAGGCTAGAAATGAATATCTCTTGATTAGTTCATCAAGGCATTTCATCAAATACCTTGTGTGCATGAAATATCTTTTGATCTAAATCCACTTTCTCAAACTAGATATAGCTTTAAAACCACTAATCAAGAAGTGAAATCATATAATCTAATCCTAGACATCATTAATCATCCATCAATTTACCCTAAATCTACCAAATCCTCAAATCCTAAAAGACTATTCACTAGTCATGAGGAACACACCAAATCTTGTGAAAGAGGTGATGTTAATCATGATTAGGAAATAGAAAAGTGAAAGATTAGAGAAATATGAAAAGATATAAACTCAAACTTGCATAAATCAAAAGAATCCAAGGGAAAAATCTCAAGAACCCTAAAAAGACAAGATCTTGTTCTAGAGAGAAAAGAGAGAGAAAAAAAATGGAAAAAATATAAAGTGAGATGGATCAAAAAATTAGATCTCTAAAATATAAAAAGGTGTTTGCTGAGTTGGGTCGGACCCGGGTCAACCCGGGACAAACCGGGTATTGACCCGGCCGAAACATAGATACGTCTTCCGTGAATCGGTCATAACTCCTGAAGCTGACATCCGAATGACCTGAATCCAACTCCTGTAGACAGCTAACTCGTCCTTCTACAACTCTTATGAAGCCTATTTGAGTTGATTCATAACGGAAGGCCTTCGTTGTGCCAGTTCTTTGGATGGTGTCATCTTCTCTCGGCCAGACGGACATACCTTCAGTAAATCCGTCTTATCTCCTTATCCATAAGCCCAAATAACCCGATTAAAACTCATGTGTAAAGCTGATTCACTCCTATACAACTTCTATGAAGGCACTTTGGACGAACTCGGCTGGTTCGGGTGAGAGATGTCCAACACCGAGGTCACACATCGGTGTTTGACCTCGGTGCTAAGGTTTTTTTTGCTCCTGATCACTTCAGAGAGGCAATACCGAGGTATTACACCGATGTGTGACATCCTGTATTCCCCTGAGGCTTCAATACCGTTGTCACACATCGGTGTTGAATAAACTGCCTCGGCCAGACGGACATGACTACAGAAAAACGGCCATATCTTCCAAACCACAAGTCCAAATTCCCTGATTCCATATCCAGTGGCTAGCTAAGTGACTCCTCTACAGCTTTCATGAAGATCGTTGAATCTGATTCAGATCGTAAGGCCTCCGTTCAGCCACATCTTTCCAGCGTATCGGATGGACTTTGCACTCTACTTTGGTCCAACTCTCCAAATATGCCCAATTGCCTCCAATCACCTAGAAAATACTCCAAAACATGCAAGAACTCACTGGACCTAATGAAAATATCCTAATATCTAAATGAGACCTAAACGCAAGACAAAACCATGATTATGCATACAAATGACACAAAACTCTAAGTGAGATGTATGCTAAAGCATGCAAAATATGAACATATCATCCAGCTTGTTTCACCGCCTAAAAGCATACACATGTATGATTTCACAAATTTGTGTTCCCATCTCCTCTTGAAATACTCACAAAACTTTAACAATTATGAAATCCGTTTGTTGAGAAACTATAGTATCTAGTATTCGAGACATGAAACACCAGACAAATTTTTTGATTTTGAACTCGTATAAAAGCTGAGGATCAAAAAAATATTTGCATCTTCAAGTTCCAAACTAGTATGGGACCTCTAGACCTGGGCTTTTTCTTCCATTTCTCCTTTTACTTTTCCTTCTAAAATCAGAACAGGATTTTGCATCAAGTAAGGAATGTTGGGCTTGGTCACAACATTTTGAAGATTCCTGGTATGAGATTAGCTCAAGCTTGCTCCAATTCTCGGAGCTTTGTCTTTTTCTAATATTAGCATTTATATGTTAATTTTAGCCTCAAATTTTGACATTCCTCTGTAATTCTAAACAATAACAAAAATATTGATTTGAATAAACACACAACAAATTTGCAATAATATACAATAAAACCTCTATAAATTAATATTCGATAAATCAATAATTTTTTCCAGTTCCAAAATTGTTTATCAACCAAATAATACCTCGGTAAATTAATATTTCTATAAATTAATAAAATATCGCAGTCCCAACATTATTAATATATAGAGGTTTGACAGTAGTATAAACTTTTTAATACAAAGAATCATAGTGTTAAATAGTTTCAAAGTCCCAATCTGGTTCTAAAGAAACAATACAAATTGTAATTTTGATCATATAACAATATTTGAGACTATTATAAGAAAAATATAAAACTTGTGGGGTTATACAATGTTAGTCGATATGTCCAACATAAATAGAGATATTGTGGCATCCCTATCATGCGGTATGAACAACTAGACCTTTTGTTCGGGTTAACTAGATTCCGATCAATGAATGATCTAGAGTAATTTGACCTAATAAAAAGGCGTGTGATGGTTGGATTGACCGATGATATAGAAAATTATCAAATTAGAGCGAAACAAATCTCATATTTAAAGAAATGTTTATATTAATAATTATGGAAAAGATCCGAAAAGCTTAAGCAAGGACTAGAAAAATATAAAATTACTTAGCCAAATAAAATTGAATCAAAAGTGTGTTGAACTAGATGAATGATCTAGGTAGCTAAGCTAGGTGAGCTGGTCGCCAGCTTAACTTAGTAGTATAAGCTGCTAAAAAAACTTACTCAACTATGTGGACTGATCAACTCAAACTCATATTGGGTGGATTGGGTCGGTTACCAAGGCAAGACGGTTGAGGGATTGTCTCGACCAAAGTGGATATTTATGTATAAGAAACTTACCCAAACTCCAATAAAAAGATGACAATTGATAGGAAGACAGCATTCTCACATGTAAGGTAGAAAATTCGCCCAATGAAAGATTATCACCGAGGAAAATGAAGATTTGAATTGAAAGAGAACCATGCCTTGAGAAATAGAAAATCCCTAGGGAAATGATTACTATAATCGTAATGTAATCATGGGTGGTGCATAAGATGGTTTTTTAAGAGTTTTAGTTCAAAGATAGATACATAAAATGACAGAAGCTTGGAGGGGAAAAATCGTAGGAATAATTTGACATCAATCATGATCAATGGCGATCCTAAGAGAAGAACAAGAGCAGACGAGCGCGCTAGGAAGATTGGTCGAGAGCTGGCTACTAGTGGGTTAGTTAATTAGGGATGTTGGACATCCCTATCATGCGGTATGATCCATATTGTGGTGTAATCGAGAGGTAATTTGATTAGCTTCTCAATCAGATAACTAACCGTGATTAGATTTTCGGATTGAACATATGGTCAAGTGAGGACATTTTGATCGATAAACTTGGTCAAGTGAGGACATTTTGATCCATAAGGTAAGCATAGTATTTGATCGATAAACTTGGTCAAGTGAGGACATTTTGTTAAATGAGACTAAGTAGCAACAAGATTGAGTTGGGTCAATCAAGTGGAGTTTGGTGTAGAAACACGACCAAGACAAAGATGTGGGTCAACTTGGATAAATCAAAATTCAGATCAATGTAATGCTAAATTTTTGGAAAAGGCTAAAGTGGGTACACGACTGTGGCTTACGGGATGATTGTACTCACTTAGAAATTTCATTGCTTATGTATCATTGATGGATGCAAGTTGGTTATTGCTTGTATAAGATGGTTAGTGTGCGAGATAGAAGAACCTGATAAAGGATGGAAAATTAAGTAGGAAATGGATCAAGTCATTGGTAAACTATACTAAGAATTGGAAATAGAAAAAAGTAGATGAACTATAAATGAGGATGGTAACTTGCAAAGTCAAACCGACAAAGGGGATTCAGTAGTAACAAGTGGATAATGGAAAGATTTATGTTAAAGGTTTCCATTGCGTACAGTTAAGGTTTAATGAATCTAAGAATTGAACTTTGAATAAGAAATATCAAATTGAAATATGGTTAAAAGAAGAAAGGTTCAGCCAGGGTGTGGCCGGACCAAAATGCTTCAACTACGGCCTTAGAAACGTTGGGATGTGGTGTTTCACCCTGCCTCTACTAGTTGTGATGTGGAGTGGAAAACAACTATTTGGAGTTATTTGTGGTTTCCAATGAATACACGACATGTCGCCATCTCCCCCGAGCAAAATCATACACGAGGAGAATGATAAACGGTCCAAGCATTCGGACCTTGGAACGTGGTAGGCTGGGACGACTTAACATGCAAAACATGCTCCATAAGTTGCAATACTAGCTGTGGATGCGGGATCGCACACCTAGTTTTTGTATGATTTAGGGAGAAGAACTTTGATAGGCTAGTTTCTATCTTTGGGCCAAATGTAAATATGGAATTAAACTCGACGAATTGGATTTAATATTGAATCGATAAAGCTCTTTTACAAGCAGAGAAATCCCAGAGAGGTTTTACAAGTGATATGTTTTTAGCTGGAAAGGATGTCCCTTTAAACCTAAGCCGCGATGTCCCTTTATACTCGCCATCGAGCTGAACCACTTCTGGATATCACGTCGCCGCGTACGCCTTGATTCTAGGAACTACCCTTGACCTCGTCCTTCCAGACCGCGAGTTGTTGAGATTCGTCTTCGCGAACTCGAGAGATCGGTGGCTTGATTTATTCGGCCAAGCCTATACGTTTAAAGAATATATTGTTATAGGGCCCTTAATGGGCCATATTTCGTAGGTCGAGATCTGGTACCAACACTAGCTTGTTTCCCTAGGAAACATTCATGAACACATTTCGTCAATCTGTCTGGGTATTGGGAGTCTTAGCTTACAGACCTTTTAATCCACTCAAAACGATGATCATAGCATCTAGGGCTCTCCACAACATGAAGCCGACCAAGCATTAAATATACTCGTACATAGATATGCGTTAGTCTCAGTCTTCTAAGAATGCCTTCTCAACTTATGTTACACGCCACATGAGGTGTATAATCACGCTAGGGTTATCTTAGTATAGTTAGACTTTGTATAGTTTTTGTTGGGGTCGGATTCTACCCGCTTGAGATTAACCATTCGAAAATGATCAAGTATGGATGCATCACCTTAGAAGACAACCGAGCCGAAGAAAATAAGAAGTCAACCGAGCCGAAGTTCGAACCGGCCCTTCTCTTTCCACCTCGGCCAGATCACCTCATACGAAATGAGACCGAGCCGAGGCGAGATCAATGTCACCCCCAAAACCGAACCCAAATTGGATCAAGGCTATACTGATCTGGTTCATCTTGGTTCGACGTCATGGCCTGAAGTTGGGCATCTTCTTTGGCCGAAGTTAATTTCTCCTTTACTGAGACCAACATTGGGTATCAATCGTCAAGGTCTGAGCTAATCGACCCACTATTCGACCAGTGGACAAGAAACCCTAAACGAGGTCTTTAGTCGGCGGCCGCAAAAGGAAGAGGAAATATTGTAGATCTCCTCCGAAATCCTCGTCCGCAAAAACTTGTATAACTAGTTATCATTATCATTCATAGAAAATGAGTTTTTTAGACCCTAGCAATATCATCTCATCATCTTGTAAAATCTTATCAAATCAACAATAAAACCATATTTGGATCCTTTCCCGTGTTTTCGTCCATAGAAACTTATGTTCCCTCTAAATTCCCTTACAAGAATTTGATTGTACGAGTTTTGGCTAGCACAATTTGGCGCTGTCTGTGGGAACTTAGAAGTTCTCTTACCACGAAAATCACCAAGAACGAGATCTAAAGAGATCGCCGACGATCAGAAACGAAGCGGAGACAACACAAACAACAAAGGCGGAAATCCTCTGATAGGAAGAGTCGATCCCATCGGCACCCCTGCAACCACGGAAACAATCTCGGAGCCCTTGGCCCAGTAAATAATATTCTCACCGCACTGCTGAAGAAGGCGGATGAGCAAAACAAACTGTACAAAACCATGTTCGAGACACTGGCATTGGAGAACCAAATCCGAGATCTGCATACCGGACACCTCGACTCGGCGATGAGTTCACCAAGAATGCCAACGAGGAGGCTCAGACTTAACCCGACGATCCTCGATTTCTCAACACCTATAGGTACCTTGGCGAACGCAGGAGGATTACCACCGTTGAACCCGTCCGGCGAGGGGACATTCGCTGAAACGAGGCCACCTCTACCCGATCAACTTTGTTCGGATCGTGGAACAGACCAACAAACCAACGATCGCACAAGATTTGGCCTCAGCATAACATCTGCGGCAACCAACAATGGAGGGAACACCTCGAGCCATATTGCAAGTGGCAGACTCGCCTCGGTACTGGAAGGGGCAAGAGTTGCAGAGGACATCCCCAGCTCAAGTCGGCTCGGCAACAATTTGACAGAAGAGGAAGAAAATATTCTCTGGGTGGAACAAGCGCAACGTACTGACGACCTAAGAAGGGTGGATCAAAGTCAAAACGACAAGGCGATAGGGCCGAGCCGAGCCTAGATCAAGCAAACGAACGAAATCAAAGCTTCCATGGCCCGAAGCAACGCCGAGATGCGAATCATCCATTCAAAGGCATATCACGCAATCAGCTCGACACCCGAGATCGAGCCGATGCTAGAGAAGACACAGAGAATCCCCTTTACAGCTCGGATCACCAAAGAAACCATCCCCAACACGGGAAAAATCAGAATCTTATTATACGACGGAACGACTGACCCTAAGGCCCATATAACGGCTTTCCGCATAGCAATGGCCCAAGCCAACCTCTAGGAGAGTAAAAGACACATTGGATTATGCCTCTTGTTTGCAGAACATCTGAGAAGAGCCGCCCTCAATTTGCTCTCAAGACTCGATCGGGATACGATCGACAATTTTTAACAACTGTTTGCTGAATTCCTAAAGCATTTCTCTATGTTCAGGGAACGAGGAACTTATAACACCGTATTTTTACCCGTTTTGCTATATATTTTAGAAAACTTTAATAAGTGTTCCGCTTGGTTTTTTATGTTCTATTACGCATTTTACATGTTTGCGGTTTAAGACTATTTTCAGGTAACTCGGGATAAAAGAGTGCATTTCGGAGCAAAAGTACGTTTTCGGATAAACTTGGACAATCAAGAAGTCTTGCAATCAAAGAAGACATTTTCACTGTCTGATCATCACCAAATTTGGAGAAAACAAAGTAAAGACAACCAGCTTTCAAATGCAATTGGATTGGGGACAATCCAATGGTTGGATCCTAAAATATACTCGAAGCATTGAAGCCCGATGAAGCTGCCTGAAGAAGCAACCACTGTGGGTCAAGGAGCCGGAGCCGTGGCCAAGCACCATTCCGCCGCCCCTGGAGCCGCTCCACAAGTGGCCGGAAGCCACCTCGCCATGGCCAAAGATGACGGAGCCGCAACCAAGCATGTTTTCGTCCGAAACGATCTGTTTCTTCACCCGAGGCCAAAACCGTCTTTTCTCGTCAAACCCTAAAACAACCTAAGCTTGTTGAAGACCTATAAATACTTGTTTTAGACAGCAATTTCGACATCCCCAATTTTAGACATCATTCTTCACATTAGTTTTGCTTTCTTGTACTCTTGCATCGAGATTCTCGGCATTGGTGAGGAGGTTTCTCACCAAGGTTAGTTCTTGTTCGTGAGGCTTCTTCATCAATCTCATGCTTAATTTAATTATGTTTTTTCTAGTATGTTTGGGTAGTTTAGATTGTTGGGTTTAAAGAATTATCAAGGGGAATTCTATGTTCGATAAGGATTTCACTTAGTAAACCCTAGCCGATTTCTAGATCTCTTATTGTGGAAAGTTGTTAATGCATGAACTGTTATATCTAATCACCAGCAAAGTTCATCCACAAGGCGTGCGCGTCGTAAGATTTCGGAAGTATACTTACAGAGTGCCGTGAACCTATGGACCCACTAGCATATCACAATCTTACGCGCGGCCAGAGACATAAGCTACTGGTCGAGTGCATAGGTTGTAGGGCGTAGGTTATACGGAAGTAGACTACGTCATTATTTTGTCCTGTTTGTGGGGTTATTATCTAGAAACATCGGTTACTAATGAGCTAGGGGCCATTTGATTGAATCAAGCATACCCCGAGATATTCCCCTCGACCCATCAACATTTTAGAATAGTTACATCCATCTTTAGTAGTTTAGTTTAGCAATTGAGTCCGTAGAAATCGTTTAGTTATCGATTTCATTAGGTCTAGGCTAGTAGTCGATTTTCTTAGGTGTTAGGATAGTTTTAGTTTCCCTTAGCATTAGTTTAGTAGTTAAAATTATTTAGTTTAGAATAGGCATCGATTTTCTTAGATTAGATTAGTAGAAGTTTTTTGTTTCTCGTTCTTTGCAATTCTATTTACAAAAACCCCTATAAAAATATATTCGTTCTAGGTTTATTTACTATACATTGTCTAAGGTCTCATAGAACAGCACCCTCTCTTTGTGGATAGATACCTCAAGTACTACAACGCACATCTGTGCACTTGCAGGCTTTAAGTTTTACAAATTTAAGACCTGAAGTTTCGGAGACGAATCCGTTTTGCATCAAGTTTTTGGTGCCGTTGCCAGGGAGAGATAACTACAGCTTCTATCACACCTTAGAGGTTAGTAAAAGGACTCTAGAACAAACTTTTGCTATTTGATTTTTGGTTTTGTTTTTCTTCGTTTCAGGCTCTGAAACATGAACTCACCTCTGGAGCGAGATTGCTACTACGAGCAGGGTTACTATGACCCATCTTGGGCTCACCACCGTCACGACTCACATGATGTGTGTGACTCGTTCTACATGGATCGGAAACCGGCACATACCAACTACTCTCAAGGAAACCACGAGCCTCCTTACTACCGAGACGAGCCTTCTGCGTCTCCCGTTGTCAATTTTAGACAACAAGCATACCATCAACACCATCAATTCTTGAACCAGCACGTGTTCAACTCAGAGATTAGCGTGCGTCTGGACGCAATCAACGTCATGCTTAATCAATACCTCGATTACCAAGTCGTGATCGAGGCGGCCATGAACAAAAGGCTAGATACAATCTACACCAAATTCAACGAGAAGTTTGATGACCTTGCTGCTCACATCACCGCCCTTGAGGAACAAACTATACAAGACGCTACTGCTATCCAAGAGAAGACAAAAACCATGGCGGAGGAACAAACGAAGCAAAAATACGATATTATTCAAAATTCCATGGAGATTCGCGATTCAAAGCAGGAATTAAAGAGACTAGTGAGTTTGCCTCTTGGTACAGAGAGAAGACCGATGATGAACTTCAAGAAGTCGAGTATCGTCTCAGCATACTCGAATACAAGGTTAGAGAAACAGATGCTTCGGTTAGTCACTTATCCGACACACAAAAGTCAAACAAGCCTTATTTGGAGGAACTATCAAAAGATCATGAGAAGCATGATTCAGCACTTGATGCCCATATTCCTGACCTAGAGGAGAAGCCAAATGACTCCCAAGAACAAGAAAACATCGAAGGAGATGAAGAAGACGACGAACCGAACAAGTCCCCATGGACCCATCTCACCACTGGCGCGAGCCTCCCAGCCGCGGCCAGCCCCTCCTCTGCCGCGCCTCCTTCAACCGGACCCACGGCCATGCCTCCCTCCACCGCGCCTCCACTCCTCGGACCCGCGGCCAGCTTCTGCTCGTCTTCCCTTGAACCGTTTGAATCCCGAGCACTACCCTTTGAGCAAGCTGCATTCTCCATTGACACTCAAACCTCAAATGAGCCTTCAAGCGACCTGGAACCAGATTTATATGTACCTTGCAAGGTGATTCAAGCTCATGAAGAAGCTTCATCCTCTTTGTGAACAACACTTCAAAGGAGTCCACCAAGGAGGATCTACATGCCCTATATGCCTTACTCAGCCTTTGAACCATCACCTCCACCAAGTAAAATACCGGAAGAGCAAGGGACATAATGCATAACCCGAGAGAGATTGATCGGGTTTAATAGATTTGTGAAATCAATCCCAATGTGCACCTTCTTCTAAGAAATTTGGGAAAAAGGACCTACATACGTTTTTTCTGCTACAGCAATGAGAGCAAGGATGACATTCACGCGTACTTCATGAAAGCAAGACGTTCAACAACGCCTTATGCCGCCTCTCATGCTATCCGAATCTACCCTCCCGAAAATTACCGAGAGTACCCAAACAAGATAAGCCGAGAAAAGCTAGAAGGATTCAACAACGTTGTTCGTGGTCTACCTCGAGGTACTACTTTTGCTAGAGCTTACATGGATCATATGATTGGTCATTTCTTTTGTGAAAGCAAGGAGTCCATAACAGAGATAGAAGATCTTTTTGACAATGCCATGAACTGAAAACCCGTTAGGAGTCTCCACAAAATTGAAGAACAAGGTCAGTTCCTTATCACTTGTAGCATCCGTGGAGTTGAATTTAAGAACGTGCTTTGTGATTCCGGAGCTTTCTTGAGCATCATGTCCAAATCGACCGCAAAACACTTTGGTATTAAGCACATACACCCTACCCGGATGAAAATCAGCTTGGCCGATGAGACTTGTACCACACCAAAAGGGATTGCCCGAGACATGCCAATAAGAATCGGAGATTGCATAGCCCCCGTCAATTTTTACATCGTCCAAACAACGAAGAAAGATGCAACTTCGATAATTCTAGAATGGCCGTTCTTGAAACATTGCAATGACCCTTTTACTTAGTGCTCCAAATATCACATAACCAGTTTCAAATCCAACAACCATGTACTTCTCCGTAAACATTTGCAGCTTCCCAGACTACACACATTATTTCACAGCATCATTCAATAAAGCCCTCATTGCCAGTTTCATTGCTGTGATTAATACCAAGAACCTTCTAGATTCTTTTCCATAAAATATCATGACAAGGAACCATCCAATTTCACACTTTATGGTATTATTTTCTCTCCCCCAGACTTATTTCTTATTATATTCTCGCATATGCTTATTAAGATTCGAGACGCGAGTATTGATGGTGTTTGCCACCGAATCCCCGGATCTTCCTTTAAAAAGTAATCAAAGGTGTATACGAATAATGGTATCACAGGAAATTTTTCTAACCTCGCTTCCACCTTTGTGTGATCATTCCTTCTGAAGTAGAATAATGGGATCGCTGGAAATTTTCCTAACCCTCTACTCAGAAGAAAATCATTTCATCTTTTAATGCATCTTATTTATTAACTTGTAACAGGGAGAGAAATACCATCACATTAAACACGTGGGTTCCTTTTTCAGATACGAATGAGGAATCAAGCTCTATGGACATCAATCACATCAATGAAGTGCGTAAATTTGGCTTAGGCGTTAAAGAACTTTGCTGGAAACATGAGTATCTTCTAGTTAACTGGTCAGCCTTTGGATTTTTCATTAGTCGATCTGTAACTGATTCTGTAACAATTGTCACTTAGAAGCAAAGTCAGAACAATAGATTCAAGAAAAAGATCACAGTCGCCAACATATTTTGACTCAATAAAACAACGAATGACTCAAAAATGACTAACTCTAAGAAAAACAAAAACAATGTTAGCGACTACCTCCCCCAGACTTGAACAACACTGTCCCCAGTGTTATCTAGCCTAAATTTGGTGAAGAAAAGCAAAAGAACATAGTGGAAATGTGAGGAACAAGAAGTTACCGTAATTGAACATCGAGTGTCGATCGACACGATGAACCCGTCTCATTCGCGTAGGGTATCGACCGATATCAATAGAGTATCGATCGATACTCCGGCGATTTCGTGTTTGCTCCTTGTTTATCCTGACACAAACACAAAACGAAAAATAAAAAGAAAAAGACTCATAAACAAACTCATCAGTGGTTTGCCTTCCACCAAGCGCTCGTTTAATGTCATTAGCTTGACTGTACCACCGTTCAGGCACTGGGTGCATCATCCAGAGGCATTATGTGTCCGTCTGGAATCTCGGTGCTCCGAAAATAGTGTTTCACCCTTTGTCCATTGACAGTGAACTCTTCGCCTAAAGGATTTGTCAGGACATTTGCACCATGTGGTCTAACCTCCTTGACTGTGAAAGGACCTGACCAACGAGAACGCAGTTTACTAGGAAACAAATGCAAACGAGAGTTAAACAGAAGTACCTTATCATTGGGTTCAAAGTGTCTGGTGAGAATCTTTTTGTCGTGATACGCCTTGGTCCTCTCCTTGTACAGCTTCGAGTTTTCATAGGCATTGTGCCTAATCTCATCCAGCTCATTCAGCTGAATCAATTGCTTTTCAGCAGCAGTCTTGATGTCGAAATTCATCATCTTTGTAGCCCAGACTGCGTTATGCTCGATTTCCCATATAGCAAGTGAAACGGTGTAGTCCCAAGTGGTGTCTTGAAAGCGGTCCTGTAAGCCCACAGTGCATCATCCAACTTCGTAGACCAATCTTTTCTAGTGGTACCCACAGTCTTCTCCAAAATCTCCTTGATTTGCCTGTTGGAGACCTCAAGAGTAGCTACACGGTGATTCACACCATGCTTCTTCAGCATCCTCTCGAAAACTTTGTTAATAAAGTGAGAGCCACCATCACTTATAACAATCTGAGGTACTCCAAATCGAAGAAAAATGATGGTCTTAAACAGCTTAAGGACCACTGAAGAATCGTTGGTAGGACTAGCAATTGGTTCGACCCACTTGGAGACATAGTCTACAGCAACCAAGATGTACTTGTTATTGTATGACGAAGGAAAAGGACCCATAAAATCGATGCCCCAACAATCAAAAATCTCAACCTCGAGGATCAAATTTTGTGGCATCTCATGTCTCTTACTGATCTTCCCTCTCCTCTGACACACATCACACTGGAAAATGAATGTATAAGCATCCTTAAACATAGTAGGCCACCAGAAACCTGCTTGAAGAACCTTGGATACTGTCTTGAAAGTAGCAAAGTGTCCAGCATACTCAGATCCATGACAATGAAACAGAACACTAGGTACCTCTGATTCAGTAATGCATCTCCGATAGACACCATCAGAACAGTGCTTGTACCGGTAAGGGTCATCCCAAAAGAATCGCCTTATGTCACGTAGAAACTTCTTCTTGTCATATTTCTTGAGGTGCTTTGGCTCCGCATCTGCAGCGAGATAGTTGGCAATATCAGCGTACCACGGTAGATCAGAATCAGCTGCAGCAACTAGATACTCGTCAGAAGCACCAATGTGTTCAACAATCAAAACAGGTTCGGAAATCGCAGGGTATCGACCGATACTAGGTGAGTGGCGAACGATACAGAGACCTGCAATTCATGGGAAGTGCAAAGTTTCGGTAAAACCCATTTGAAACTTAGTTTCAATGAAGTAAACGGACTCTTCTGGTAGTTGATCATTAATGGGCACGTCTGCATCGATTCGAATCCTCGAAAGATGGCCAGCTACTCCATTCTCTATTCCTTTCTTGTCATTTACCTCGATGTCGAAACCCTGTAACAAAAGAACCCAACGACAAAGGCGAGGCTTGAGATCCTTATTCTGCATCAGATATTTGAGAGCAGCATGATCAGTATGGACAATCACTTTGCTCCCAATCAGGTAGAATCAAAATTTCTCAAAGGAGAAAACAACTGCAAGTAGTTCTTTCTATGTGGTGTTGTAATTCCTCTGAGCATCATCCAATATCCTGCTGGCATAGTAGATATCATGTAGCCTCTTATCCTTCCTTTGATCCAAAACCGATCCAACAGCAAAGTTGCTAGCGTCGCACATGATCTCAAAAGGCAGAGTCCAATAAGGAGGTTGCACAATAGGAGCACTCACCAAGGCCTTTTTAATCTCCTCAAAAGTTGCAAGACACTCAGGTGTAAAATCGAATGTGATCTACTTGCATAATAGAGCTGTGAGTGGGCGTTCTAGCTTGGAGAAATCCTTTATGAACCTTCGATCCTGAATCTTGGCTTTGTCAACTTCGATCCTTGCACAAAGTCGCGACTCATGTCTTGCTGCAGTGAGTATCGACCGATACTAGTTAGTATCGATCGACAATGAGGTTTCAAATCGGGTATTCAGCTACATGAACTTCAGCTTCGCTCCAAAATGCTCTAGAAAGCTCCAATATTTCCAATTATTCTCCAAACGTGCTAAAACCTGTAAAAGAGTCTATAACACTACAAAATAGTAGAAAGACTCTATAAAACGGACTTATATCATGGCTTAAACGGGGTAAAAACCATGATATATCAACTCCCCCAGACTTAGCCTTTGCTTGCCCTCAAGCAAATAGAAGACTAAACCAGAGAAAGAGGTTTGAAAACATAGAGACTCACATGTTCTTGAAACATTGCAATGACCCTTTTCCTTAGTGCTCCACATATCACATAACCAGTTTCAAATCTAACCACCATGTACATCTCCGTAGACATTTGCAGCTTCCCAGACTATACACATTATCTCTCAGCATTTCATCTTTTAATGCATCTTATTTATTAACTTGTAACATGGAGAGAAATACCATTACTTTAAACATGTGGGTTCCTTTGTCAGATACGAATGAGGAATCAAGCTCTATGGACATCAATCACATCAATGAAGTGCAAAAATTTGGCTCAGGCTTTAAAGAACTTTGCTGGAAACATGAGTGTCTTCTAGTTAACTGGTCAACCTTTGGATTTTTCATTAGTCGATCTGTAACTGATTCTGTAACAATGGTCACTTAGAAGCAAAGTCAGAACAATTGATACAAGAAAAAGATCACAGTCTCCAACAGATTTTGACTCAATAAAACAACGAATGACTCAAAAACGACTGACTCTAAGAAAAACAAAAACAATGTTAGCGAATACCTCCCCCAGACTTGAACAACACTGTCCCCAGTCTTATCTAGCCTAGAGTCAGTAAAAGAAAACAAAATAAACAAATGGATTGTGAATATCGGAAATCGTACCTTTGAAGGTCATGAGTGTCGATCGATACCAGCTGTATGTCGACACACTGATTTCAAATCAGTGGTATCGAGTTGCTTAACCCAGGGAAAGTGATCCAAAGTGTTAGAAGTTAGCACTGTTAGGAACACTAAAAAACAAGTTAATAGCATCAAGATAATCAAGCATAAATCCATGAGTTCAAATGCAAAAAAAATAAAGCTGACATAAGTTTAACACAAACGAAAAATAAAAAGAAGAAAAGAAAAAGAAAAAGAAAAACAAACGTGAAAACAGAAGAAGACTAATCCTATGTCGCCTCAGAATCACCATCAGCATATGGGTCACCAACATGAAAAGGATCAACCGGAGTCTGTGAGGTTCCTGGCTGAGAAGAAGGAGCAGCGTCTGTGTCAGTCATGCAGCGGCAGCGAGAAATAGCAGTCCAGATGCTCCTCATACTCTCGATCATCACCTTCTGAAAGGCGGCTGGCTCCATCGGAAGTTCCGAATGAGATGGAAATGATGGTGCAGGGATAGAAGAAGACTCTGCTCGCGATAGCTGGGCTCGTCCTCCCTGGCGTAAAGTAGATGGAATGTCAGCAGCAGCAGGTGCAGGCACATGAGCTCGTCGTCTAGTCGCAGGTGCTCGAATCAACAGGTGCGGAGGAGGCTCGAAACGAAGCTGAGAAGGATCCTCGAGAATGTCTGTCAGCATGTCGTTAGGGAGCTGCACCAGAAAATCTCCAGCAGATGTAGTGAAGAACCAACGCCTCTAGGGCTTCAACCACGTAAGGTTCTTCATATGGCTCTCATCCATAAACTGACGCTAGTGACTATCGAGTAGCTCGTAGTACTGATCCCGAGATGCTGGAAGATAGGAGTGAGGAGACTACCAACTGTCTCTGTCTTTGCCTTCGTGGTCGTGCCTGTGAATTGTTTGGTCTACAAAGAGACCAAATGATGCGCAAATACAGCGCCAAGGTTGAACTCTGTAAGCTCAGGCCATGCGAAATCCTCCTCAGGAATAATATCTCAAATAGCCAGGGACAGAAGTAGAAGCTCGGACACCCTCATCTTGTTTGGTTCCATCTTGCACAAGAGAGTGGTGCTCAGGATCCTAACCAAACAGCGCAGGACCGGGTGTCGTATGTCCATCTGAGTGGACTCCTTAGAGTAATAAGCACCATTCCCGAAATGCTCCCAAAATGTCTGCATGTCAGGATGCTGCGCAAGAAGAGTAACCCTCCTGCAATCCCGCGGAAAACCGTAGATGTCACAGAGATCAGGGAGTGGTAACCTGTACCTCACTCCACAAGCCATGAAAGTCAAAGTACCCTCATGTGCATCCCGGAGAACCTCGTCCTGGTAGTAGACGCGAACTGTCGCCATGAACTGACGAACCAAGTCCGGGTAAAGATCATATTGCTGAGTGGCCATCTGGCCAAGACCAATCTTCTCAAGCAAACGGGCCAGTTCTGTGTCAAGGCCCAAGCGACTCATGGAGACCCCGTCAACAAACCGAGTAGGCTATATAACAACTCTTAACCACGCGTTATAGTGCAGCGTGTCATAATCATCCCATTCCTCCAAGATGGGTCTGTAGGTGCAGTCATCACCCTGCACAACCTCCTTCTCCGTCCCGTTCCAATCTCGATGACAAGGGATCCTGGCCTTCTTGATCAGCTTAGGCCAAGGACCTCTGCGTGGGGCTACATGAACATCAGGAGCAGATGGATCAGATCTCGATGCGTCTGAAGTTATTGTTCTCTTTGGCCTAGATGCCATCTGCAAACAAAGACAGAAAGACACAACATAAATCCAACACCTCTCAGCAATCAAAACAAATTCTTATCATCAGACACGAATGGTGTCGATCGATACCCTAGCCATTTCCAGTTCATTGAATTCCCACAATCCAAATTATCCAAGAGTTGGAACCAAAGGAAATTGAATGTATGTCAAGGTGCGAAACTACTCTAGAGCATCTCAGCAAATGACTATTGTCAAGAAAAACAAGTGCTAAGGAGTAAAATCTCACAAACCTCAAACCTAAAAATCGGACTAAAAAGGTGGAATTTCGAATACATACCTTTGCTGATTGAAAAATCAAATGCTAGAAGAAGATAGAGGATGAAAATCTAATGAATATAGGCACTTGAATCACCAAATTCGGTGAAGAAACGAGAGAGATACGATTTGAGAGGAAGAAGGAGGCGGTATCGATCGATGGAGAAGAAAGAAGGGAGAGAAAAACCCAAGGGTTTTAAAAGAAAACATACCTGCCCGCACGGTGTCAAGCGACACCGCATAGTATCGGTCGACACCTGTTGACCAATTCCTGCTCTTTCCGCGACGGTGGTATCGATCGACACAGACTAGTGTCGATCGATACTACTCCTCTTAATCTGCTTCACGTTAAGACACAAGACACAAAAATAAAAACGAAAATAAAGACGTATGTACAGACTCACAGTGGGTTGCCTCCCACCAAGCGCTTGTTTTACGTCACGAGCTTGACTTTACGGACGATCACTCAGGATAAGAATGAGAACTTGCTCCAAAACAAGCTCTACAACTTGACATCTCCAGCATCAGAATTCTTCTCAACATGCTCTCCACAACTTCCTTTCCTTTCTCTTTTAGCTCCGAAGTAAGAATGACTCTAGCCTTAGAGAATGGTTTTGAGGTTCCTTTGCACTTCACCTTGTATTCAATCAAATCACCATCACACTTCTGAGGGATAAAAGTCATGGAAGCAGCACCCTTCACTCCTTTGCTCTTCACCTTCGTCTTTTCTTTAGTCTTTTGGATGACTTTCTTGGTGATGACAGAAGGACTATCTAGAAGATCTATGACAGTTGGCTTGTCCAGAGGCTCTTCCAAAAGATCAATTACCAACGTCGCTCATGTAACAATTGTGATGCAGGTAATATGTGTGGAAGTTCCTCTAGTAGGGCTGGCTTTGTAGTACACCTCCTTGTCAATGTATGAGAACGAGATTCTCTTGCTGGGTGTGTCCATAATGGCACCAACCGTAGCCATAAATGGTCTTCCAAGAATCAACTGCGTACTAGATTTTGCACTCATCTCCACAACCTGAAAATCAGTAGGAACTAGGCAATCTCCTACGTTAACCAGCAAATCATGGATTGTACCATATGGAAGTGAGGTAAAAGAGTTCGCGAATGTGATAGATGTCTTGGGAGATCGAATATCAGCTCCCAATCTCTCTGCAATTGCCCTTGACATGACATTGACGCTAGCCCCCTAGTCAACGAGAGACTCTTTGAATTCAACTCCAGAGATAGAGCATGGAACTAAGAATATTCATGGGTCTTCCCTCTTGGTAAAATGCCTCAGCGGTAGTGACTTGCTTCTTGCCTTGATAAAGAGTACTTCGATCTCTTCCAGAGTTTCTCTGCAATCTCGGAAGTGACTCAGCAGAGGGCGGTACTCTAGAGCTTCTTCAAAAGTCAGTGTGTGGGAAATCCTTCGTACCATCTTCTCAAAGCCAAGCAGTTGCTTTGGAGAAATGGGGTCTCAGAGGTGTCTGGGTGGCATGGGGTATGGCGCCTTAGGTTTGTAAACCCTTTCTGCACTCAACGCGAGTTTCGTTTCAGCAACTGAACTAGTATCGACCGACACAGGGGTGGTGTCGATTGATGCTTTCGCTCTGGACTCGTCCCTGGCAGAACTTTGGACGTGTGTCGATCGATACAAGGGAGTATCGGTCGACACAGGGGTGGTGTTCGAAATCTCATCGTCATCCTTAGAATGATGGACGAAAATCTCTGCAGTTGAGCTCTTCTGCACTCCTGGGTGTACCTCTTTTCCACTCCCCGAGGGGATAGCAGTGACGTATTCGTTCTGTGAATGAACCATCAGTCCCTTGACAGTTGCTGCAGTCTGGGCTACCTGCGTTTTCAGCATCTTCTGATGAGTACAGCGGGTCTCGATCCTTCCATTCAAATCCTTGTAAAAAGCATATATCTTGCCATTGATATCTACTATGATCTACTGTTGTCCTTAAACCAACGTTTCAAACATAGACTTGATCTTGCTCTCAGAAATTTCGGGTGGTGTGGATGGGCATTGATACCTTTTATCTTGAAATCCGACTCCATCAATGTAGTTAACATATTCCACTTCATCCTCTTCAGTAAGATGAACAGCCTTATGTTGCTTGCTCATCAACAAATTATGCACTGAATCCAGCTTCGCATGCATTTTAGCAATCTGCGATCCATCAACACCTCCGTGCAGCCTTTTTCGCTCGAGATCAGCACTCTTGACGCTATTGCTAGATGCCAAGTTCTCAATGAGCACATACACATCGTCAGGATACCTCGTATAGAAATTTCCATTGCTCGCAGCATCTAGAGCCATCTGATACCTCCAGTCAATCCCTCCAAAGAAGATTCCCAACAACCGAACCTGAGTGAATCCGTGATGTGGACAATCCCTCTTATAAGATCTGAATCGTACCCAAGCACCCTTAAGTGCCTCTGTCGGTCCTTGAGAAAACTGAGAGATCTTGTTCCTGAGCTCCTCAGATCTCTCATCGTCGTAGAAATTGTTCAGGAAAGCAGTCTTAGTCTCTTCCCAAGTAGTAAGTGATCCAGGTGGTAACTGCTTCAGCCAGTAAGTCGCATCTCCACCACGAGAGTATGGGAAGAGCTTGCAGAAGAGGTAATCATAGGACACTTCATTGCTCTTGATGCTAGTGACCAAATCTTCAAACCTCTCATTATGTTTCATGGGATGTTCATTGGAAAGACCATGAAAAGGGTGCTGACCCACAAGAGTGTAGTATGCAGGTTTCAGCTCAAAGTCATTCCTCTGAAAAGCAGGAGGACGAATCGCTGATCGATTTGCATAGAACTGATCAGACCTGTTGTACTCACCAATCGTTCTACCACGATTAACCACATAATTCCCAACATTCACAACAGCTGCAAGGACAGCAACGTTTCCAGCTTCATCAAGTCGTTGTCCTCTCTCATTGCACAATTGACCCTCTTTGTAATAACCCGTATAAGAAGATTAGTCGAGAAAATTTCAAGTTGAAATTATGACCAAGAGAAAATGCATTCTTCAAGGACTTAGTGAAAGAAGAACTTTAGATGCGACGGAACTGGAAATAAAGTTTTCACTAGAAAG
Source organism: Eutrema japonicum (assembly GCA_030161315.1). Lineage (NCBI taxonomy): Eukaryota > Viridiplantae > Streptophyta > Magnoliopsida > Brassicales > Brassicaceae > Eutrema > Eutrema japonicum. The sequence goes on along the minus strand of BSQW01000013.1, from coordinate 18,989,531 downwards.
GCCGAGGGAAGAATCAAGGGAAAAATGAAAGTTGAAGAATTGACTAAGGGAAGATGGATTCATCAAGAGCATGCCAAAAGGAACGTTTATGTCGAAGCAAAAATAATTTTGATTAAATAGTTATGGAGCCGGTAAGAATTTCGCCTAGGTGGAAATTCTATCCGGGGAGAAAATATTTTTCTGAGGGAAAATATTTCCTACAAAACGAGACCCAAAAGAAGCACTTTGGTCGAATCAGAATTTAATTTGAACAAGTGTGATCAAATTTATGGACTCGGCAAGGATTATTGCCGAGAAGGACTTCCGCCGAGGAGAATCTTGCCGAGAAGAGGGAAAATATAGCTGAGGGGGATTTTGCCGAGAATAGGGAAAATCTAGCCGAGGGACATTTTGCCGAAAGGAGAAATTCAGCCGGGAAGATTTTTGCCGAGAAGGCCTTAACCGAGAAGGCCTTAGCCGAGAAAGCCTTAGCCGAGAAAGGAGATTTTTGCCGAGAATAAAGTTTTGCCGAGAAGTTTAGCTAGCAACCGGGAAGGAACGGTGATCTGATCGTCGAGGAGAAATCACGCGGAAATCTCGAGTTAAACACGACAAATCAAGTTAAGCACGACAAATCAAAAGCGCCACATGTCGCGTGGAGGAGAAAACTTAATGGCTAAGTTTTGGGGAAACTTGGGGAGAAGGAAAGGTGTGTAACTTTGTCCCCAAGTCTCAGGCAAATACATGGCGGAGACACTTGTCGTCGTGTGAGCTATGCTGCCCGCATGCAACGAATCGGAGACGCCGCCCAAAGGCAACCAATCAAGAGCAAGGACGAAATTTGGTCCCCAAGACTTACAAAGGCTATAAATAGGACCCAACCCCCGTTAGATTAGATCACTTTTCGAGAACTTAAAAATTCTAGAGAGAGAGAAAAACGAGTTAGAGAGAGAAGTGATCCCGAAGGAGAAATTTTCCCGACTTAAATCGCGGAGGATTTAACCGAGGGAAGTTTTGTGTCGGATTAAATCGTGGGAATTTAACCGAGGGAAGGAGTCTTGGCTAGGAGAAAGGTGGTTCAAAAGCTAGAGTCTTCTTTACGTCTAAATTATCGAGGTGAGTTCCGGTAGCGTATTTTCCGCTTATTAACTCGCGTTTTTGGGTAAGAACGAACCTCGGGGAGTTTGTTCTTACCGTTTGCTTGATTTATAAATTTCCTAAAGGATAGGGGTTAATTTATAAATGAAGTTTGCGTGTTTTGATGGGAAGTAAACAAGGTATGTTTACTCCATCATTTTGTGTTGCGTTTATTAACTAGAGGGAGGTTAATTTACGTTTGGACTTAGATATTACTAGGTTGTAAATCTAAGAAATTGAGCTAAGTGTTAGTCGGAATGCGTGCATGAGGCAGAGCGCCTAGGAATGGAATCGTCGACAGAAATAACACGAAGCTAAGAAATGGAATTCATGATTGAATTTTGTGCGTGTGACGGGGGTCTACGCAAGTTAATTCCGGAGTTAGGAATTATGTTGAGTGGCGTTCGGGTATTTATGTTGTAACTACATGCAATTGGCGGGAGGGCTATGCATGGTAGTTGGGTGATTGAAAGGGGAATCTACATGCGACACGTGATCGATGTAGATATGGACCCGAGTAAAGAGACGTGAGCCATTTGTTTTGGTTGTTTTGTGTTTATTTGCTGCTTGTTAGGGTTATGTGTGACAGGTGTACCCATAACTCGTTGTGTGGAAAAAAGGTACATTCCGGTAAGGATGTATTGTTGTATGATTTATATGCCGGTTAGGATATAAATCATGTAAGCGATGTAGTCACCACCGCCACGGTGAATCTCGGAGGGTTACTTGGGTCGCACCCATGGCCGGGAAGTGCCCGACGGCGCAGTGGATCAACGTCCGTGATGGACCAAGATCATAGGTGACTACTGTCCGGGATACTTTGTGGTGAACGGACATGGAGAGTCACGGTGATGGCGGGTGGGTGATGCATCTAGGAGCGCTCTAGCTTATTAAATTTTATGCATAATGGACTTTGCATGTTTTCGTGATTGATTGCTAGATGGATTTAGCATGTTAATTGGATATGTGGCTAAAAGGTAATTAGCCCATGTCGTTTGATTGTTTAAGATTCCGCTGGCGCTTACTTGTGATAAGTAGGCTGTTAGATTCCTTGCTTGTAGAGAGAACTTGCTTGCATGTTGTATGCGTGGTTTAAGTGCAGATTGCTAGGCTTGCATGTGCATTGCTTTCCTTGTAGCATTTAGGCTTCGACTATCTGGAGAAAGGGTTGTGGGGGACTAACATGCAGGGAGCGTGTAGAGGGTCCTGAACTCACTGGGCATTTAGTAGAAATGCTCATTATACAATTTTTGTCTCGCAGGTAATCGTAGTAAGGGCTAGAGGGAAGGTATCGGGCACTAGGCAGGCCAAAGTAGATTTGTGGTGTTTTTGTAAGAACCTTTATGTGTTTATTATGTAAGGTTTTGTGAAAAAGACGCGTCGAGATTAGTTTTATGCTTTGTAAAGTATTTTGGAAGATTAATAAAGTACGTGTTTTTGTGCATAAAACCTCGGTTCTTACGATACTAGACCTAGTCCAGGTCGAAACACCTCGCGACTGCGGAAAGGGTTGAAAAGCCTTAGGCCGTATGTCGGGAGGAAAGGGTGACGGGGATCGACCTCCGGGCCGATCTAGATTGCGTGGTAATGGGAAGATGCCTTCGGCTAGATTGTATCGGCGATCGCCCCTAACTCGTAGCGCCACCCGGTTCGGCTCCGCGGACGGATCCGTGGAAATCGGATTCGGGGGTGTTACAAATGTTTTTATCAGAGCATGGTTCATGATCATGCTCTTGAGGACGAGTTTTCATACGTTTTTCGAGTCGAAAAAGAGTCGCATAACACCGTTAGGAATCTGGAGGTCCGATGTCATTAGGATAGAGGGATTGGGATTTAGGTCTTACCTTCTATGATGAGCATTACAGGATGTCGAGGTGACTGGGAAGGTACGAGCCAGATTCTAAGTGGACGCCTGGTTCAGAGGAAGCACACGTGAAAAGATATCTATCATTCTACGGTTTCAAAGGAATCGAACTCGTGGGATGATTTGGACGTAATGAGTGAATCAAGGAATGATTCGGACTCATTAGCGGAGAAGTACCCGAGCAATTCGAACACGTTGTTCGGATTGAATCTAAAGGTGGACAAGGAAGGAGATTACCGAGGGGCGATCCCATCGGTGCAGACTTGCTGAAGGTGCTAGATGTGGACTTAGACAAGGAGTCTATTCCATGAGCATCGCAAGTAGAAATGGAGAAGAAGATAGCTTAACCCTTTGTGGGAGAGGACGCTAATCCAACGGAGTACTCGAATGTGGAGATAAGAGTGTTGTAAGCACCAGGGATGGTGGGAATGTCGTTTGGCGACATGACGAACGGATTGAGCATGTTGAAGACGAGTGGATCGGGAGGATCACCACTGATTCGAATGCCAAACAGTGGGAGGACAACTCCATATGTCTTGAAAGGGAACAATGAGAAAGGTTGAGGAAGCAGCGGTGAACCGAGAAGAAGTGGAGGGGCTGGCGCAGGACCAGTATAACTTCTGGATGCGGACCAGACTGCAATAACCAATGAAGAAGAACAGCATGTCCGGGAACAAGTCAAAAGAGAAATCGAACGAAAAGAGAGGAACCAGAAGACGAAGATGGAGTGGTACCTCAAGATACTCATTCAATGGAGGCCGAGAATGAGGACGGAGATAAGGACCCCAAAGGTTCGTAGACCTTTTGGATCCATAAATGAGACAAGAAATAGCGAACGGAGAAGGATCAAGAGTTGATGATCCGAGGGCCATGTCATGACAACGAGAAGTGTGAAGGAACACCTTCAACTGGATCGGGCCATCGCCTGAAGGAAACGAGGACGGTGCAAACGGGGGGACCGTGCAAGCACAAATCGAAGGGAAGCGAACGAGGAAGTTCCATTTCCAAAGAGATATTATATGGGAAGGATGCCAAAGAGATCATCGCGAGTGAGAGCGCAGATCGTGAAGAAAGTCACTAGTCCATTAAGGGTGATGTGACCATGTGAACGGTATTGCGAAACGAATCATTTCGCTTGGGCGTGTTGCAACATGCGAGTTGGACCGCAGGTATTACCATAGATGATGGTGGAGTGTATCTAACGTGTGGGATGAGAGGGAATCTCAAGGATGAACGCCCTAAGACTCGGGAACCAGAGCGCTCCAGGACTCAGAAACCTTCCGGCTCGATATGAAGAGGACCGAGGGGATCAGGAGGATCCATCGACTCATAGTGGATGTGGCACCTAGGTGATAGTAATCTCTAGGTTAGGCAGCAGGGAACATTTCAGGCCTTTGTGCAAGGTCCGTATGCGAGGTACGTATGGGTTCTAACTAATCTTTGTGTGTTAGATTAGTGTTGCTTGTGTGTGCGTGAAGTCGCCGGTAAAGCTGGGAAGGCTGAGACCGTGCGCAATTTTCTGGAGTCGCCGGTAAAGCCGTGAAGGCTGAGACTATGCGCAATTGTGTGAAGTCGCCGGCAAAGCTGGGAAGGCTAAGAGCGTGCACAATGATGTGAAGTCGCATGTGAGGCCGGGAAGGCTAGGATCATGCGCACGTGTTGTCAAGGTGTGTGTGAAGTCGGGAGGACTAGGATCACATGCATCTAGGGTGTAGTGGCACGGGGAGTCAAGTAGATGGAACTGTGTCACTGGTAAAGTGTTAAGTAACAGTTATGGCGCAAGGGTGTCCTAACGTGTTACCTTTGTGAAGATCATGGATGGTTATATTATAGGTATAGTATGAACCAATGATGATTGGAGCGGATGCTTGAAATTTTGAGCGAGTCATCATTATTTTAAGTACGCCGGGAAATCTGCTGCGAAGGCATAAGTAAAATGGTAAGTCCTTAGGTTTGCGGTTAAGGAGTTCCAATAAAACCTTAGGATGTAATAGAAGGTGTCGTAGGAAAGCCACCTTAGAAACCAGTTTGGGGGAAAACTTTTTATAGCCTAGGGACAGAAGCTCATGATCGTAAAAAGGAGTTGATGAGCCAAGGAAAGAAGAAGCCAGAAGATCGGGGAGATCATCAAGGGTGAAAGGAACATATAGACTAAAGGACAAGTTTACCCGCGATGATAGTAGATCAGAAAGGAAACTGATCGAAGAAAGGAGACGGAGGATCAACAAGATCAACCATGGAGTAAGGGCAAGAAGGATCGGGAAGATCAAATTGCCAGAGTAAGAGAAAAAGGGGATCAGGAAGATCACCTTAAGAAGATGGTTGGATAAAGGAAAAATCTAACCAAGTGGAGAAAAGGATCAAAGGGAACTGATCCAGAGATGATGATGACGATGATCAAGGCCAAGAGGAGCAGTATCATCAGAAGTAGTCATCAAGGAAGAGAAGAACCTCAAAGAGGAAGTTATAGACATGTTCACAGGAGGAACATAAGACTTCAGTATGAAGTCTAGAAGAGATGTTAGAGTCAAGGAAGGAAGAATTCGGGACGAATTCTATTGAGTAGGGGAGGGTGTAATAACCCGTATAAGAAGATTGGTCGAGAAAATTTCAAGTTGAAATTATGACCAAGAGAAAAGGCTTTCTTCAAGGACTTAGTGAAAGAAGAACTTAAGACGAGCCGGAACTGGAAAAAAAGTTTTCACTAGAAAGGGCGAGGAAAAAATCAAGGGAAAAAATGAAAGTTGAAGAATCGACTGAGGGAAGATGGATTCATCAAGAGCATGCCAAAAGAAACATTTTTGTCGAAGCAAAAATAATTTTGATTAAGTAGAATCAAAGTTATGGAGCCGGTAAGAATTTCGCCTGGGTGGAAATTCTATCCGGGGAGAAAATATTTTTCTGAGGGAAAATATTTCCTACAAGACGAGACCCAAAAGAAGCACTTTGGTCGAATCAGAATTTAATTTGATCAAGTGTGATCAAATTTATGGACTCGGCAAGGATTATTGCCGAGAAGGACTTCCGCCGAGGAGAATCTTGCCGAGAAGAGGGAAAATCTAGCTGAGGGGGATTTTGCCGAGAATAGGGAAAATCTAGCCGAGGGACATTTTGCCGAAAGGAGAAATTCAGCCGGGAAGATTTTTGCCGAGAAGGCCTTAACCGAGAAGGCCTTAGCCGAGAAAGCCTTAGCCGAGAAAGGAGATTTTTGCCGAGAATAAAGTTTTGCCGAGAAGTTTAGCTAGCAACCGGGAAGGAACGGTGATCTGATCGTCGAGGAGAAATCACGCGGAAATCTCGAGTTAAACACGACAAATCAAGTTAAGCACGACAAATCAAAAGCGCCACATGTCGCGTGGAGGAGAAAACTTAATGGCTAAGTTTTGGGGAAACTTGGGGAGAAGGAAAGGTGTGTAACTTTGTCCCCAAGTCTCAGGCAAATACATGGCGGAGACACTTGTCGTCGTGTGAGCTATGCTGCCCGCATGCAACGAATCGGAGACGCCGCCCAAAGGCAACCAATCAAGAGCAAGGACGAAATTTGGTCCCCAAGACTTACAAAGGCTATAAATAGGACCCAACCCCCGTTAGATTAGATCACTTTTCGAGAACTTAAAAATTCTAGAGAGAGAGAAAAACGAGTTAGAGAGAGAAGTGATCCCGAGGGAGAAATTTTCCCGACTTAAATCGCGGAGGATTTAACCGAGGGAAGTTTTGTGTCGGATTAAATCGTGGGAATTTAACCGAGGGAAGGAGTCTTGGCTAGGAGAAAGGTGGTTCAAAAGCTAGAGTCTTCTTTACGTCTAAATTATCGAGGTGAGTTCCGGTAGCGTATTTTTCGCTTATTAACTCGCGTTTTTGTGTAAGAACGAACCTCGGGGAGTTTGTTCTTACCGTTTGCTTGATTTATAAATTTCCTAAAGGATAGGGGTTAATTTATAAATGAAGTTTGCGTGTTTTGATGGGAAGTAAACAAGGTATGTTTACTCAATCATTTTGTGTTGCGTTTATTAACTAGAGGGAGGTTAATTTACGTTTGGGTTCTAACTAATCTTTGTGTGTTAGATTAGTGTTGCTTGTGTGTGCGTGAAGTCGCCGGTAAAGCTGGGAAGGCTGAGACCGTGCGCAATTTTCTGGAGTCGCCGGTAAAGCCGTGAAGGCTGAGACTATGCGCAATTGTGTGAAGTCGCCGGCAAAGCTGGGAAGGCTAAGAGCGTGCACAATGATGTGAAGTCGCATGTGAGGCCGGGAAGGCTAGGATCATGCGCACGTGTTGTCAAGGTGTGTGTGAAGTCGGGAGGACTAGGATCACATGCATCTAGGGTGTAGTGGCACGGGGAGTCAAGTAGATGGAACTGTGTCACTGGTAAAGTGTTAAGTAACAGTTATGGCGCAAGGGTGTCCTAACGTGTTACCTTTGTGAAGATCATGGATGGTTATATTATAGGTATAGTATGAACCAATGATGATTGGAGCGGATGCTTGAAATTTTGAGCGAGTCATCATTATTTTAAGTACGCCGGGAAATCTGCTGCGAAGGCATAAGTAAAATGGTAAGTCCTTAGGTTTGCGGTTAAGGAGTTCCAATAAAACCTTAGGATGTAATAGAAGGTGTCGTAGGAAAGCCACCTTAGAAACCAGTTTGGGGGAAAACTTTTTATAGCCTAGGGACAGAAGCTCATGATCGTAAAAAGGAGTTGATGAGCCAAGGAAAGAAGAAGCCAGAAGATCGGGGAGATCATCAAGGGTGAAAGGAACAGATAGACTAAAGGACAAGTTTACCCGCGATGATAGTAGATCAGAAAGGAAACTGATCGAAGAAAGGAGACGGAGGATCAACAAGATCAACCATGGAGTAAGGGCAAGAAGGATCGGGAAGATCAAATTGCCAGAGTAAGAGAAAAAGGGGATCAGGAAGATCACCTTAAGAAGATGGTTGGATAAAGGAAAAATCTAACCAAGTGGAGAAAAGGATCAAAGGGAACTGATCCAGAGATGATGATGACGATGATCAAGGCCAAGAGGAGCAGTATCATCAGAAGTAGTCATCAAGGAAGAGAAGAACCTCAAAGAGGAAGTTATAGACATGTTCACAGGAGGAACATAAGACTTCAGTATGAAGTCTAGAAGAGATGTTAGAGTCAAGGAAGGAAGAATTCGGGACGAATTCTATTGAGTAGGGGAGGGTGTAATAACCCGTATAAGAAGATTGGTCGAGAAAATTTCAAGTTGAAATTATGACCAGGAGAAAAGGCTTTCTTCAAGGACTTAGTGAAAGAAGAACTTAAGACGAGCCGGAACTGGAAAAAAAGTTTTCACTAGAAAGGCCGAGGAAAAAATCAAGGGAAAAAATGAAAGTTGAAGAATCGACTGAGGGAAGATGGATTCATCAAGAGCATGCCAAAAGAAACATTTTTGTCGAAGCAAAAATAATTTTGATTAAGTAGAATCAAAGTTATTGAGCCGGTAAGAATTTCGCCTGGGTGGAAATTCTATCCGGGGAGAAAATATTTTTCTGAGGGAAAATATTTCCTACAAGACGAGACCCAAAAGAAGCACTTTGGTCGAATCAGAATTTAATTTGATCAAGTGTGATCAAATTTATGGACTCGGCAAGGATTATTGCCGAGAAGGACTTCCGCCGAGGAGAATCTTGCCGAGAAGAGGAAAACTAGCTGAGGGGGATTTTGCCGAGAAGGGGGAAAATCTAGCCGAGGGAGATTTTGCCGAAAGGAGAAATTCAGCCGGGAAGATTTTTGCCGAGAAGGCCTTAACCGAGAAGGCCTTAGCCGAGAAAGCCTTAGCCGAGAAAGGAGATTTTTATCGAGAATAAAGTTTTGCCGAGAAGTTTAGCTAGCAACCGGGAAGGAACGGTGATCTGATCGTCGAGGAGAAATCACGCGGAAATCTCGAGTTAAACACGACAAATCAAGTTAAGCACGACAAATCAAAAGCGCCACATGTCGCGTGGAGGAGAAAACTTAATGGCTAAGTTTTGGGGAAACTTGGGGAGAAGGAAAGGTGTGTAACTTTGTCCCCAAGTCTCAGGCAAATACATGGCGGAGACACTTGTCGTCGTGTGAGCTATGCTGCCCGCATGCAACGAATCGGAGACGCCGCCCAAAGGCAACCAATCAAGAGCAAGGACGAAATTTGGTCCCCAAGACTTACAAAGGCTATAAATAGGACCCAACCCCCGTTAGATTAGATCACTTTTCGAGAACTTAAAAATTCTAGAGAGAGAGAAAAACGAGTTAGAGAGAGAAGTGATCCCGAGGGAGAAATTTTCCCGACTTAAATCGCGGAGGATTTAACCGAGGGAAGTTTTGTGTCGGATTAAATCGTGGGAATTTAACCGAGGGAAGGAGTCTTGGCTAGGAGAAAGGTGGTTCAAAAGCTAGAGTCTTCTTTACGTCTAAATTATCGAGGTGAGTTCCGGTAGCGTATTTTTCGCTTATTAACTCGCGTTTTTGTGTAAGAACGAACCTCGGGGAGTTTGTTCTTACCGTTTGCTTGATTTATAAATTTCCTAAAGGATAGGGGTTAATTTATAAATGAAGTTTGCGTGTTTTGATGGGAAGTAAACAAGGTATGTTTACTCCATCATTTTGTGTTGCGTTTATTAACTAGAGGGAGGTTAATTTACGTTTGGGTTCTAACTAATCTTTGTGTGTTAGATTAGTGTTGCTTGTGTGTGCGTGAAGTCGCCGGTAAAGCTGGGAAGGCTGAGACCGTGCGCAATTTTCTGGAGTCGCCGGTAAAGCCGTGAAGGCTGAGACTATGCGCAATTGTGTGAAGTCGCCGGCAAAGCTGGGAAGGCTAAGAGCGTGCACAATGATGTGAAGTCGCATGTGAGGCCGGGAAGGCTAGGATCATGCGCACGTGTTGTCAAGGTGTGTGTGAAGTCGGGAGGACTAGGATCACATGCATCTAGGGTGTAGTGGCACGGGGAGTCAAGTAGATGGAACTGTGTCACTGGTAAAGTGTTAAGTAACAGTTATGGCGCAAGGGTGTCCTAACGTGTTACCTTTGTGAAGATCATGGATGGTTATATTATAGGTATAGTATGAACCAATGATGATTGGAGCGGATGCTTGAAATTTTGAGCGAGTCATCATTATTTTAAGTACGCCGGGAAATCTGCTGCGAAGGCATAAGTAAAATGGTAAGTCCTTAGGTTTGCGGTTAAGGAGTTCCAATAAAACCTTAGGATGTAATAGAAGGTGTCGTAGGAAAGCCACCTTAGAAACCAGTTTGGGGGAAAACTTTTTATAGCCTAGGGACAGAAGCTCATGATCGTAAAAAGGAGTTGATGAGCCAAGGAAAGAAGAAGCCAGAAGATCGGGGAGATCATCAAGGGTGAAAGGAACGGATAGACTAAAGGACAAGTTTACCCGCGATGATAGTAGATCAGAAAGGAAACTGATCGAAGAAAGGAGACGGAGGATCAACAAGATCAACCATGGAGTAAGGGCAAGAAGGATCGGGAAGATCAAATTGCCAGAGTAAGAGAAAAAGGGGATCAGGAAGATCACCTTAAGAAGATGGTTGGATAAAGGAAAAATCTAACCAAGTGGAGAAAAGGATCAAAGGGAACTGATCCAGAGATGATGATGACGATGATCAAGGCCAAGAGGAGCAGTATCATCAGAAGTAGTCATCAAGGAAGAGAAGAACCTCAAAGAGGAAGTTATAGACATGTTCACAGGAGGAACATAAGACTTCAGTATGAAGTCTAGAAGAGATGTTAGAGTCAAGGAAGGAAGAATTCGGGACGAATTCTATTGAGTAGGGGAGGGTGTAATAACCCGTATAAGAAGATTGGTCGAGAAAATTTCAAGTTGAAATTATGACCAGGAGAAAAGGCTTTCTTCAAGGACTTAGTGAAAGAAGAACTTAAGACGAGCCGGAACTGGAAAAAACGTTTTCACTAGAAAGGCCGAGGAAAAAATCAAGGGAAAAAATGAAAGTTGAAGAATCGACTGAGGGAAGATGGATTCATCAAGAGCATGCCAAAAGAAACATTTTTGTCGAAGCAAAAATAATTTTGATTAAGTAGAATCAAAGTTATTGAGCCGGTAAGAATTTCGCCTGGGTGGAAATTCTATCCGGGGAGAAAATATTTTTCTGAGGGAAAATATTTCCTACAAGACGAGACCCAAAAGAAGCACTTTGGTCGAATCAGAATTTAATTTGATCAAGTGTGATCAAATTTATGGACTCGGCAAGGATTATTGCCGAGAAGGACTTCCGCCGAGGAGAATCTTGCCGAGAAGAGGAAAACTAGCTGAGGGGGATTTTGCCGAGAAGGGGGAAAATCTAGCCGAGGGAGATTTTGCCGAAAGGAGAAATTCAGCCGGGAAGATTTTTGCCGAGAAGGCCTTAACCACGAAGGCCTTAGCCAAGAAAGCCTTAGCCGAGAAAGGAGATTTTTATCGAGAATAAAGTTTTGCCGAGAAGTTTAGCTAGCAACCGGGAAGGAACGGTGATCTGATCGTCGAGGAGAAATCACGCGGAAATCTCGAGTTAAGCACGGCAAATCAAGTTAAGCACGACAAATCAAAAGCGCCGCATGTCGCGTGGAGGAGAAAACTTAGTGGCTAAGTTTCGGGGACACTTGGGGAGAAGGAAAGGTGTGTAACTTTGTCATTAAGTCGCAGACAAATGCATGGCGGAGACACTTGTCGTCGTGTGAGCTATGCCGCCCGCATGCAACGAATCGGAGACGCCGCCCAAAGGCAACCAATCAAGAGCAAGGACGAAACTTGGTCCCCAAGACTTGCGAAGGCTATAAATAGGACCCAACCCCCATTAGTTTAGATCACTTTTCGAAAACTTAAAAATTCAAGAGAGAGAGAAAAATGAGTTAGAGAGAGAAGTGATCCCGAGGGAGAAAATGAGGATTTAACCGAGGGAAGTTTTGTGTCGGATTAAATTGTGGGAATTTAATCGAGGGAAGGAGTCTTGGCTAGGAGAAAGGTGGTTCAAAAGCTAGAGTCTACTTTACGTCTAAATTATCGAGGTGAGTTCCGGTAGCGTAGTTTTCGCTTATTAACTCGCGTTTTTAGGTAAGAACGAACCTCGGGGAGTTTGTTCTTATCGTTTGCTTGATTTATAACTTGCCTAAAGGATAGGGGTTAATTTATAAATGATGTTTGCGTGTTTTGATGGGAAGTAAACAAGGTATGTTTACTCCATCATTTTGTGTTGTGTTTATTAACTAGAGGGAGGTTAATTTATGTTTAGACTTAAATGTTACTAGGTTGTAAATCTAAGAAATTGAGCTAAGTGTTAGTCGGAATGCGTGCATGAGGCAGAGCGCCTAGGCATGGCATCGTCGGCAGAAATAACACGAAGCTAAGAAATAGAATTGAAGATTGAATTTTGTGCGTGTGACGGGGGTCTACGCAAGGTAATTCCGGAGTTAGGAATTATGTTGAGTGGCCTTCGGGCATTTATGTGGTAACTACATGCAATTGATGGGAGGGCTATGCATGGTAGTTGGGTCGATTGAAAGGGGAATCTACATGCGACACGTGATCGATGTAGAGATGAACCCGAGTAAAGAGACTTGAGCCATTTATTTTGGTTGTTTTGTGTTTATTTGTTGTTTGTTAGGGTTATGTGTGACAGGTGTTCCCATAACTCGTAGTGTGGCAAAAAGGTACATTCCGGTAAGAATGTATTGTTGTATGATTTATATGTCGGTTAGGATATAAATCATGTAAGCGATGTAGTCTCCACCGCCACGATAAATCTCGGAGGGTTACTTGGGTCGCACCCATGGCCGGGAAGTGCTCGACGGCGCAGTGGATTAACGTTCGTGATGGACCAAGATCATAGGTGACTATTGTCCGGGATCCTTTGGGGTGAACGGACATGGAGAGTCACGGTGACGGCGGGTGGGTGATGCATCTAGGAGCGCTCTAGCTTATTAAATTTTATGCATAATGGACTTTGCATGTTTTCGTTATTGATTGCTAGATGGATTTAGCATGTTGATTGGATATGTGGCTAAAAGGTAATTATCCCATGTCGTTTGAATGTTTAAGCTTCCCCTGGTGCTTACTTGTGATAAGTAGGCTGTTAGATTCCTTGCTTGTAGAGAGAACTTGCTTGCATGCTGTATGCGTCTTTTAAGTGCAGATTTCTAGGCTTGCATGTGCATTTCTTTCCTTGTAGCATTTAGGCTTCGGCTATCTGGGGAAAGGGTTGTGGGGGACTAACATGTAGGGAGCGTGTAGAGGGTCCTGAACTCACTGGGCATTTAGTAGAAATGCTCATTATACAATTTTTGTCTCGCATGTAACCGTAGTAAAGGCTAGAGGGAAGGCATCGGGCACTAGGCAGGCCAGAGTAGATTTGTGGTGTTTTTGTAAGAACCTTTATGTGTTTATTATGTAAGGTTTTGTGTAAACGACGCGTCGAGATTAGTCTTATGCTTTGTAAAGTATTTTGGAAGATTAATAAAGTACGTGTTTTTGTGCATAAAACCTCGGTTCTTACGATACTAGACCTAGTCCAGGTCTAAACAACTCGCGACTGCGGAACGGGTTGAAAAGCCTTATGTCGTATGTCGGGAGGAAAGAGTGACGGGGATCGACCTCCGGGCCGATCTAGCTTGCGGGGTAATGGGAAGTTGCCTTTGGCTAAATTGTCTCGGCGATCGCCCCTAACTCGTAGCGCCACCCGGTTCGGCTCCGCGGACGGATCCGTGGAAATTGGATTCGGGGGTGTTACACTCTCGGTCCCTGTAAGCACCAGCAGCATCATGAATCAAAATCATTGTATTGTTGTTCATCTCTGCTTGCCTTTTTGCTTTTCTGTTTGTACGTTCCCACTGTGCTAGCTGCTCGTTAGACAGGTCAACTAGCGGAGTGTTCTTGTTTCTTCTGGTTTCACGAAGAGGCATGCACCTGAAACACAAAAGTCAAGAACGTAAGTAAACAAAATTCACGACGGGTATCGACCGATACCACTAGGGTGTCGATCGATACTCAACGATTTAGACGAAATTCTTAGCTAAAATCTAATGGCGAAATTGAGTCCCCGGCAATGGCGCCAAATTTGATATGCTCAAATTAATACCCTAAAAGTACTAAAGAAGTAGTTGTAGTAAATTAGGGGTCGAACACAAGAACTCAAGAAATCACACAATAGATTATTTAGTATCGAATCAAGCTAAGCAATTCAGTTGAAATAAAAAGCAATAAACAGTAAAAGAGTTGTAAAATCGATGGAAGAATATAGGCCCAGGCTATTTCTCAGGAGATCAATGAATGCATATAACAAATAAGTCAGGATTCAGATTTAGCGCGGTTATTGAACTCAAATCACTAAAGTATAATTAACCAACTCTCATTGCGAGAATTATCTAAGTCTAAATCCTAGAATTTCAAATCTCTTTGCAAATCCTAAAGTCTAAACCAGCTTTTAATTCAAGTTTGTTTTGTTCACAAAACAACTAAACCAAATCTCTTTGCGAATAGTTATTTTGCTCACCCTAAGTTCTATCATGTAATTAATCGCACTCTCGTGCCTAATCAATTATCCTAAGATCTAAGTTCCAGATTCGTCAACCTAGAATTAGCTTTGAGAACAACCTATGGTGAAGAACTAATTCATATGGTGAATCCTAATCAACTAATCAACCTAGCATTTAGAGAAAACCCTTATGAGAACCCTAAACCTAAAGTGGATCTACTCAGACATGGAGAATGAAAACAACATGATTGAATAGATCATAAAAGAAATCAATAAGAAACATGAGTTCAGAGTTGTCTCTCCAAAAACCAAATTAATATCACGCGTAGAATCAAGCTTCGCCATCAAAGTGGCTGTAAAACCTAATAAATAACCTAATACACGTTTTGGGGCTTCTTGTAAATAATAAAGTCTTATGGGCAATTTTGCAATTCCTCATTTCTTCATTTAAGTCGCGACTCGTGTCTTGCTGAAGTGAGTATCAACCGATACTAGTCAGTATCGATCGACACTGAGGCTTCAAATCGGTTACTTAGTTACATGAACTTCAGCTTCGCTCCAAAATGTTCTAGAAAGCTCCAATATTTCCAATTATGCTCCAAACGTGCTAAAACCTGTAAAAGACTCTATAACACAACAGAATAGTAGAAAGACTCTATAAACGGACTTATATCATGGCTTAAACGGGGTAAAAACTATGATATATCAGCACATTCGATGCCCATTGATAGTCCTGGTAGGAATCATCTCATTCTTCACCACAGTTATTCCTCCTTTCTTAGGAACAACAAGCACTGGACTGACCCAAGAGCTATCCGAAATATCATAGATGAAACCAGCTTTCAAAAGCTTCTTCACCTCCTTTTAGAATACTTCCTTCAGGTTCGGATTCAGCCTCCTCTGATGCTCAACTGAAGCCTTTGACTCGTCCTCAAGATGAATCATATGCATGCACAAGTCCGGTGCTATACCTAAAATATCAACAAGAGAATATCCAAGAGCTTTGCGATACTTGCGCAACTTGCTCAGCAGTAAGGTAATCTCTGCGTTGTTCAAAGAAGCATTAATAATCACTAGGTATGTGGAATTAGGACCAAGAAAACCATACCTCAAATTCGCAGGAAGTGGCTTGAGTTCCACTTTAGGAGCGTTCTCCTCACTTCAATCTCCAAGCCCAGCAGCTTGCTTAAAACCATCGGCTGACCCTCCTTTTGGGCGTAGTGTATCGACTGATACTAGGGCAGTATCGATCGATACTGGTGATGCTGAATCGATCATCTTCGAGTATCCAGCAGTATCTTCACACGAATGGACCTCTGAAGTAGCTGAACAGACAAATTCTCTCTCTATTGGATCCTCAGGATGCATCTCCAGGAAGTACTCTTCAGCTATGTCACTGAAAGTGTCGACAAAGAAAGTCTGCCCATCGATGGTTGGTCTCTTCATCATCTTATCCATATTGAAAGTCATTACCAAATCACCGATGTTGAGAGCGATCTTCCCATTCCTGTAATCAATCAAAGCACCAGCTGTTGCAAGGAATGGTCTGCCTAGGATAAGGGGATCCTTAGGCTCAGCATCATACTCCAGGACGATGAAATAAGTTGGGATCAAGCAATTCCCAATCTTAATAGGAATATCTTCGAGTAAACCCTCTGGAAGTCTAACTGAGCGATCAGCAAGTATCAGGGAGATTCTTGTGGCTGTGAAGTCTGTCATCCCCATCCTTTTGGCAACTGAGTATGGCATGAGGTTGACACTTGAGCCAAGGTCACAAAGAGAATGCTCAAATCTATCAGTGAATATTGTACAATCCAACACAAAACTTCATGGATCTGGTAGCTTCTTTGGGATCATGTTAGTCAGGATTGCACTACACTCATGAGTAATCATCAAGCATCCTTCTTCAAGGTTCACATTGCTAGACACCATCCTCTTGACATATCTTCTGAAAGCTGGAGAAGTCTTGATAGCATCAATGAAAGGAAGTTCCACAATCAATTTATCCATAATTGCCTTGCATCTAGAGTCTAAATAATCAATTCTCACTTAAATGATACAAGACTATAAAGTATGTAGGGACCTCAAAATTCCCAATCATAACTGGCAAATCTTCAAGCAAACGAACCGGGAGTCTAGTCGACATATCCCCCAACACAAGAGAGATTCTACAAGCTTTGTAACGAGTGACACCAAGGCGCTTTGCAACCGAGAGTGGCATCAAACTCACACTTTCTCCAAGATCACATAAACATCTATTGAATGCAAGAGTCCCTAGAGCACAAGGAAGTATGAAGCTATTCGTATCTCCAAGTTTTTTTGGTACAATCTTCATTTGTATGATGGCGCTACACTCATGAGATAGAACCACCATTCCCTCCAAATCCTTGGCCCTCTCTTTGATTGCACCATTCCCTCCATATTGAGGAACCAACATGAATGCATCAATCAATGGCATAGTAACTTGAACTTCATTCATTTCCTTGTCAAAGATGGCTCTATACTTTTCCATGAGTTGCTTCTTGAAACGACCCAGAAAAGGAAGCTTCGGTTAATATGGTGGCGGCACAAAAAGAGTTTCCTTACTTGCACGTCCCTCGTTTGGCTTGTATTCGACTATCCTTTTATCCTTGTCCTTGGCGACCTCAACATCTTCTACAATCACATTATCTTTATTAGTCTCAATGACCACCTCCCTTCCTTATTTCTCAATGTCCACATTGAGCTCATTGGGTGGAAGCTCTCTAGAGGGAAGCTCTTTCCCACTTCTCAATGTGATTGCATTTATGTAATCCTTTGGGTTTGGGTCGGATTTACTAGGAAAAGTACCCAACGGTCGTGAGGAACAAGAGGCTCCCTTGCTCTCCATTTGCTTGATCTTTGAAGACAATGTCTCAAACTTGGAGTTGAGATCATTGTAAGTACAATCAACCTTGTTATGAATCTCGGCCATCTTCTTTCTCATGTCTATAGCTCCGTTCGCTTGACCCGTTAGAGTTTGTTGAAGCATACCCTTTACATCAAAGTCTTGTGGCATCGGATTGCTTCATTGCCCTTGTGGCACAAACCCTTGTTGGAATTGAGTTGCAAAGGATGGTTTGTTTTGGTATCCTCCTTGGCTCCCTTGGAATTGATTCTTGGAAACAAAACCTTGTTGTTGGAAGTTTGAACCTTGAGCTTGATTGGAATGTGCAAAGGTTTTTTGTTGGACTCCTTGGTTTTGAGAATTTTGTTGTGGATACACTTGATTTTGACGGTTCTCCACATTGGGGTTTCTATCTGAGAAGTTAGAGTGGTTCCTAATGTTGTTGTTGAAACCTTTTGGGAAAACGACGTATTTCTCTCTCAAAAGTATCATATATGTGCAGATCCACCCGAAGTTCGGTCTCAGCGTAGATCCCCACAATTGGAAAGTTAACAATATATTTCTCCCCAATTGGAAAATTCAAAACCTATTTACACACAGACCGCGATTTATTTTGGTTTATAATATACCAGTCTAATTTCAATTACTTAAACATAAAATTAAACCGAAATTAAACCGATTACAACCAATTACAACTTTAACCAATTTTAACAATGTTTTCCCAATAAAATTCAGAAACCAAAAAAAAATTGGAGATGCGTTTGAATCTCGCATCGCCGACCCACCAGATTTTCTCGTCGGATCCTCCACCGTCGTCCCACTTTCCACCTCCCTTCCTTCGATTTTTGTCGAGGTTCACGATTGAGGATATGGGTTGTAAACGACCCGACCTGGTCTTCTTCTTCTTCCCCTGATCTAGATTTCTAAATATTACAGAAAACAATATTTCTAAGGATCGCAAGAAAAAAATGAAATCCATGAGAAATTCCAGAGATCTTGATTCATACATGTATTCTCTTCACCCAAATCAATCAATCGCACTAGAGATAACACTAATTTGATTGTTGTTGAATGACCTTAATAAATTGATGACATAAGGCAGATATCATAAGAGAAAGAATTGATGGCAGAAAGAGTGGAGAAATTGAAAGATGAATGGGAATCTCAATGACTTTAATTCTTTGAACAAACCAGGCTTGGCCTGTTAGATTTTTCGTCTCAGAACCAATGAACCTTGATTAAAAAATCAAGAGTTAAGACAATCACTCCACCTCCGAGACAATCACTAACGTGGAAAACGAACTGTTGCAAAATTAACCCAGGACCCAAGCTTTTATCAAGGCGATACGACACAGATTGCTTCAAGAAGCTTATCTCTCTCTCTCTCTCTCAAACGCAAAGAAACCAGAAGAGAAAGAAAGCAGAAACAGAGAATAGGAACACACACAAGAATTTGTTCACCCTGGGTTCGCCTCCGATATGGATGACTACGTCCCAGGAGCTGAAATCGATCCAGCAATTTCACTATCAATGAAAACAGGATCAAGCTCTCACAACCAGAGAAACTCGACGAAGAAGACGACTTTTTCTTGTTACCGTTACAGTCAAACGTACCTAATCCCTTTATATCAAATACGGGATTAAACCGACTCTAACCAAACCCAGCTAAACCATAAGATGTTCAACATAACCGGGTCCTTTTGTTTCTCAGGAGCTGAAGCATAATTAACAATCTCCACCTTGCTTTAGCTCCAAAACAACCATCTCTTCATATCCTTAACTTCATGATCTCCTGTGAAATTCTTCTGTGATCTACACCTCCAACAACAGAGCCTTAGGCTCTCCTTAATCTCTTGAGATTTTGAGTAAGTCCAATGCAGCATTAAACTTACTCACAGGCACAACTTTTGTTAATATGTCCGCGGGATTGCAACTCGTATGAATCTTCAATACTTCGACATCTCCTTCAGCTATAATGTCTCGGATGAAATTGTACTTCACAGCCATGTGCTTCGTGCGTTCATGATACACATTGTTTTTGGATAAGCATATCGCACTTTGTGAATCACACCAAATGCACACACCATCCTGAGTGAAACCAAAATCTTTCATCAACCCTTTCAACCAAATAGCTTCCTTGACTGCTTCTGAGAGCGCAATATACTCAGCTTCTGTCGTAGACAACGCCACCACAGGTTGCAGACTGGATTTCCAACTGACCACGTTTCCTGCAACTGTGAAAACATAACCTGATATTGACCTCCTTCTGTCTAAGTCTGCAGCATAATCAGAGTCGCAATACCCTTGTATCTTCATCTCTTTCTCTTTCGTATATGTCAGTTTGACATTTAGAGATCCTTTTATGTATCTCAGAAGCCACTTCACAGCTTCCCAATGTATCTGGCCTGGCCTGCTCATGAACCGGCTTACCAAACCAATACTGTATGCAATGTCAGGTCTTGTTCCCACCATTGCATACATAATATTCCCAACAGCAGATGAATACGGTGTTACCTCTGTATTCACTTCTTCTTCTACACCTCTTACTGCTGCTAACTTGAAATGAGCCCCTATGGGAGTCTGAGACATCTTTGAACCTTCCATTCTGAAAGTCTTGATCACCTTCTTGAGGTATTCAGTCTGAGACAGACGCAAAATCCCTTGAGACCTGTCTCTTTCGATGTTCATGCCTAATATTCTTCTTGCAGCTCCTAAATCCTTCATTTCAAATGTAGAACTCAGCTCATCCTTAAGCTTCCTGATCACAGCCATATCCTTTGCAGCTAGTAGCATATCATCAACATATAACAACAAATACAGGTACTCGTTTGATGAAACTTGCTTTGTATAGACGCATTGATCATGTTCACTTCTGTCGAAACCATTTGATACCATGAACTGGTCAAACCTCTTGTTCCATTGTCTCGGACTTTGCTTCAAGCCATATAAGGACTTCTTTAGCAAACAAACCTTCTTCTCAGGATCTCCAACTTCGAAACCTCCAGGTTGTGACATGTAGAGCTCTTCTTCCAAACTTCCATGAAGGAAAGCTGTTTTAACATCCATTTGTTCCAGCTCTAAATCCAAGTTTACCACAACAGATAGTAACATTCGTATTGAGACATGTTTCACTACTGGTGAGAAAACTTCCTGATAATCAATCCCTTCTCTTTGCGTGAAACCCCTAGCTACTAACCTGGCTTTATATCTGGGAGGCTCAGAATCAGACATGCCTGGTTTAAGCTTGAAAATCCACTTACAGCTTATGATTTTCCGATTCTCAGGCTTATCCACCACATCCCATGTATGATTCTTGGTTAAAGAGTTCATTTCTTCTCCCATACCACCATTCCATTTATCCCATTGCTTGCTCTTCCTAGCCTCTGCATAACTGTTGGGTTCATCAACACTGCTCAATAACTCTGATGCCGCCAAAGCAAATGCAAAAACATTTTCTTCATCATCATATCTTGCTGGTGGAGGAACATTCTGTCTCCTAACTCGATCTCTGGCCAATTGGTAATTTTCCAGACTTGCAGCATCAGAATGAACTTCTCCTTGTGCTTGAACCTCTTCTTCATGTTCTGCCTCTTCCACAAACTCTGGAGATACTCCACCTGGTTGTGAAATTTCTGATGAGGCTCCACCTTGAACATAACTTTCCAGACTGAGAATTGGTTTTATTGTTGTTATCTCAGTGACAACCTTTCCAGCTCCTTTTACTTTTGAGCTCTTCCCACTGTTAAACCAGAGTCTTCCTTAAGCAAATCTTTGTAGAGCTGATCTTCACAAAATTTCACATTTCTGCTTATGACCAACTTCTTTTCATCAAGCAACCAGATCTTGTAACCTTTAGTGCCAGCAGGATAACCTACAAACACACCTTTGAGAGCCCTTGGTTTCAGCTTCCCCTGATCCGTGTGTACGTACGCTATAGAGCCAAACCTCTTCAAATGTTTGTAACCAGGTTCTTTGTTTAACCAGACCTCCTCTGGAATTTTGTTACCAATAGCTGAAGATGGTGAACGATTAATGATATACACTGAAACAGATGCAGCTTCAGCCCAGAACTTCTCTTCTAGCCCTGACTCACTAAGAAGACATCTGACCTTTTCCATAATCGATCTGTTCATCCTCTCTGCAACTCCGTTTTGTTGTGGAGTGTATGTGCATGTTCTGTGTCTAGCTATTCCATTTGACCTGCAAAACTCATCAAACATGTTATTACAAAATTCAAGACCATTATCGGTTCTGAGACACTTTACCTTCCTGTTTATCTGATTTTCAACCAAAGTTTTCCATTCACAGAACTTGGCAAACGTTTCATCCTTGGTCTTCAGAAAATAGATCCATACTTTTCTTGTATGATCATCAATGATGGAAAGGAAGTACTGATTCTTTGACAGAGATGGTTGGACATTTGATGAGCCCCAAAGGTCAGCATGAACATAATCTAGAGGATGTTCTGTTTCATGCTTCCCAATACCAAAACTGACTCTTTTTGACTTTCCCAAAATGCAGTGTTCGCAGAATTCTCCTTTACCGATATCCTTCTTCGTTATTATCCCCTTCTGAGCTAAGAGCTTCATGTTTTGACCGCCCATATGACCAAGACGACTGTGCCACAGTGAGACCTGAAACTTTGGTTCACCACCTTGACAAACTTCAGGCAAGACAGTTCCCCCATCAAGTATGTACATGCCATTCTTCAACTGTCCTCGCAGGGCCACCTTATTGTTCTTGTAGAATGTCAGCTTTCCCTGACCACCAGTATGAGTGTAGCCCAAAACATCCAAATTTCCAGTAGAAATCAGATTTCTACTCAGATTTGGAACATATCTGACATTGTGCATTATAGTCACAGAACCTCCATGAGTGTTAACTCTAATTGACCCTGTCCCGAGAGTTTCTACAGTGTGGTAATCCCCAAGCAGAATCTGACTAGACCCTTTCTCCTGAAAGTCCACAAACCAGTCTCTCCTAGATGTCATATGATAAGTGCATCCCGAGTCAATTACCCAATTGTCACTTGAATCTTCACCTGAGATGTTTAAAGCATCAATCACTTTAAAATCTTCTATAAGCACAGCAGCCTCTCCATCACTATCATTTTCCATTCTCTTTTTTCTTGAGTAACAGTCCTTCTTCATGTGACCTTCCTTCTTGCAGTACCAGCAAACCACCTTGCTCTTAGTTTTTGACTTGCTCCTGTTCTTTCCCCGCGAATCATTATAGTTTCTTGTGACCTGTCTTCCGCGATCAGTTGTGTAAAGAGCTGTTGCAACTTTCTCCATCCTGTTGCTCTCAGATAATTCTCTTTCCCTTGATCTTGCCGCAGAGAAAACTTCCTCTAGTGTAAGAGATTCTCTTCCATACTTTAGAGTATGTTTGAGCTGATCATAATTTGCCGGCAGGGAACTCAAGAAAACAATCGCTTGTATCTCATCTGAAACAGACACACTGAGACTGCTCATCTCAGCCACAATCTTGAGAAAGTCATCCACATTCACATCAACTGACTTAGACGCATCTGACTTGAAAGCATAGAATTGCAATTGCACAAAGATACGATTTGGCAACGTCTTAGACATGTACAATCTCTCAAGAGTAGACCACATAGCAGCTGCAGTTTCACAGTGCTTTATTTTCCTGAGGACGTGATCTCCTATGTTCAATATTATCAGATTCTTGGCCTTTTCATCCTTTTCTAACTTCGCAGGATCAGGAACAGACCTTGTTTGTTTTTCTTTCGATGAAACGTCGCCTTCGCTAGGCTCCTTGGTTTCATCTTTGGTTATCGGCACCTCCATCTCTAATTTCTCATCCGTCAAGATACTCTTGAGTCCATGAACGCCGAAGTGAGCCATCATACGGATCTTCCATAACGAGAAATCTCCAGTACCGTCGAATCGCTCCACCTCAGCTTTCGAGATCGCCATCGGAATCTAGAACCGAGGCTCTGATACCACTTGTTGCAAAATTAACCCAGGACCCAAGCTTTTATCAAGACGATACGACACAGATTGCTTGAAGAAGCTTATCTCTCTCTCTCTCTCAAACGCAAAGAAACCAGAAGAGAAAGAAAGCAGAAACAGAGAATAGGAACACACACAAGAATTTGTTCACCCTGGGTTCGCCTCCGATATGGATGACTACGTCCCAGGAGCTGAAATCGATCCAGCAATTTCACTATCAATGAAAACAGGATCAAGCTCTCACAACCAGAGAAACTCGACGAAGAAGACGACTTTTTCTTGTTACCGTTACAGTCAAACGTACCTAATCCCTTTATATCAAATACGGGATTAAACTGACTCTAACCAAACCCAGCTAAACCATAAGATGTTCAACGTAACCGGGTCCTTTTGTTTCTCAGGAGCTGAAGCATAATTAACACGAACAAATTGTGCCTTTCTCTTCCTCCGCCATGGATTCCGGCCAGTAACTCCACCTCTGAGGAAGCCTCTACGGATTATAAAATCCCTACTTGGAAGGAAATCTCCAACATAAGTAACACCTCCGAGCGCGAACGCCTCCGTAATCAGCTCTCGAGCTTCTTTATTCTCATCGTTTTCCTCGCCGTAGTTACGTTTTCCGACGACCACCCTCATAACGATGTTAAACGTAAGCATCACGTGTATTCTTTCGGCGAATGGAACCGTGTAGCTCGGGTCAATGGAGCAGATCCAACAGAGCTCAATTCCTTGATTTCCGGAGCTGGTCCGGCGATGACGCCGTCGACGAGGAGGTGACAGATACAAAGTGGTTTTCTTGTAATTGGGTTGAAATTGGGTTTAATTTTGGTTTTATTTGGTTAAGACTGAATTGGTATAGAGTAAACCAAAATTAATTGTGGTTTGTGTGCAATTTGGTTTCAAACTTTCATTTGGTGGATAAATAAGTTTTGAAATTTCATTCGGTGGAGAAATACGTTTCAAACTTTTATTTCGTGTAGATCTACGCTGCGATCGAAACTTCGGGTGGATCTGCACTTATATCATACTTATGAGGGAGAAATACGTCGTTTTCCCAAACCTTTTTGATATCCTCCTTGACCACCCACATAGTTAACTTCTTCTTGGCAATGCATATCATCATCTATTGCAACCTCTTGAAACCCTTGGTTCCCATCATACTCTCCAACAAAATTGATAGCTTTTTGAGTAGCTTGCATAAGCTTGTCCATCTTTTTATTAAGGGCTTTCATTTCCTTCCTCCTTTGGTATTCAAAGTCTCCCCCTCCTCTCGAGGATCGGTCGTAATCTTGACCATAGTTCCCATCACTTAGAGCCAAGTTCTCTACAAGTTCAATTATTTCATAAACTTCCTTGCCCAAGAAGTTGCCATTGCTTCTGGTATCGAGAAGCATCCAAAACATGGGCAAAAAAACACAGTACAAGGTGCTCAATAGTAACTCATTTGAAAACATGTGGTGTGGGCATTGCATTGTGTAGCCCTTGAACCTCTCCCACGCCTCACTAAAGCTTTCATTGTTCTTTTGAGCTAAGCTTGAGATTTCATTCTTCAACCGAGCTATCCTTGTGGTAGAGAAGAGTTTCGACAAGAACGCCTTCTTGCATTGATCCCATGAAGTTATGGAACCTTGGGGCATATTTTCTCCCATTGGTGCGCTTTGTCTCCAAGAGAGAATGGAAACAACCTAAGCTTAAAACCATCTTTAGATACTCCGTTGATCTTGTTCTTCCCACAAATCCTATCAATCGATCCAAATGGTCAAGGGGATCCTCCTTTGCTAAGCTGTGGAACTTGTTTCCCTGCACCATTGAGATAAGACTCGCTTTGATTTCAAAGTTATTATTCTCCACCTGTGGTGGATGTATCCCGGTCCGATTTCATGAGCATCGGATGCATCACCCACTCCTATCAATCTTGGCGCTCTAGGTGGATGGTTAGGTGCTCTTTCACCTCGATTAGCTTGGTTAGCCACAACCCCTTGAGCATTCTCATTCCCAACATGACCTTCAAACCCAACCGGTGGCTCATCAACGTTATTAATCCATAACCGCTCCAAGTGTTCAGCCCTTTCACGTTCACGCCTTGTTCTTGTGTACTCTCTTTCCAAACCACGAAAGTCTTCGACTCGAGCAACCAAATTTGCTTGACCTTGACTTCGCAAATTCAATTTCATACATACCTAGAGAGAAGAGGGCAAACAAGGTTAAATGATTAGTAAACAAAGTAAAATAAAGCTTAGTATCAAAAAGAGTCATAATCTCAATCGCTATTGCTAAACCTCCCCGGCAACGGCGCCAAACTGATAATGAACAAATCAATTGTCCTACAATGCTCATATCATTGTATTATATATGGATCGAATCGTAGAGGTGTGAGAATAGCTCACCGAGAATCCGAAACTCTTCTTAATCTAATCAAAATCAAATAGAAGGGAGGTTATCTAATCAACCCAATGAAATCCAAAACAAACAAACTAGATTAAAGCATAAAACAAGACAATCAAGCACTAAGATAATTCAAACTGAGACAAAACAAGAAATCAAACTAGAATGCTCAACGAGATTTAAAACAATGCTAAAAGGCAAATCTTAGGATGAGGCTATTGATTTTGTGTGATCCTAGAGTTAATACATGATACCAATTACTCAAAAAATTGCTAATCCTTAAGTTTAGACCCCTAATCAAGACTAATTCATTTACATGGTACTAATCACTTTGCTAATTATTTAATCAAGAACAAATTCTTATTTGTGATTAAGTAATCATCAAACATTAAACACAAGATCATACAACCAATAAACTCCTTAGACATCCATTTCCATGGGGTAAGCAAGTAAATCTCTTAAATATTTTTTTAGGAAATTTCATCGAATACCTTCCAGGTGAGAAATTCCCTAAATTCTAATTCAACTTGATCAAGGAAGATCTAGCAGTAAACACACTTAATAAAAAAGGATCATGAACGATCTAAGCCCTAGAGGATCTACTCACTAATCATGCTAAACCCACAAAACTCCTAATGATAGTGTTAAGTTTCATGATTAGAGGTTAATATAAGATAGATTTAAGAAGAAATATATAGGTATTACATTAAACTAAAGATGTATCTCTTACAAATCTCCAAGATCCTTGGAAAGGAAAGTATATGAAAGAGAAAAACAAGATGGATCATAAAATATAGGTCAATTTGCTTATATAGGAAAAGAGGTCGACCGGGTAAACCCGTAACAAATCGGGTATTGACCCGGTGGGTTTGGGTCGAACTGGTCTTTTAATCAACCAGCCTGATCGATTATGGGGTTGATTGGTTCTCCATGAACGCTTCAATCGGGTGCTCAATCGACCGTGTACGTCGATTAGATTTCCAACTTTAATCGATCGGACGGTCGATTGCTTATCCCTGCCAGCCGCAATCGACCATGCAGGTAGATTGAAACTCCCTTGCATCATCCTTTGAACTTCAACACACTTGGCCGAACCTCCTTGTCTTCAAAGTCATTCCCATCACCTCTAGTGATCTTCCTCAAGTCCAATATCATCTTCCAAGCTCCACGTTGCCTCCATCGCCTCCAAATGTACCTAAAAACACTCCAAACTCTCCAAAACTCTATAGGACATAACCAAAACTCACAAACCTCTAATTGTGAATGCAAGACCAAAGAAAACCATGTAAATGCAAGTGAAAGTTACAAAAACTAACTAAAATGAATGCAAGAAATGAGTAAATAGTGCAACTATCAGTTTTGGCCATCCTTTGTCTGAGAAAAGTCTCTTGGTCCACCATTTTTTGTGTTTGTTTTATCTCCGGCAACATCCAGAAATCCGTAACTACATTTTGCACACCTGATGCGCTCGGATTGTTCTCCGAAACTTTAGGTTTTAAATTTATAAACCCAAATGTTCTGCAAGTGCAAAGACGTGCATTATAGTACTTTAGATATCGATCCACATGGAGAGAGAGCTGTTCTACGAGACCTTAGACAAAGAAAATCAATGAAGTCTAAGAAGAGAATAAGTTTATATAAGGGTTTTTGTCACGAAAATGTAAAGAACGTAAAAACGGAAAATTGCTTGTAAAGAAGAGATGAAAATCGATGGCTTGAAAATAAGACGGGAAAAATGTTTTGTAAACTATGATAAAACGGTGTTGGGAAACGTTTTTATCGATATAGAGTTTTTGGGGCACGAAAATTTACCATGATTTTGAGTTTTTCCAGGGCAGAACCAAGCTCTTATCTTTGTTGAATTCACCTCCACCAATCGCGTATTGTCTTCGGCTTTAGTGACTAAAAACTGTGTCGTTCCTCCCTCTCCGGCTTTTTTGCACATATCTGCAAATAAGAGACAAAAAAATTTGCATGAGGATCGAACAGTGGTTAAGTTTCGGGTGGGGTACTAACTAAAAATAAGTTGGCCATTTATGTACGACAAAGAGTGGTAAAATGTAAAAGAACGTCATGAATGTATAATTCATTATCTTTGCCTAAACCTTTGATGAGAAAATTAAATCAAGATTAAATTCAAAGTATAATAGAGCTAGTATATTCCATCCTAAAGAATATCTACGATATAAATTCCGCTGGGGATTTCGCATTAACAGAAACTCTATCTACCACCTAGCCTATAACCAAATTACGAGAGAGCATGTTACTAGGAAATAGCGTAGAAGCACATTGGTCGGTTATCGTCATGGATTCCTTTCATCATTCCCTCAAAACGTATTCCTACTTTATTGAAAAAAACTTGAATTTTTTTAAAGAAATCGTAAAAAAAGGAAAAATGCAAAGACTCATGAAAGAAAATGGTGGTTAGTAAGGGATGGAATCCTCCCCCGACTTAAATCGCACTGTCCTCAGTGTTAAATAAATCGATTAAGGACGAGAAATAGATGTATGTAATAGTTGAAAAAGTTTAAGGGAAAAGAAAACTTACCTGGAAGTAGTTGGGTAATTGATGTGGGAATTGGATGGTGGTGAATTGGGAATGGAAAATGGAATATGGTATTGTGGTGATGGGATGTGGGGATGATCGGGAATGGTTTGGAATCGGTCGGGGATCGAGGGAAATCGATCGGGATCGACAGGAGGTGGCCGCAGGTAGAAGGGCTTCACTGCGGGTCGGTGGGATGCACCCGCGGTCGATGGCTGGTTCACTGCGGGTCTCTGGGACGCACCCGCGGTCGATGTCTTTTGCGATCAAGTCCTTCTTCGCGGTTCGTGCTGGACCGAGCATCTTCGAACCGTGATTCTTTCTTTTTGTTTTTTCGGTTTTTTGTGTTTTTTGTTTGGGTTTTTTGGTTTTGTAGATTGATGAAACTAAGAAAAAAAAATATTAATAGAAAAAGAAAGAAAAACGAAAAAGAAAAACGTACCTAAAAAAAGGGTTGCCTCCCATTGAGCGCTTTTGTTTAAAGTCGTTTAGCTCGACGTTGGTAGCTCGGTGAGCTTAGTCATAGAAGGACAGTGTCTTTAGACAAGTCTTCTTTGATCTCCTTCGAGTTTCTTCGTCATGTGAATCATCACTACATAGTGAGTCGGGATCGGGGTCTCTCAAATTGGGATATCCGATCTTCTTGAGCGGGACAACATTGTAGAACACATCTTTGTTGATGTTGATGAAGGAAGCACGTCGATTGGGCCAATCCATTATGGCTCCAACGGTTGACAAGAAAGGCCATCCTAAGATTATTGGTGTTGCATCGCCTTTCGTTGTTTGGTTAATGTAGAAATTGACATGACATATGCAATCTCCTACCCTTACGGGCATGTCTCGGGCAATTCCTTTTGGTATAGTACAACTCTCATCGGCCATTCTGAGCTTCGTCTTAGTTGCATGAACGTACTTGATACCGAGTCTTTTGGCGGTCGATTTCGACATGATGCTTAGACAAGCTCCGGAGTCACAAAGAACATCTTTAAATTCAACTCCACAGATTCTACAAGAGATAAGGAATTGACCTTGTTATTCGATCTTATGGAGAGTTCGAACCGGTTGTCCTTTCATGGCATTATCGAAAAGATCTTCTATCTACGTGATGGACTCCTTACTTTCAAAAAAAATATTGACCAATCATGTGATCCATACAAGCTCTAGCAAAAGTGGTACCTCGAGGTAGATCACAAACTACGTTGTTGAACTGTTCTAGCTTCTCACAACTTATCTTGTTCGGGTATTCTCGGTATTTCTCGGGATGGAATATTCGGATAGCATAAGAGGCGGCATAAAGTGTTGTTGAACGTCTTGCTCTCATGAAATAGGTATGAATGTCTTCCTTGCTCTCATTGTTGTAGCAGAAGAAAATGTATAGATGCCTTTTTTCCCAAACTTCTTCGAAAGAGACGTACATCGGGGTCGATTTCACAAATTTGTTGAACTCCATCAATCTCTCTCGGGTGATGCTTTTTGTCTTTGGCTCTTCTGGTATTTGACTTGATGGTGGTGTAGGTTCAAAGTTAGAGCCATTCATCGAACTTAAATCAGATTCACGAAAGAATAACCTTGAGTCTTCTTCTTCGTAGTATTATTCTTCGATTTCCGCAGGTGGTTGAGTAGATAGTACCACGTTGCAAGGTGCAATAGAGTCTGGTTCTAGGTTGGTTGTAGGGTCTTTTGAGCCTTGAGAATCAATGAAGAAGGCAGTTGCTCGAAGGATGATGATAGGGATTTAAAGGATCCAAGGAGAGACGAGCAGGAGCTGGCCGCGGGTCGAGGGAACGGAGGCACGGCATAATGCGGGTTGACCACGTGACAAGAGGATGGAGGCGCGGTCGAAGGTGGCTTGGCCGCGGGTTGGGAGGACGGAGGCACGGCGAAAGGGCAGTTGGCCACGGCTGGAAGGCTCGCGGCCGCGGTGAGGGGAGTCCATGGGGACTTCTTCGGTTTGTCGTCTTCTTCGTCTTTTTCAGTATTTTCTGGTCCCAATAGGTCATTTGGCTTCTCTTCTAGGTCAGGGACATGAGCATCAAGTGTTGTATCATGCTCCTCATGATTTTTAGAAAGTTTTTCCACCTTCTCTTTTACTTCAACAACGGTATAAATGAGTCGATCTAGTGTAAGATCGAGCTCTACCGTCTTGTCTTTAACTTCTCCTACGCCTTCCAACAGCTCGAGAGCGTAGTCATAGGTGGTGTTGCTGTAATCATTGATAGAGTTATCCAAGTCATTAAACTTGTAATTCAAAGTACGTACCCCATCATTAGCTTTTCGGATATCGGCTCAGAGTCAAACCATCAGAAGTTTCCAATTACTAAGGTTTGACTCAAAGTCAAATATGGTTTTACATGCTTTTATTATGGTTTCGCATATTAGTAATTTGAAAAGAGTCTTGACATTACAAATATGCGAAAACCATAATAAAAGCATGTAAAACCAAGTGAAACCCTTATGAATGAGTTATTAAATAGATAGTAAAACGGGTAAAAATACGGTGTTATAAAAACCGGAATTTGATGGCCACACCTCGGGATTGGAGTCGTAGGGGTTGTAGATGATGGCACATGCACTGATACCGTAGAGAGTCAAGAGCTCGTTCACTTTCTTCAGCAAACCTTTTTTTCTTTTCTTAAAGATTGCTTTCTTCGACGGTTCATTTGCAATGAAGGCAAGCTTCACCTTCTTCCTCGTCATGTTGGACTTTTTTTTAGTTTTTCTCCATTTTTCTCTTTTTCACTTTTTCTCTTTTTTGTTTGTTTGTTTGTTTTGTGTGTGTTGTGTATTAAGTTCATGGATGAGTTGTGTTATATAGTGATGGAGGGCTACAAAGATTTGTGTCTTTTAATTAGAGACATTATTATTTTATTTATAGCTAGTAAAAAAATATAAAAAATATAAAAAATATTAATTACAGCCAATAAAATTGTGAATCTATTTTAGTTATTTTTTATATCTTACTCACTTATATAAACCGGATTTCATTAATAAAAATGCTACCGTTATTTTAAAACAAATAATTGTGAATATTTGAGATAATTTCTAAGATTTGGTTTAATAAGTGGGTCAAAGTTTCTTTTCAATAGATTTATGTGATTATTTTTTTCTTATTGGAGACTTTGAAAGTGGGTTTTTTTAACTTGTAAAGTAACTAGGTCTGGGCATAAAATCCGGATCCGTGAAACCCGACCTGAACCGATCCAAAAAATCGGGTTCGAATCGGTTTCGGTTTTGCCTTAAAATCCAAACGGTTACTTTCGGTTCTCGGGTCGGTTCGAGTAAAACCCGAGACCTGATCGGGTACCCAACATTTACCGAACCGAAAACTGTGCATGATGTTCTTCCATGTCAGGAGTCGATCCGCATAACCCGGCCTTTGGTTGATAAATCAGAGCAAACCAATAGAGTTAATACTGCAATCACACAAGTCGAAAGATCCATAAATCCACATATTCTTCAAACGAAATCAGTGGGAAACATTAAATTTCTCAACTTCGATATCGAATTTTGCAGATTCCTTCACACCCATGAACAAAAAAGTTCAGACCTTTAACCAGACAACGCTATAATAAACACAACAGAGGGATCGAGGGACTCGAAGAAAGATCAGATCAATGAGATCATTACCGTACCTTCATCTTGTGGAGAATTTCTCTGCCTGCCATTCTGAGAAAACCTTGAGAGACGATTTCACTGTCTCTGCGTGTGAATTGAGTGATGATTGAAGTAAACAAGAGGAAGGAGATTTTGACTTTGATAATATGAACTGCCCAACGATTGTGACTGTAACAAAAGCAAGATGTGGAAGAATATCACGCACGATTCTTAAATTTAACCGAAAAACTTTGGTTCTCGGGTAATTCGGGTTTTTTGAGTCCAAACCCAACCGAACCGACCCGGAAAAATAATTTTAGTTCTATATCAGGTTTCTCTCAAATTACTAAAACCGACACGAATCCGAGTAGACTCGAACCGAACCAAAATTTTGTCGGGTCCTATTCAGTTTCTATCTTCTCCAACATTAGATAACCGAGAACCCGATCCAAACCCAAACCGTGGACCCGAATGCCTAGAGCTAAAAGTAACTATGATAAAGCATTGTATAGATAATTCTCTAAAAGTCATAGTTATAAATCTCATTCTTTTGTATCTATATATTATGCCTAGGTTAAAAACTTAAAATACCCGAATTATGAATTTTTCATAACTTAACATTTGGAGTACAAATGATTAAAAAATAGTTGATATTTCTTAAACAATCAAAATGTAGTTTAGGGTGTGCAAGTTGAAAACAAATTAAAAACACAAAATGGGAGACTATTTTGTTGCCACCTGGGGTTGTCATTGTCATATTATAAGATCACACTTGGTTATACTTAAGTTAGAAATCTCGTCGTTATGGGCTGAAGATACAGAATTCCACGGTTTATAAAAATAAATAAATAAATTTGATTATATCCAAAATCAAAATTTTAACGAAACGTCTATATAATTTTCAAAAAAAAAAAACCCAACTAATTATATATGTATTAAATCTATTGCATAGTTAAATGATTTTTAAAAAAAATTATCATTAATAAATTATTGTTTCGTTTACAAGATGTTATAATATTAAAATCCTATTAATATTTTAATATTTAATTTCTTCAGTTTATAAATTTAATACAAAATAATAATGGAAACCCGTTACTGAATCAAAATATGCAACATTGTCTCTTTTAGTAGTATTGAATAATTTAGTAGAGAAAAAAGGCGTTCAGTGAAAGAGATACTGGTAGATCTGCAATTATGAACATAATATTGTATTTTAATTGATTGATAGGTACATGTATTTATGTATTGCTAATAAGAAATAGAGAAATTGATCAAAATAGCACTAAATGAAAACATTTTCATTAAACTAGCACCTATATTAAAATGTCCTGTTTATAGCATTCATTTAAGACCAAAAGACCATTTTAGCCCAAAGTTTATTTTCGCATTAATTAAAAAAATTACGCAGAGATCGTCTTCTTCAATGGCTGTTCCATTGTTCAAAATTGATCAACATAAATCAACATCGTCAAATCAATCAACTAAAATTGGGTGATTTTCAATAATTGGAAACAAAACTGAATCACCAGAAATCAAAAAACAAAACTGAATTACTTGATCTGGATCATCGACTAAGAACTCTGTCGTCATGGTCTCTGTGGCCAATTAGGTAGGGTTCTGCAGCAGCGAGTCACTGAAGCCATGCGCCTGCATCCGCGATTTCCGGCCTAAGAACGCCGGCGCTTGGAGATCTGAGGATTACAGCGACGGCTGCCACCGTGAATCTGGGGACTCTTGCGACATGAGAGATACGTTTGAGGCGGTGGGAGATTTGCGGTACGACGGCGATCTGGAGCTGCTTGAGAAACTGTTGTGTGGGTTTTATCACAATGACAAGTCGAATCTCTGGAAAATTTTACTCTAATCGCCGATAAATCTCAAGAATTCGAGCTCGTGGACTGGAATCACCGACGATATTATGTATATCAGAGAAAAGGGAATTCAAAGGGAAACATTTCTAAATCCATGATCATATTGTGCAGCGTTGTTGGGTCAATCTCTATTCTAGGAATTACCTTGTTTGTGCCATTGATTCTGTTGAGGAGGAATCGTACGAGGAAGATGGAGATGAGTTCTTTTTTGTTGTTTGCTCAGATTTGGTAACAGTTCATATTAAGATGTATTTTAATGGGCAATTCTATAAAATAGCACCAAAAATTTTTCATTATTGTTGTAATTAAATTCATAATTAATTTCATAATTTTATCAAAATACATAATCTAACACATTGTCTTGAATAAGCAAATTATAAAACGGTTAAATTTGAATTTGTGTGACATAGAATACATGAATAGATTTAAAATCAACAAAAGTTGATCAATTGTTAATTCTATTATTTCTGTAATGAGCTTACCCCTTATCAATATTTAATGGGCAATTCTAACAGCTCCAGCCGGACTAAGATGATCAATTCACCAGAAGAAATAAAAAGTTTAAATCTCAATTTCCCTAGTCACTCTGGAATATGTAGCTGCTACAATCTATAAGCAAACAAATGTAGTATTAACATACAAAAGTGTTGGCAAAAAGAAGATATTTCTTTATTTCTTTGTGTAGACAAAACAACAACACAACAACACATTTGTTCTGATGTTACAATCTATCAGCTTTCATCATTTGAATATTTCTTTATTTCTTTTTGTAGACAAACCAACAACACATTTGTTCTGACGCTTCATTTAAGCATGGAAATCTACAGGAAATATCGTTTTCTGTTTTTGTTAATTTCAGAAGACTTTCCGAAATACGTTATATATGTTCCTAAATACGTTTCATTTTCAAGAAAGGATCAGTTTTCATCATTTTTTTATTTAGGAAGTCTTTCCGGAATACGTTATATATATTCCTAAATACGTTTCATTTTCAAGAAAAGATCAATTTTAATCATTAATTCATTTAGAAAGTCTTTCCGAAATACGTTATATATGTTCCTAAATACGATTCATTTTCAAGAAAATATCATTTTTCATCATTTGTTCATTTAGGAAGTCTTTCCGAAATACGTTATATATGTTCCTAAATACGTTTCATTTTCAAAAAAAGATCAGTTTTAATCATTTGTTCATTTAGGAAGTCTTTCCGAAATACGTTATATATCTTCCTAAATACGATTCATTTTCAAGAAAAGATCATTTTTCATCATTTAGGAGAGCTTTCCTAAATACGTTATATATGTTCCTAAATACGTTTCATTTCCAGAAAGGATCATTTTTCATCATTTAGGAAGACTTTCCTAAATACGTTATAAATGTTCCTAAATGGTTCCTAAATACGTTTCATTTCCAGAAAAGATCATTTTTCATCATTTAGGAAAGCTTTCCTAAATACGTTATATATGTTCCTAAATACGATTCATTTTCAAGAAATGATCATTTTTCATCATTTGTTCATTTCGGAAGACTTTCCGAAATACGTTATATATGTTCCTAAATACGTTTCATTTTCAAAAAAGGATCATTTTTCATCATTTGTTCATTTCGGAAGTCTTTCAGAAATACGTTATATATGTTCCTAAATACATTTCATTTTCAAGAAAGGACCAGTTTTCATCATTTGTTCATTTAGGAAGTCTTTCCGAAATACGTTATATATGTTCCTAAATACGATTCATTTTCAAGAAAGGATCATTTTTCATCATTTGTTCATTTCGGAAGACTTTCTAAAATACGTTATATATGTTCCTAAATACGTTTCATTTTCAAAAAAGGATCATTTTTCTTCATTTGTTCATTTCGGAAGTCTTTCAGAAATACGTTATATATGTTCCTAAATACATTTCATTTTCAAGAAATGATCATTTTTCATCATTTGTTCATTTAGGAAGTCTTTCCGAAATACGTTATATATGTTCCTAAATACGTTTCATTTTCAAAAAAAGATCAGTTTTAATCATTTGTTCATTTAGGAAATCTTTCCGAAATACGTTATATATCTTCCTAAATACGATTCATTTTCAAGAAAAGATCATTTTTCATCATTTAGGAAAGCTTTCCTAAATACGTTATATATGTTCCTAAATACGTTTCATTTCCAGAAAGGATCATTTTTCATCATTTAGGAAGACTTTCCTAAATACGTTATAAATGTTCCTAAATGGTTCCTAAATACGTTTCATTTCCAGAAAGGATCATTTTTCATCATTTAGGAAAGCTTTCCTAAATACGTTATATATGTTCCTAAATACGATTCATTTTCAAGAAATGATCATTTTTCATCATTTGTTCATTTCGGAAGACTTTCCGAAATACGTTATATATGTTCCTAAATACGTTTCATTTTCAAAAAAGGATCATTTTTCATCATTTGTTCATTTCGGAAGTCTTTCAGAAATACGTTATATATGTTCCTAAATACATTTCATTTTCAAGAAAGGACCAGTTTTCATCATTTGTTCATTTAGGAAGTCTTTCCGAAATACGTTATATATGTTCCTAAATACGATTCATTTTCAAGAAAGGATCATTTTTCATCATTT
The DNA here is from genome assembly GCA_030161315.1 of Eutrema japonicum. NCBI lineage: Eukaryota > Viridiplantae > Streptophyta > Magnoliopsida > Brassicales > Brassicaceae > Eutrema > Eutrema japonicum. Next base: position 18,953,228 of record BSQW01000013.1, on the reverse strand, counting down.
GTTCATTTCGGAAGACTTTCTAAAATACGTTATATATGTTCCTAAATACGTTTCATTTTCAAAAAAGGATCATTTTTCTTCATTTGTTCATTTCGGAAGTCTTTCAGAAATACGTTATATATGTTCCTAAATACATTTCATTTTCAAGAAATGATCATTTTTCATCATTTGTTCATTTAGGAAGTCTTTCCGAAATACGTTATATATGTTCCTAAATACGTTTCATTTTCAAAAAAAGATCAGTTTTAATCATTTGTTCATTTAGGAAATCTTTCCGAAATACGTTATATATCTTCCTAAATACGATTCATTTTCAAGAAAAGATCATTTTTCATCATTTAGGAAAGCTTTCCTAAATACGTTATATATGTTCCTAAATACGTTTCATTTCCAGAAAGGATCATTTTTCATCATTTAGGAAGACTTTCCTAAATACGTTATAAATGTTCCTAAATGGTTCCTAAATACGTTTCATTTCCAGAAAGGATCATTTTTCATCATTTAGGAAAGCTTTCCTAAATACGTTATATATGTTCCTAAATACGATTCATTTTCAAGAAATGATCATTTTTCATCATTTGTTCATTTCGGAAGACTTTCCGAAATACGTTATATATGTTCCTAAATACGTTTCATTTTCAAAAAAGGATCATTTTTCATCATTTGTTCATTTCGGAAGTCTTTCAGAAATACGTTATATATGTTCCTAAATACATTTCATTTTCAAGAAATGATCATTTTTCATCATTTGTTCATTTAGGAAGTCTTTCCGAAATACGTTATATATGTTCCTAAATACGTTTCATTTTCAAAAAAAGATCAGTTTTAATCATTTGTTCATTTAGGAAATCTTTCCGAAATACGTTATATATCTTCCTAAATACGATTCATTTTCAAGAAAAGATCATTTTTCATCATTTAGGAAAGCTTTCCTAAATACGTTATATATGTTCCTAAATACGTTTCATTTCCAGAAAGGATCATTTTTCATCATTTAGGAAGACTTTCCTAAATACGTTATAAATGTTCCTAAATGGTTCCTAAATACGTTTCATTTCCAGAAAGGATCATTTTTCATCATTTAGGAAAGCTTTCCTAAATACGTTATATATGTTCCTAAATACGATTCATTTTCAAGAAAGGATCATTTTTCATCATTTGTTCATTTCGGAAGACTTTCCGAAATACGCTATATATGTTCTTAAATACGTTTCATTTTCAAGAAATGATCAGTTTTCATCATTTGAATCTTTCTTTATTTCTTTGTGTAGACAAAACAACAACACATTTATTTTGATGCTTCATTTACACATGGAAATCAACATGAAATATCGTTTTCTGTTTTTGTTCATTTCGGAAGACTTTCCGAAATACATTATATATGTTCCTAAATATGTTTCATTTTCAAGAAATGATCAGTTTTCATCATTTGAATCTTTCTTTATTTCTTTGTGTAGACAAAACAACAACACATTTGTTATGATGCTTCATTTACGCATGGAAATCAACAGGATATATCGTTTTATGTTTTTGTTCATTTCGGAAGACTTTCCGAAATACGTTATATATGTTCCTAAATACGTTTCATTTTCAAGAAAGGATCATTTTTCATCATTTGAATCTTTCTTTATTTCTTTGTGTAGACAAAACAACAACACATTTGTTCTGATGCTTCATTTACGCATGGAAATCAACATGAAATATCGTTTTCTGTTTTTGTTCATTTCAGAAGACTTTCCGAAATACGTTATATATGTTCCTAAATACGTTTCATTTTCAAGAAAGGATCAGTTTTCATCATTTGTTCATTTAGGAAATATTTCCGAAATACGTTATATATGTTCCTAAATACGATTCATTTTCAAGAAATGATCATTTTTCATCATTTGTTCATTTAGGAAGTCTTTCCGAAATACGTTATATATGATCCAAAATATGATTCATTTTAAGAAAAAACTATAAATGTAGAAGAAACAAGAACACGTTATATATGTTCTTAAATACGTTTCATTTTCAAGAAATGATCAGTTTTCATTATTTGAATCTTTATTTATTTCTTTGTGTAGACAAAACAACAACACATTTGTTCTGATGCTTCATTTACGCATGGAAATCAACAGAAAATATTGTTTTATATTTTTGTTTATTTCGGAAGACTTTCTGAAATACGTTATATATATTCCTAAATACGTTTCATTTTCAAGAAATGATCAGTTTTCATCATTTGAATCTTTCTTTATTTCTTTGTGTAGACAAAACAACAACACATTTGTTATGATGCTTCATTTACGCATGGAAATCAACAGAAAACGTATTTAGGAAGACTTTCCTAAATACATTATATATGTTCCTAAATGTGTATTATGACTTCTTAAATTTGAGTTTTGTATAGATGGACACAAAAGTTCTCATTTACACATGTTTAGAAAGGTTTTCCTAAATGTGTAGGACAACTTCCTAAATTTGAGAAGTTATATAAATGAACACAAAAATTCTCATTTATACGTTATATAAATTGTCTTTTATATGGAAAATTCAAGACAAAGAGATCGATCATTTGTGCATTACAACAATTATTCTTTGCCTAAACTCTCTTAAACCTTCTCTCGGATTCGCATTGGGTACTTGTAGACATCATCAAAAGTCCTCTTTGCAAGCTGATAAATTATACCAAACATCAGTCACTCGTCTAATCAATACAACAGGTCTTAATAGGCTTAAACAAACACAATCTCTCCAAGAAACTCACAATCTCTCTATAAAACTTGCCATATTCTAGATATCTAATTCATGCTAGTGACTGGCTAAGAGTTCAAATTGGAATCTAAAACCTACTTTTTAGGTGTGCACTAGCTATAAACCCACTAATCATAACGTTGGGGTTTAGAGAAGTATAGTTTCTACTTACATAAATTCAGCGGAAACATTATCCTTGTTCACATTGCTGGGGAGTGGCCATGAAACTTTGAATGGTCCTTGTAGTATTTCTTGCTTGTGATATCCAAAGATTGAATCTTTGGTGCCTGCATCAACTTTTTGACAGATAGATGTGCGCCTCCCTGTCACAGACAAGCTGCAGCAGCACGGGTAAGTACCTTTGTTACACAATGCGTATTAAGTAAAGTAAACATGTGTCAAGATGCGTAATAATTAATTTGTGTTGTCAACCTCCACTCTTATATCATTGATACTGACCCCTGGTAGCTCTACCGCCACAACATAGTTGTGTTCAAGTTCTGCAACATTCGATCTTGGAGACCAAACAGTCCCTGCAAAAAAAAACAAGCTTCTATAAGTTCTCATGTTTGAAGTACGGTTGCTAGCTCCTGCAGATTCAGGTCGATGACAACTATGTGTTTGCAGTATCAAATTTCAGAAACCATTAAGATTTTATTATAAATAAATAAAAAGGGTATCAGATTATAGGATGTATCAGTATCCTGTATTTGTCTTTTTCCAGTTTTTCCATATAAGGTCGGCCTTATATGGCTTTTTCCAGTTTTCCTCTTGTTGATATAGTGAAGAATCAGAGTTTTCCTTCTCCTTAATCTCCCGTGGAAGTACTCGATCGGCTCTGCGAATCGAAGACAATGGAAAACCCATAAAGTCATTGCCGTCGCGAGTAGCTTTAGCAGCTATTCTGTTCTCATCAATTTCTTCGTCGCCGCGAGGAGCTTTAGCTTTGGACGAACCGGTTAGCGCTACACAAACTGTCGTTGCTGAAGCTCAAGCAGTGAAGCCGTCGACGTCGCCGTCGCCGTTCAGTGAGACCCAGACGATTACGACGCCTAATCCGAAAGCCCAATCATCATCGGATCTTCCGGAGGGATCGCAATGGCGGTACATCGAGTTTCTAAACGCGGTGAAGAAAGGTAAAGTAGAGAGAGTCAGGTTTAGCAAAGACGGTTCCGTTCTTCAGCTTACCGCCGGCGATGAAGAAGAAGACGTGACTTGATGGGGATTCGGATGGGACGAGGGCGTACGTACGATTAAAGCCAAGATAACGAAAAGCGAGAGTGGGACAAGGGGAATGACGAAGAGAAGGAAGAAAGTAGAAATCGCCGCCATGGATCTCGTCACAAGCTCCGTTTGGGATGATTGATTTTACAGTATAATAGAGGATAATTTAGTATTTTTTCCTTTTAATGAATGCTAGTTTTAGGATTTTCACCCTTCTGTGCTAAATTATTGAACTTTATGTTTTTTGGTGCTATTTTGTAGAATTGCCCTAAGAAATACAATGTAACAAAATCTATTCAAATATTAATCTTTTTGGACAATAGCATGTTTTATTATTCAATAATATTTTTTGGAAAATCTTGAATTATGAACATTTATTGCATATTTAAAGGCGGATTCTAGATTTGGTCAATCGATGAATATATACATGTACTCATGTATTGCTGCTAAGAAATAAAAACCAATAAAATCTTTTTTTACTATTCAATAATATTTTTTGGAAAAAACAAGTTTCATATGTTGTAAAATATATTTCAATAATGAATACCTTGAAAAATAAAATAAAAACATTAAAAACACGGAATTATTAATCATTACCTAAATTTTTCAGTGATCCAAATATATATACCAAATTAAAATCAATTATTCATATATCATGACTAAAAACGAAATCATTGCGTTTTGAAATAGATAATCATATAATTTAAAATGAATTAATTTATAATTTTTAATATATCTAATCGACGATTTTTTTTTTTAATTATTACCCTTAAATAATATATTATATTTTTCATGTTTCCAATTATCATATATTATATATATAAGTTTTTCAAGTTTCCAATTAAAGTTTTTGATTTTTGCATCGAAATTCATTTTTAGAGTCCAACATTCGAACCGACCTAGAAAAGTCCAGCTTTTGTAGTTATTTTAATAGGGGTCGCCAATTACAATACATAATCGAACTGAACTTAAATATACCAAATATATATATAACCAAAACTAGTGGTAGTTCAAGATATTGCTTTAATCTTTATATATGCTTATATAGAATTAGGCCCGGTCTTGAGGTGAAGCGAATAAAACTATTGCTTTGACCCTCATATTTTTAAGAAACTTTGTGAACCCACATTAGTTTAAATTAAAAACATAATTATTTTATCTAACAAACAAATAATATCGATAGAGTATCAATAAACTTTAGTCATCAGAAATATTTTTTTCTTGTTAAAGAACTTTCTCTAGCAAATAACCAGACACAAACTCCAAACTAACACACTATACCACCATTTAAACTCCAAACTCTGTGAACCCAAACTAACACACTATACCACCATTTAAACTTTGTTAAGATCTATTAATTTATACATTTTTAGAGAATGTCTTGGAGTGAGGTTGCAAGTCATCCAAATGCTTTGAAGAGTGAAGAGGATGTCAATTGGTATCAGTGTGTGGATTTCTTCTGCATGTGTACATATAAAACCAAGTGGTTTTAACTCTTTCAATAGTTAATGGTTTGGTTTTGCTACATGTGTCTCCTTAAACTATCCAAATTTTTACAAATTAAGAGGATTGGTCCCAAGTGTCAACACACTAGCTTTCTTTACTTGTTAATTAGCATACTGAATAAGGGAATTGTCAATAATAATAATATGCTTACACATATACGTGATCAGCAATGATCACTTAAATAACTGAAAATTTGAAAACAATATTTTTGGAAGCGAACAAAGGTCGAAAAAGCGCCATTAAATGTCGAAACATGTGCCAAAGAAGACAACACCAAAACAGTAGACTGGCTATAAATCTTCCACTTCAATAACGATCACGGGAACAACTGGAATATTGAAAACAATATATATTTGGAAGCAAGCAAAAAGCAGCAAGAGGAAGAGATTTTGATGGTTAATGCATCGGTGCCAGAGATGGGATCACTGGCGGGGTCGTTGGCTAGTAAACGATGTCGCACATGGAGGGGAGCAAAAAGCAGTAGGTGATGTATCTATATTTTACATGATTTTATATGGTTTTTAATAAATTATCTAAGTATTTTTATGCGGTTTTATGGATTTAGAGGTAGTTTTCTCGTATTTGTAGTGTTTAGAGTTTTTACAGGTCAAAACATCAAAAAGATGGATAATGGATCAAAAGAGCACTAAGTTATGTTCATGCCATTTCTCCAAGCCAAAAGGACGAGCCAAACACCTAAGGCCCAAAAAAATGGATTTCTCCAATTGGACAACACATATGCATCAGAAGTTTCATGTTCGTTTAATGCCTTCCCATGCATGGATTGAGATAAAATTTGGAGCCAAGATATAATTTTGAGTTAGATTTCATCTGGAATTGGTTTCAACTCATCAGGAGTAGTGGTTAGGAGGATGCATCGATTTTATTGAAGACATATCTGTCTGGCTCGCAAAGGAGGCAAATGCATGAATGAGGCTCAAGACCGGCCCATAGTGCATCGGCCCGGGGATTTCCTCCTCTCACCTGATGTCACGCCCACTGGTCAGGAATCTGACCCAGTTTGGCCGATTTTTGCCTTTGCGAATTAAAATTTCATTTTCTGACCTAAACTTAACCCTAGCCGGTCTAGATCTTTTTTAAACCCTATATATACTTGTTTTTAGCCTCTTGTACAAAAGAGTAACCATAGAAAACACACCTATCGTAATAAAACTGCAGCTTTGATTTAATTTCAATGTTTTTGTTCTAAGAGATTCTAAGAAAAGTTTCTAAGAAAAGTTTTATCCCTTTGTTCAAGGATTTTCGGTTTGATCTTCTTCAACCCTTCTTTTAATAAAGCAATGATTTATCTTCACTCTATGTAGGTCTTTACTTTGATCATGTGCGAGTATTTCACTTGTTAGGTTATGAGCTTTCAATAAGTGAAAAACATGTTAAGTTGATATGGAACGTTTTAATAGGATTTATTATACGGCTCTTCATCTTTATTTGTGCTAATTGTTGATTGCTTGATTGGCCATCTAGTGATCTGATAATAGGATAATATACTCTCCAAAAACTTGTTATATTACTTGAACTAATATTTGGTGAGCAATGCGTTGTAACCATCACAATTTGAGTTGCGCAGTATTGTTAACAATCTTAACTTGATTGAACTAATGTGTGCTTTTTTCTTGTAATAACATTGAAAGTTGAGTCTATTAGGATGATAAAACATAGTGATCAGAGCCACGACAGTGGAATGATTATAAGTTCGTGTTTTGAGTTCAAGAACGGATCTTATTAAAACCATATCTAATTGATATCTCACTACAAGAAAACAGCGTTTTAACGACTACATCTGGCGACTAAAAAATTAGTCGCTACAAATTGTGACTAATTAGCCACTATTTTCCTACTATTTGGCGACTAGTAAGGTTTAGTCGTAATGTAGTCGCTGTTTTACGACCAACCAGAATAGTAGCTATAGTAGTCGCTATTTTACGACTATCGTACGATTATTTTAAGATCAGTCGCCAAATTACGACTACAGTTACGACGGGACTTATTAGTCGCAGAATAGTCGCCAAAATAGCGATTAATATGCGACTATTTGGGCGGGTCGCATAGCAGTCGGTAAACAGTTGTACAAAACCGGTGAAAAACACGTGTTATTTGTTGTTTGGGTTGGTGCACCGGTTTTATGCGACTACAATATGTAGTCGCCTTTCAGACGCCATGTAGTCGCCTTTCAGACGCCATGTAGTCGCTATGTAGTCGGCAAAAACGTCTATATAAACAAATTTTACCCCATTTCTTCTCCTCATTCGATCTTAAACACAAAATCAAACATATTTCTTCTCCTCATTCGATTTATTAGTTATAAAATGTCGGGAAATTACAATTATAGTAATTTCCGGGAGTGGATGTATAATAGATTCGATGAAGAGACGGATAATTTCTCGGAACAGTTTAGAACGGGAGTGGAGCATTTCATGACATTTGCAAATAGCCAGCTGCTAACACAGAGTAATGGCGGTAAGTTTTTCTGTCCTTGTAGTGTTTGCAAGAACGAGAAATTTATCCCGGGGACAAGAATTTGGAATCATCTTTATAGCAAAGGATTTATGCTAGATTATGAAGTTTGGTATAAGCATGGAGAATAAATTCAATATGGCGGATTTAGGATCGAGTTATGTTGATAAGACGTATATAGGTGGGAGTGAAGAAGTGGGTAATGTAGTAGAAGATAGATATGTGGATATGGTGAATGATGCATTTCGTGATAACGTGAGTTTTGATAACTATCATCAAGGTGGTACAAGTTATCAGAATGTAGAAGAACCGGTACGTAACCATTCAAAGAAATTCTACGACTTGTTAGAAGGTGCAAATAATCCACTATATGATGGTTGTCGTGAAGGCCACTCGGAGTTATCCTTAGCTGCTCGAGTCATGCAAAATAAGGCAGAATATAATATGAGTGAAAAGTTAGTGGATTCGGTTTTCGGAATCTTGACAAACTATTTAGCAGAAGGAAACAAGTCAACTGGTTCATATTACGAGACATAAAAATTGATGCGCAATTTAGGTCTCCCATATCATACAATTGATGTTTGTATTAACAATTGTATGATCTTCTGGAAAGAAGACGAGAAGGAAGATAAATGTCTGTTTTGTGGAAAACAAAGATGGAAGCCTAAGAACGACCGGCGTAGAACCAACGTACCATACAGTCGTATGTGGTATCTACCTATTGCTGACAGATTAAAGAGAATGTATCAAAGCGAGAAGACTGCAACGGCAATGAGATGGCATGCCGAACACCAAACAAAGGAGGGAGAAATGGGTCATCCTTCTGATGCGGCGGAGTGGAGATATTTTCAAGATCAACATCCCTGGTTTGCCGAAGAACCCGTAACGTTTATCTTGGATTATGTACCGATGGGTTCAATCCATTTGGCATGTCTCGTAATCATTCCCTATGGCATGTGATCTTGACGCCATATAATTTACCCCCGGGTATGTGCATGAATACAAAGTATTTATTTCTTACAATTCTGAATCCTGGGCCAAATCATCCGCAAGCTAGTCTCGATATCTTCCTCCGACCTCTTATTGAGGAGTTAAAGGAGTTGTGGTCTAATGGCGTCGATGCATACGATGTGTCCTTGAATCAAAATTTTAATCTAAAAGCAGTGCTGATTTGGACGATAAGCGACTTTCCGGCGTATAACATGTTATCCGGATGGACAACCCATGGTAAATTGTCTTGTCCAGTTTGCATGGAAGATACAAAGTATTTTTATCTACCTAATGGAAGGAAAACGTGTTGATTTGATTGTAACCGAAGATTTCTTCCTCATGGTCATCCACTGAGGAGGAATAAAAAGACTTCCTAAAGGGAAAAGACGCTTCGAGAGAGTATCCACCTCCGTCTTTGACCGGTGAGCAAGTTTATTTCGAGCGGTTGGCTGGTGTAAATCCATCGAAAACAAAGGATGTTGGTGGAAACGGTCACGAAAAGAAGAATCCGGGCTATGGGAAGCACCATAACTGGCACAAGGAAAGCATATTTTGGGAGATGCCGTACTGGAGGGACCTCAACCTCCGTCATTGTCTTGATGTGATGCATATAGAGAAGAATTGTTTTGACAACATCATGAATACTCTAATGAGTGTGAAGGGTAAATCGAAAGATAACATCATGTCAAGATTGGATATAGAACGATTTTGTTCTCGGCCACACTTACATATTGATAGTGAGGGTAAAGCTCCTTTCCCATCCTTCACATTGACAGAAGAAGCCAGAAAATGTTTACTGGAATGTGTGAAACAATTTCGGTGTAATTGGTCTTTTATATTATTTATCGTTTTGAGTCATAAAGAAAAAAAAACCGTCCTCAACCGGACTTGGACCCGGGTTCGGGTGAACAAGTGTGCGATCTTTACCACTATGCATGTGCGTATTTAATCGGTATTTATCACACACACATTTATAACTCGACCAGATGTATTCAGGATAAAAAAAAAATGTCCTCAACCGGACTCGAACCCGGGTTCGGGTGAACATGTGTGCGATCTTTACCGCTAAGCCATAGTCTTTAATCGGTATTTATCACACACACACATTTATAACTCGACCAGATGTATTCAGGGAAAAAAAACAAAATATGTCCTTCACAGGACTCGAACCCGTTTGAAGAGGAACATGTGTGCGTCTTTACCATTAGGCCATAGTCTTTAATAGCTTTATACCACACATAAAAATTATTAAGTTGACCTGATTTATTAAGATTAAACAAAAAAACCTACGAAAGCCCTAAATCCCTAAGTCCTTCTTCTCCTTCGCGAAACCCTTTGATTTCATCTTCTTCTCCTCTCGAATCTCTTCTTCTCCTTCGATTTCATCTTCATCTTCTTCGATTTCACCTCTCGAATCTCTTCTACTTCTTTTCTTGCCATTCTCTGACGATGCCAGAAGCTAAGAAGGGTAAAAATCAGAAGAGAAAACACGCTCCCAATCTTTCTCAGAGACGCGGAGGTTACAATCCCTCTTCGACAATGTCGCGAACACAGAGATCTCTTCCGCCGCAGTACAACATCACGCCGGCGGCCCAAGTTCCTCCGACTCAGGCGACACCACCTCAAGTCACCGTCGGCAATCAACCGTCAACCTCAGCACCAAATTTCTGGAGCTTTCCACCGCCACATCAACTTTTCAACAGTGAAGAACGCCGTGCGCCTGAATCGGATCCACTGGAGGCTCCACCGTCACCACATCAGAACTCGCAGGCTCAGAGTCATCCATCTTCTCACGGACACAGTTTCGAAGATGAATCTCCAGTGTTGCCGGATCTCCAGGAAGACACGCTAAGGGCTCTCAATGCACTGCTTATGGTGCCAGACCGGGATAAGTTTAAAACTGTCCTCTCTCCCACACCGACGCTGAACTCGAGCTGGTATGACCCTGCCATCTTCTCCATCTTTTTATCGCATTTGAACATACCCTGTTTAGGATATAGTGTAGTTTAGAATGTGTTTTGTGTGTGAATGTGATTGTGCATTGAATCGTGTATGTGTGTATAATGTGTTTATGGATTTGATTAGAATGTGTTTACTGGATTTGATTAGAATTGTGTTTGTGTTTGATTAGAATTGTGTTTGTGTCTGAATGTGTTTGTGTTTGATTAGAATTGTGTTTGTGTCTGAATTGAGTTTGTGTCTGAGTCTTAGCGTAGGCACAGTTTGATGTGTTTAGAAATGTGTTAATCTAGCTTTGTTTAGAATGTGTTTGAATGTGTTTCATGTCTGGTTTCATGTGTCTATTAGTGTTAGTTCTCTGAAGTCTTAGGTCTTAGTTCTCTGAAATGTGATTCATGTCTGTGTTTGAATGTGTTTGTGTATGTATTGTGTCTGTCTTTGATTCGAATTGTCTACGTGTTTGAATGTGTTTGATGGATTTGATTAGAACGTGTCCAATCTCCAGAATTGTGTCTGGTTTCATGTGTTTGATTAGAATTGTTTCATGTCTGGTTTCATGTGTCTATTAGTGTTAGTTCTCTGAAGTCTTACGTCTTAGGTCTTCTGGTTTTAGGTCTTAGGTCTTAGTTCTCTGAAATGTGTTTCATGTATGTGTTTGAATGTGTTTGTGTCTGTCTTTGATTCGAATTGTCTCTGTGTTTGAATGTGTTTGATGGATTTGATTATAACGTGTCTGCTTTGATTAGAATTGTGTCTGGTTTCATGTGTTTGATTAGAATTGTTTCATGTCTGGTTTCATGTGTCTAGTAGTGTTAGGTCTCTGATGTCTTAGGTTAATTAAACGTTTTATGTCTTAGGTCTTAGGTATTCTGGTTTCATGTGTTTTGAAGTCTTAAGTTAATTAAATGTTTGCTTTATTACATGTGTGTTTTTGCAGGTTTACTCGCGACATGGGATCTAAACTGGTTAGGAAAATCACTAAAGTGTTTACAAATAAATTCGATGGTCCCTACTATAGCTGGACATGTGTGCTTCGGGAGAGACAAGAACGATACTTCCTCGAGTTCGCTGTACAGTTTTCTGTTCTATAGCAGTGTGATGTTTTCTGTCATATAGGTTTGCTTCTGATGTTTTCACTAACATTCTGTTGTCTCTGTATTGTAGAAAACCCACACATGGGATCCCTTGATAACAGGGACAGTTAAAGAGTTTTTTGATGAAATCTGTCAACGCCGGATGAAGGACATGGTTAGCAGTGCGAGGACTAGTCGAGAGAGACCTAATTGGATCCGTGACACGCTCTCGAATACGATGACTCAGTACTGGGACACTGAAGAAGCAAAGCTGAGGAGTCTCACCTATTCCAATGCTCGTCTGTCTGACCGTCAAGGTCTCGGTCCTCACATCCACTTATCAGGGCCGAAGTCATATCAACAAATTCAACATGAAATGGTAAGTAACTTTTACTTTTTCTTACATCTTAACAACTTAAAAATATTTCATACTCGTTGTTTATTTTGTAACATTGCAGGAAACGGAATTGGGACGATCGGTTAGTCTTGGTGAGGTTTTCATCAAGACACATAACAAACCAGATGGTACCTATGTCGATAGGAAGGCGGAGAAAATCGCTCAAAGATATCAAGAGAAGGTGCAACAAAAGTTGTCTGAGCTCGTGACAGAGGCTTCAGATGTTTCAGACGATGCTTCTCGACCTCGAGAGCTAACAACATATGACTATACGAGCATCTTTCTTGAGGTAAGTAACATTATTAGTCCACATTTATATTGTCTTGGATTTTGTCTACTTTAATTACATTTTCTCTTACTTTTTCACAGTCCACTGACTTGGATTCACGAGGAACTCCTTATGGAGTTGGAAGCCTGAAGGAGACTCTTATGAATGGCAAGCGCAAGCAACCGGGAGACTCTTCCTCGTTTGTTGCACTGCAAGAGCAACTGAAGGAAGCTCAACGGAAAATCGAGGAGCAGGCTGCCTATAATGAACGGCGTGATGCTGAGATTGCTGCCCGTGAAGCAGAGCACTCCCGAGCTGCGGCTGAGCAAAAGGAAAAGTTCATGCACTTCTCCTTGGTGGAAAAGTACTTGCGCCAAACTGATCCGAGGTTTCTCGACTTCTTGTCTGCTAATTCACCACCAGCAACAACCAATATGCTTCCATCAACAGATCAACCATCTACTTCTTAGGTTACCTCAATTTTTTATCACTTGTGTTACCTCTGTTTTTTAGAACTTGTGTTGTGAACTTGTTATGGAGTTTGAATACATTGGTTAATATTTGTAATCAAATGGTATTTTGAATGAAATTTCGGTTGTTTAGTAATTTAAGTTTGTAACACAGGTTTACATTTGAGAAACAAACAAATACCAATCGTTCATACCAAATTCTAATATTGACAACAAAAATAGTCACTAAACAGTCGCATAGTAGTCGCCGTATATTTACATCATCGAAACTTATGTTCCGATTAGTCGCCGAATAGTCGTCAAATTAGTCATACAATAGTCGGTAGATGGTCACTAAATTTTACGACTATATTTAGTGACTACAATTATCCGACTACATCTTGACCCTTCCTATAGTCGTTTACTAGTCGCCTAATTTATGCGACTATTTTACGACTACTACAATGTGCGACTATTACAATGTGCGACTATGTTACGACTATTACACTATTCATGGTCGTAGTCGGAAAGTAGTCGCCAAATGGCGACTATTTATACGACTACATACTTTAGCGACTAAAGATTATCGACTACGTTATTTAGTCGCAAGTTAGTCGTACCCTCGCTTTTAGCGACTATTTTGCGACTCTTTCTGCAGTCGCCAAATCGCTATTTTCTTGTAGTGTCTTTCATGTTATATATCTTTGTGAATTATCCATTGTCTAACGTTTTCTCTTACTATTTTATCTCTCTTATTAGTTATTTTGCTATTACCGATCTCACAAACCTTTTATTTTGTTGTCTTAGCTTAATTCGAAGTCTTGAAAAACTTTAATGTTAAATCTTCCGGTCTCTAGTGAATTCGACCTCTAAATACTATCACATTTGTTGTGCACTTGTAGCTACATTACATTGGGATGAAAACTAAACCCGCATCAGTAGGAGGAAACGGTTAATGCATTAGTGCCAGATATGGGATCACTGACGGGGTTATTATTGGCTGGTAAACGATGTCGCACATCTAACTCTAAAGTTTATAATGTCTTTTTAAAAGAAAAAAAAATTGGTTGTTATTTTTAATGATTTTCTATGACTAAGGTCTTGTATACAGAATTCGGTAAGGAGAATTGGAGTACAAAATATGAAGTACTCGATTCACGTTAAAAAAAAAGTTAAACAATATTCGAGTATATGAATACGTGGATGATAACCTGCGCATTTGATTCTGGAAGATCTAAACAAATTGTTTTTCTAACAATAGATGTATGTCAGTTAATCAACAATAATTAATTAAGAAAACACTTAAATCAATACATAGTGAACATGCCAAATATGGTGTAAAACAAAAAAAGAACATGCCCAAAATTTAATTTTTAGTTATATAAATATTCAGCGGCCCAAACACTATTTTAAAGTTTGAATTTGTCAAAATATCGACCCTACGATTTATAATACTCCTGAGATATTGGTCAATTTAATTTTCAAAATGTTAAGATTATTAAAATTTAGACTAAACATCGGTGTAATGTCTCTGACAAAACACTGTGACATAACATCCTTCAAGAAGGATTTTCGACAGATTATGATTCTCGTCCAGAATAGCATGTTTCTTTATAGTATCATATGAATCTCTTTACTATGATTAGTCTGTTTCTATGTATATTCTATGGGTTTTGTGTTCTTTTCTACCTAAAGACAATTTCTGGTTGAACATTTTCTTGTTTGGCAGAGAGGCGCGCGAGTTTATTGAATTGTAAGAAAAGAAAAAAAAATGTTTAATGAAGAAAGTTTAATAAAGCTTAACTTTTTTAATTAACTATTTTTTCATATTCTTAAAAGTCTTTGTGCCCGTTGAGATATTGGAGGTGTAATTGTGAGAAGTCAGGCTTCACTCAACTCACGATTTGGGCCAACAGTTGGGCTTAGTACAAGCCTTAGTGTCAAGTTGGGCCCAAGTAAGTTTATAGGGTTTCTTTGTTATAAATACAAGTGTTTAACAATAGGAATACCTAATCCAGACTCCAGGGATTCCGAGCGCCTAAGAGGCGGCTCGTAGAGCTAGAGAGAGAATAGAGATTTTCTCTAGGGTATCTAGTTCTGTTCTTTGTTCTTTCTTGTTTGTTGGGTGTGAGAGAGATCATATATTGTGAACCACATCGGAGGTGTTTTCCGATTGTTCTTCATAGCGGATGTTGTGGATCCAGGATCCACCCCAGACGTAGCGGTTAGAAGCCGTGAACTGGGTGAACAATTCTTGTGTTCATTAATTTGTGTATCGAAGATAGATTGGGACAAAGATGATTAAAGTTTAAATCCTAACAAGTGGTATCAGAGCACAGGCTCTTCGATTCACAGTTTTGACGGGAACATCGATCTCCCACACATGAAGAAACAGTTTAAAAGAATCGGTGAAGTGTGTGCAATCACACGGGTAAATTTGGTTTTCTAAGATTCATGATGGATGACATGGTTTCTCGCCGGAAGGAGATGACAGCCGGAGGTCATTCTGGTCGGAGGCAAAGGTGGAGTCACAAGCTCCGGAGGCCTTCAGAGGACGGAGGCGGATCTGGTCAGGAGCTGAGGAATCGCCGGAGAAGAAAGAGGAAAGTGCCGGAGAACCGCCGAAGAAGAAGCTTTGGGGTTTGGCGGTATGGTTCGCGGCTAAGAGGCGCGTCGAGTCGCAGGAGGATTTCGGCGGGGAACTCGCCGGGAATTGCAGAGTCGACGGTGAAGGCACGTGTCAAGTCGCCTGGAAGATTCTCGCTGTCGAGGAAGGAGTTACGCCAAGCCAGATGCATGAAAGAGGAGAGAGAGGGACGACGTCAAAGGACGGCGGCGAAGGCGCTTCGTCGCCGGTGATGTCGCTGGAGACGGCGACGGCGACAAGGCAGATCGGTGGGCAGAGCGGCGGCTGGTCTTTGTCGAGGAAGAGAGGAGCTAGGGTTCCCAGTTGGGCCGAAAAAAAAAGTGATTTGTTGGGGGAGAAAGAAAGTTTGACTGGCCCGACGTCAATTTCTTTTTTTAGGCTTGCTTGAATTTTGGATGGAGTTAGAGGTTTCTAACTGGGCCGAAAATCGAAAAAAAAAGGGAAGAAAATAGGCTTCAGTGGGCCTGTCCGAATTTAAAAGGGATTTGGAGAAAATTTTAGTTGTGCCAGGGATTAAAACAAGCTCAGTTTTAATCAAAGAGAAATTGTCTAAAATTGCATAAGGTAATATGTAAGAAAATAGACAGGAGCTCAAGGGACATAATATCACAGAGGAGATAGAAAAGTGCAACAAATTAGAGATTGGTTTAAGGTGGAGTTATCTCCGGTATCTGATGGGTTATTGGTTCAGATTAAAATCAGGAAATCAGAATCACATCGTCAATCTCAAGGGTCAAACCGAGGAGACTGTTAAGTCTATATCCGCTGCGAATCAGAAGGTGTATTTGTGATGTTTTGATTGGTTGTTTCTGGTTGCTCAGGGTCTGCAAAATTCAAGGAATTGAAGTCCTGGAAGAACACAAGAGATGGTGTTCAGGGTTCAAAATTTGCCGTTGGAAGAGAATTCATGGGACTGAGGGACGCCTTAGAAATTTGAATTGTCTATGTGTTATTGGCTATTTGAGGATTAAGAAAAGGTTTCCGGATTCAGTTCAAGGAGAGTTGCAGTTGAGTATGGAACAAGGAATCTGTTGGGGTCAAAAACAGATTGGTATGGTTAAGGTTTGAGGAGTTTTGGTTTGCAAGGTTAGTCTCAAGTTGATGGATAGAGATCTAGGAGCAGATGGAGATGTCTACAGGTTCAAGCATAATCAGGTTGCAACCGGGGTTAGAAGGAAAGCTTTAGAGCTTTGTTGCTTGATGGTGGTGAAGACATCTGGATATCAGTTGCAAGTGTTAGCAATTGAAAAGTGATCCAAGAAAGGATCAGAATGCAGAGGATAAAAAGCTGCATTGGGAAAAAGAGAACAAGCAGAGTTCTGGTTTACCTATTTGCATCTTAGAGAGGTCTGGTGGATGAATATTTTGTAGGGTTCACTTGCACGAGTTCAAGTGAGTTGGAGGCACACCTAAAGAAAGCTCATGAGTACAAGGTGAAGATTCAGGTTGATTTCTAAGGGAGAAGATGCTAGTGCCAAGGATATGTGGATTTGCATACATGTGATGTGATGCAGGGTATGTTTACAGCAAGGAAGCAGCTTCAAGGGTTTTAGATATGAAGTGCTAAAGGCTATAACAAGGTGTCTCGGGCATTTCACAAGGTTGTGGATGTGAGACAAGTTTACCAAACAGTTCGAGTCTGTTGGTTGGATGGTTCTGCTGTTGCAGAAGGTTGAACAAAGGTATTTGTATTGAGAGTCTTCTTAGCAAGGTGGAGTTAGGAGGAGGATTCTGCAAGCAATAGCAATGGTGCAAAGTGATGTTCAAAAAGGTGTTCAGGTTCAGTGGTGTCTTGGTAAGTCAAAGACGGTTTCAGGGAAATGAAGCATAAATGACTTAGAGGTTTTGTACAGTTGATTCAAGAGGAATTGGTTTGTCAGCAAGGTTCTGTAAAGCATGATGCATGAACATGGTTGTGTCGAAAGTCTGTTCAGCAGTATGGTTGGATGGCGTGTTCTGTTAGGAGTAACAGCGGTACAAAAAGAGTTCAAAGCTGATATTTTTTGTCAGAGAAGGTGTTGAATTAGGGATTGCTTCAGATCTGAAGCATGTATGATTCAGGGTTAGCTGCTTACAGTTAAAAGAGTGTTTGATTAAGCTCAGTGTACAGGAGAAGAATCAAAGAACACCAAAGTGAATCAAGTTGCAGAAGGACAAGTTTACATGAAGATCGAAGTGCCAAGTCTAGAGCCATTAGTCAAATGTTCAAAGGACAATTCACAAGGAGATTTCAAGGTGGGATCAAGGTGGAGATTCTAGAAGAAGCAAACAGGAAGAAAGATAAAGGAACAAAGATTTTTGGAAGAGTCGAGAGCTGTCTGAATCTGAAGGTGGAGATTGTGAGAAGTCAGACTTCAGTCAACTCACGACTTGGGCCAACAGTTGGGCTTAGTACAAGCCTTAGTGTCAAGTTGGGCCCAAGTAAGTTTATAGGGTTTCTTTTTTATAAATACAAGTGTTTAACAATAGGAATACCTAATCCAGACTCCAGGGATTCCGAGCGCCTTAAAGGCGGCTCGTAGAACTAGAGAGAGAATAGGGGTTTTCTCTGGGGAATCTAGTTCTGTTCTTTGTTATTTCTTGTTTGTTGGGTGTGAGAGAGATCATATATTGTGAACCACATCGGAGGTGTTTTCCGATTGTTCTTCATAGTGGATGTTGTGGATCCAGGATCCACCTCAGCCGTAGCGGTTAGAGGCCGTGAACTAGGTGAACAATTCTTGTGTTCGTTAATTTGTGTGTTGAAGATAGATTGGGATAAACAGGATTAAAGTTTAAATCCTAACAGTAATGTAAGTAAGCTTTATCTTCGTCCTAGTTTTTATGACAATAGTGTTTTTTTTCTCTCTCTCTGTCTTGTGACCAGTATAGCAAAGAGTTATGAAAGGGTTTAGTATATGTAATATTGAGTATGAAGGGGTACAATATGTTGTTATTTTCATGAATCTACACAATTGAATATTGAATTTGTGTCAATCCATAAGTAATTATTATTACTTAGTCAAACCGTATGGTACATAATCTAGTCCACAATTCTATTCCTTTCGTTTTACAATAATATTAGACTATTTTTTCTATTTCAAACAATAATATTCATTTTGAATTGTAGTGTAAATTTTGACTAGAAAATATTTAATTTTTCATTACGTAAAAGTCTTAAATTATTTAAAAAGTCAAAGCAACACTAAATTGCATTTTACTTTAAATCGTAATAATTGCTTTTATGTTGAACAATTACATTTACTTTGAATCGTAATAAAGTTTTTGACACGTAAATTTTTACTAGAAAATATTTAATTTTTAAATACGTAAAAATTTCAATTTATTTCTAATTTATGTGAAAAATGTCAAAATAACATTAATTATTTGAAACAATTGCATTTTAATTTGAATCGTAATAATTGCTTTTTATGTTGAACAATTACATTTACTTTGAATCGTAATAATTGCTTTTTACGTTGAATAGTTCGTAACAATCGTCTATACTTTTCTTATGATTATTCTTATTATTTTATTTAAATATACTTGTTTAAATATGAATTATTTAATATTTAAATATGAATTCTTGTAGTTTTATTTGTATTTGTATATAAATACTATATAATTTTAAATGAAAATACACAAAATGAACTATACACGTTTGATATTTTCATATGTACTTTATGTCTATAATTTGTAATTAGTGTTGGATAAAAGACTAACAAGTGAAATCTTGTTATGTATCTTTAATTTTAAACGCAAACACTATATGAGAAACAATTGAACTTTTTAAACACTAAATCTGAAACAATTGAACTTTTAGAATCTCATGAAATGTCAATATAGATTAAAAAAATTATGTATTAAGGAGTAACTAACAGTCCAATAAGATTTACACACCGAAGAATATTCTAGATGTCTTGAATTTTGTCAGAGTTTATGGTTCAAAATTCTCACCATGATGTATTATTGGATTCAATATTTAATTAGTCCAAAGATGATCTTAACATATAATTTATCGTGGTATGTGAAAATATATATATGTAAGTTTGTTTTCAATACTCAATAGTCAATACCGATCATGCGGTATTTTTTTTAGGGGTTAAAATCATCTTACTAGTTGGTATAATGGGCGCATTTTGTAAGAATAACAATAATGTTTCAATATATGTCGAAAATCGCTCAGGAATGTCAATTTTCAACAGATTTCCAACGGTTTCGGCCGTCCGGAATGGCCTGTTTCCATATAATATCATATGAATCTTTTTACTATCTTTAATCTGTTTCTATGTATATTATATAGGTTATGTGTTCTTTTTTACCTAAAAACAATTTCTGGTTGAACATTTTTTTGTTTCGCAGAGAGACGCGAGTTCATTGACTTGTAAGAAAAGAAAAAAGGTTAAATGAAGCTTAACTTTTTTAATTAACTCTTTCTTCATATTCTTAAAAGTCTTTGTGCATGTTGAGATATTGGAGACGTAATGTAAGTAAGCTTTATCTTTGTCCTAGTCTTGACGACAGTAGTGTGTGTTTTTTCTCTGTCTTGTGATCAGTATAACAAAGAGTTATGAAGGGGTTTAGTATATATAATACTAGGGTGTGATCCGCGCTTTGTAAATATTTTTTTTAAACAGTTTTTATTGTCTATTATTTTAGTTTTTTGAATCTGATTGTTAATTGAATTGTCTCTATCAGCTTAAAATATATGTATTTTTATTTTTTGGTTTATTTTCTTAATTTCTTAAATTTATGATTTTATATGTATTTGTTTAGTGGATAGTACACATTTTCACTTATTGTTTTCCTTTGTTAGTCAATTTCATGTAATTAGTTGGGGGTTTTTAAGGGAAGATCTTCACAATTTAAAGTTTTCGTTGCATAATTTTTGTTTTTTCTTTTGTTTCATCTAAAACCTATATGTTTAAGCCCTTGTAGAATACGTTTTCCTTTAATATTAAGGATTAAGGAATTTGGGCTATTTTAAAAGTTTTAGTTTTAAGATAATTTTCTGTTTTTTTTAATATGTTGGATGTATAGATACTATGCGCTGACGTGGTCCAAATTTTTTTTAATTTTGTTTTGATTGTGTAATAGTATTTTATTTTCTTGATTTTGGAGTTAATGGAACTGTTTCTAACATTTTAATATTGGGTGGTTCCTTATTTTATTTTATTTTTCATTTTTATATTGTTTTTAATCGTGTTTTTTTTAACATCATTCTTTTTAATAGTGTTTCATGTTGGATTCTAATTAGGTATGTCAAGCAGATCAAACTTGCTCCGCGCGGATTAATTATTTTGTTCGACCCGCCTTGCTTAACTCATTAACACACATTTCTTGCCCTGCACCTGCCCTGCTTGAATTCGTGGGTACCCGCGGGTAACCCGCAAATATGAAGATAATAATAATAAAAACTTAAATTTTTCCGACCCGCACCCAACCGGTGGTGGGTTAAACGTGGCGGGACCCGCGGATAATGATTCAAATTGACAGCACCGATTTATGTATATTTTGGAATTTTTGTTTTATATTTGGGATTTTTTTGGGATCTTTTGTTTTATGTGTGTGTGTTCGGAACCGCGGATAATGACTCAAATTGACAGCACCGATTTATGTACATTTTGGAATTTTTGTTTTATGTTTGAGATTTTTTGGGATCTTTTGTTTTATGTGTGTGTGTTTTTTTTGTTTTAATGTTTCTTACTTAGGTGGAGTATGAGGTGACATCATGAGAAGAGAGCAAAGTTAACTTACCCGCGGGTAACCCGCAAATATATATATATAATAATAATAAAAACTTAAAGTTTCTCGACCCGCACCCGACCGGTGACGGGTTAAACAGGGCGGGACACACGGATAATGACTCAAATTGACAGCACCGATTTATGTATATTTTGGACTTTTTGTTTTATATTTGGGATTTTTTGGTATCTTTTGTTTTATGTGTGTGTTTGGAACCGCGGATAATGACTCAAATTGACAGCATCGATTTATGTAAATTTTAGAATTTTTGTTTTATGTTTGAGATTTTTTGGGATCTTTTGTTTTATGTGTGTGTTTTTTTTGTTTTAATGTTTGTTACTTTGGTGGAGTATGAGGTGACATCATGAAAAAAGAGCAAAATTAACTTTATATATATAAGATTTAGTATGAAGGGGTACAATTAGTTGTTATTTTCATGAATCTACACAATTAAATATTGAATTTGAGTCAATCCATAAGTAATTATTTTTACTTAGTCAAACCATATGGTACATAATCTAGTCCACAAATTCTATTCCTTTCGTTTCACAATAATATCGTTTTAGACTAATTTTTATATTTCAAACAAAAATATTCATTTAGAATTTTATTGTAAATTTTGACTAGAAAATATTTAATTTTTCAATACGTAAAAGTCTTAATTTATTTCTTAATTTATTTAAAAATTCAAAGCAACACTAAATTGCATTTTACTTCAAATCGTAATAATTACTTTTATGTTGAACTATTACATTTACTTTGAATCGTAATAAAGTTTTTGACACGTAAATATTTACTAAAACATATTTAGTTTTTGAATACGTAAAATTTTCAATTTAGTTATAATTTACGTGAAAATGTCAAAACAACACTAATTGTTTGAAACAATTGCATTTTAATTTGAATCATAATAATTGCTTTTTATGTTGAACAATTAAATCTACTTTGAATCGTAATAATTATTTTTACGTTGAATAGTTCGTAACAATCGTCTATACTTTTCTTATGATTATTCTTATTATTGTATTTAAATATATTTGTTTAAATATGAATTATTTTATATTTAAATATACTTGTTTAAATATAAATTATTGTAGTTTTATTTTTACTTGTATATAAATACTATATAATTTTAAATGAAAATACACAAAATGAACTATACACGTTTGATATTTTCATATGTACTTTATGTCTATAATTTGTGATTAGTGTTGGATAAAAGACTAACAAGAGAAATATTGTTATGTATCTTTAATTTTCAAACGCAAACACTAAATGTGAAACAATTGAACTTTTAAACACTAAATATGAAATAATTGAACTTTTAGTATTCCAGGAAATGTAAATATAGATAAAACCAAATTCCGTATTAAGGAGTAACTAATATTCCAATAAGATTTACACACCGAATAATATTTTAGATATCTTGAATTTTGTCAGAGTTTATGGTTCAAAATTCTCACCATGATGTATTTAATTAGTCCAAAGATGATCTTAACATATAATTTATCGTGGTATGTGAAAATATAAAGATTTAAGTTTGTTTTCAATACTCAATAGTGCATACCGATTAGGCTATATTTTTTAAGGGTTAAAGTCATCTTACTACAGTAAAATGTCTCACTACAAGAAAACACAGTTTTTGTGACTACCAAAATAGTCTCAAAATAGTCGCAAATGACTAATTTGCGACTATTTTGGGAATAAAAAAGTAGTCGCAAATATTTGGTCGCTAAATAGAGTAGTCACAAAACAGTTGCTCTTTTTGCGACTAATATGTGACACCTATTATCAGTCATAATTTAGAGACTAATTTGCTACTTGTAAAAAATTAACTAAAAAAAACAAAAAAAAATTTATTTTAATATATCAAATTAATTACTTAATTACAAAAATTAAAAAAAAAAAAAACAGATCGCGATCTGTCCTCTCTCCGACTCGAACTGCTTCTCTCCGGCGAGAAGCTCCTCTCTCCGGCGAGCTGCTCCTCTCTCCGGCAAACTCCTCATCTCTCCGGCGAACTGCTCCTCTCTCCGGCGGGCTGCGGCGAGCGCCTTCACTCTCCGGCGGGCTGCGGCGAGCGCCTTCACTCTCCGGCGGCTGATATCATCATATTTTGCATCATTCTAGCATCCGTTTCACTTAGGTTTCGAGTCATTTGCATATAGTTCATGTTATCTCTTTAGCATTTTAGTCATTTTAGGAGTCTAATGTGTCCAAATTTAGTCCTAGAGAGTCCTTGCATGTTTTGGATCGTATTTCATGTGCTAAAGAGGAGATTCGAGACCCGAGGAGAGAAGACAAAGACCGTACCGACGTCACTGGTCGGTACTGGTCCTCGGTATTGATGGCAGAAGGGTTGCACCGAGGTCACTGCTCGGTGCAACTGATCGGTATAGAAGACGGAGGAAGACAGCCCCAGTACCGACGTGCAACACCGAGGAGTGACATCGGTATCGAAGCCTCAGGGGATTGTATCGAGGTCAATGCTCGGTGCAACTGCTCGGTGCTGTTCTCGGAGGAAACCCGGGGGAAAAATCCCTTAATACCGAGCAATGATACCGAGGAGTGACCTCGGTATCCATTGAAGATCACCAAGCAATCTCCCCTCAATACCGACACCACTGCTCGGTACTCCTCGTCGGTTCACAAACCCATGCTCAATACCGAGGTGTTGCACCGACGAGTGACCTCGGTAATTGCCAATCTGAACTTTTTATCCATTTAAACCGGGTCGGTACCCGGTTTGTCCCGGGTCGACCCGGTTCATCACTATTCACTATTTATGCCCAAAAACCTAATTTTGATGGACTAAGTCTTTTCTTAAGCAAAAAACCTCTCTAAGAGTGATTTGTAAGAGATTGATCCTTTTGATTTATGCAATTTAAGTATTGTTTTCTTGATTGAATCCATCTACCTTCTACTTTCTAATCATCCAATCATCTTGATAATGAGTTTCAACTCTTCTTTCATTGGACTTGTTGAACCCATGATGATTAGTGAGTAGTATTTTAGGATCTTGAGATAGGGTAGATTAGGGTGATCCAAGGTTTGATTAGTGGTGTTTAGGGTTAGATAATCTTATATTCCTTCTTGTCTAGTGTCCCTAATGCTAGATTCAACTTGAAAGAGTGGATCTAGATCATAGGGCATTTCATGAACACCAAGTGTTTGATGAAATGCCTTGATAAACTAGACAAGAGATTTATGCTCCTAACCTAAGACATTAGTTGTTTAGGGCATATCTTTGGTTGATCTTGTTATGAGTCTTAATGCTTGCTAGTTGTTAGCCCACAAATGATGATTTCCTAATGGACTTGATAATTAACATAGTGATTAGTTGCTTGAAAGAGAACTAATCAAGATTAGAGATCTTTTGCCTAGAAATTAGGTTCTTGAATGAATGAACATCACTAATTGGATTTGGATCACCTTATATCAATAACCTTATCTCTAGTTCCGCTTTTGTTTATTGATTTATTATCTTGTTTAGTTATTACATCGTTTATTTGCCTTAATTAGGTTACAAAGTCATAACGCACTTGTTTAGCTTAACTTAACATAAGCCTTGCATTCTTAGTGATTAGGATAAATCCCTTTATGGATTGATAACCTTCATACTACACGTATTAGAGTTATTGATACCTCCTAAAGACTAAAAAAGTCTTGTATCAATTTGGCGCCGTTGCCGTATTGGGATTTGTTTTAACATTGAAATTTAGGCTCTTTGTGAGATTAAGCTTTATTTGCTACAAAGTTACTAATCTTGTTTGCTTTCCATTGCTCTCTCTAAACCTATAGGTGCATGCATACGCGTCTCGGGGCCACGATAATCTCGTTGAACCAAGAGACGACATACATCGCTCATACCGAGGGGTTAGAACAAGGGAAGCACGTGTGAGACAACAAGACGTTGAGAACGACATGGATCACTATGAAAATGTTCCATTTGGGGACATTCAAGACAATGTGGGAAACAACCCCGCACAAGATGGTAATGGAAACCACCCCGCACAAGGTGGTAATGGAAACCACCAAGCACAAGGAGGCCACGCCCACAACGCCCCACATCCACCCGGCCGGCTAATGAGAGGCCCTAACCATCCCCCAAGAGCTCAAAACGTGGTTGGTGCGGGTGATGCCGCCAATGCCCATCAAAACCGTCAAGGGATCCAAGCTCCACCGGTTGAGAACAACAACTTCGAGGCGAAACAGGGTTTGATCAACATGGTTCAAAGCAACAAATTCCACGGTCTATCTATGGAAGATCCATTGGATCATATCGATCAATTTGATAGGATATGTGGGCTAACCAAGATGAACGGTGTTTCGGAAGACGGTTTCAAGCTAAGACTCTTCCCATTCTCTCTTGGAGAAAAAGCTCATCAATGGGAAAAGAGCCTTCCTCAAGGTTCAATCACGTCTTGGGACGATTGCAAGCGAGCTTTCCTTGCAAAGTTCTTTTCTCCTTCAAGGACCGCCAAGTTGAGGAACGAAATCTCGGGGTTCACACAATGCGGAACCGAATCCTTCAATGAAGCTTGGGAACGGTTTAGAAGCTACACCTCTCAATGCCCGCATCATGGTTTCTCCAATGCCTCTCTATTGAGTACCTTCTATCGCGGTGCTCTACCCAAGATAAGGATGCTCTTAGACAGAGCTTCTAACAAGAACTTCCTAGCCAAAGATGTGGATGAAGCCATGGAACTAGTGGAGAACTTGGCCCAAAATGACGGGACCTATGGTGACGATTATGACTACGCCACAAGGACGACAAGCGACTTTGATGAGAAAAAGCGGGCCAAGGACATGAAAGCGCTTAATGAAAAATTGGACAAGCAAGTCAATTTGATTGATAGACTATTAGTGTCTTCCCAAAAAACGGTCAACTTTGTGGATACTTATGATGAGAACCAAGGTTGTTATCAAGAGGAGAACGTGGACATGAATACTCAAGAGGAGGTGAACTACGTGGGAAATCAAGGGAACTACCAAAGACAAGGGTTCAACCAAAACTATAGGAACCACCCCAAATTCTCTTACCGGAACACAAATGTGGAGAACCCACAAGACCAAGTCCACCCTCTGCAACCTACTCAAGCTCAAGGAGCCCCACAAAAGAAATTCCAACCTCAAGGCCAAGCTTCTAATACCCACCAACAAGGCTTTGTCCCAAGGAACCAATTCCAAGGGAACCAAGGTGGATTTCAACCCAAAGCTCCACCCGGTTTTCAAGGCCAACAACCAAGGTTTTTGCCTCAAGGTCAAGCAACTACGACTAAACCGCTAGAGCTTGATTTGAGCTCCATGTTCCAAAAATTACTCAAGGGACAAGCAGAGATCAATATGCGGGTGGATTGCTCTTACAACGACCTCAACACAAAGATTGAGGCTTTTAACTCCAAGGTAAAACATATGGAGAACAAAGGTGTTGCTTCTTCTTCACGACCACAAGGTCAATTCCCGGGAAAATCCGAAGCTAATCCTAAGGAGTATGTAAACGCCATCACCTTAAGAAGTGGTACGGTCTTGCCTCCAAGAGAAGCTCCTTCTCCTCTCAATGGGGACATTGAGAACCAAAGTGGGGGATGAAACTTCAAGAAGATGACGAATTGGTTAAAGATGAGGTAGTGGGAGAGCAAGACAAGGTTGAAGAAGTTGAGAAGAGCAAGCTTAGGGTTGTTGTTGCTCAAGAGAAACCGAAGAAGAATGTGTTTGTCCCTAAGCCATACATTCCTAAGCTACCTTTTCCCGGGCGGTTCAAGAAGCAACTCATGGACAAGTACAAAGCCATCTTTGATAGGAAAATGGAGAAGGTGGAACTCACAATGCCTTTGGTTGATGCCTTCTTGCTAGTCCCTCAATACGCCAAATTCTTGAAAGATGCTGTGAATGAGAGATCTAAGGAAATGGAGTTCATGGTCATTCTAACTCACGAGTGTAGTGCCATCATACAAAAGAAGATGGTGCCAAAGAAGTTAGGAGATCCGGGATCATTTAATCTACCTTATGCACTTGGTCCTCTAGCTTTCAACCATTGTTTGTGTGATCTTGGAGCAAGTGTAAGCCTCATGCCATTTTCGGTAGCCAAGAGACTAGGCTTCACACGCTACAAGGCATGCAACATCTCCCTAATATTGGCGAATAGGAGCGTGAGAGTTCCTATTGGTTTGCTTCAGGACCTTCCTATTGTGGTGAAGGATTTCATTGTCCCCACGGACTTTGTGGTACTTGAAATGGATGAGGAACCAAAAGACCCTCTTATCTTTGGTAGGCCATTCTTAGCAACCGCGAGAGCGATAATCGATGCGAGGAAAGGCAAAATAGATCTCCATTTGGGTAAAGGAGAAGTCCTTGAGTTTGATATCAACAAGGTGATGAAGAAGCCCACAATAGATGGCCAATGTTTCTACATAGAAACCATGGATGAGCTAGCCGACGAATTGCTTGAGGAAATGAGAGTTAAAAACGGGTTGGAAGTGGTTTTGACTAAGGAGCGTGGAGATCATGGGTTCTTGAGCAAGGAGAATCAAGGTTATGAGCTACTCATATATTCTCACAAACCGGTCGAAAAAGACGCACCATTTGTTGAGTTGTGCATTCGCGGTACCGAGGGTCAAGATGGTTTAAGGGTTAGGATGGTTAAAGAGGGGTTTGTTCTAGCCATTGAAGAGACTAGCAAGGGTAAGTCTAGTCTTGAGGAGGACGATTGGAGCGAGCTCAAAGCCCCAAAGGTGGACCTAAAGCAACTTCCTACGGGACTAAGGTACGCTTTCCTAGGTCCAAACGAGTCATACCCAGTTATTGTAAATGATAGCTTGAATGAAAATGAACTATCCTCCCTTTTAGTTGAACTTAGAAAGTATAGGAAAGCTATTGGCTATTCTTTGGATGATATAAAGAGTATTTCCCCTAGTTTGTGCACGCATAGAATCCATTTAGAGTATGAATCAAGGACCTCTATTGAACATCAAAGAAGGTTGAATCTTAATTTGAAAGATGTTGCAAAGAGAGAGATTCTTAAGCTCTTAGACGCGGGTATTATCTACCCAATATCAGATAGTACTTGGGTCTCACCGGTTCATTGTGTGCCTAAGAAAGGGGGGATAACAGTTGTTAAAAATGAAAAGGATGAAATGATACCTACTAGGACAATAACCGGGCATAGAATGTGCATTGACTATAGGAAGTTGAATTCATCAACTCGTAAGGATCATTTCCCGTTACCTTTCATAGATCAAATGCTTGAACGTCTAGCTAATCATCCATTTTATTGCTTTCTAGATGGTTATTCGGGTTTCTTTCAAATACCCATACAACCGAATGACCAAGAGAAAACGACCTTCACGTGCCCTTACGGCACCTTCGCATATCGAAGGATGCCGTTTGGGTTGTGTAATGTACCTGCGACATTCAAACGTTGCATGATGTCCATTTTCTCTGACCTTCTGGAAGACATGGTAGAAGTCTTCATGGACGACTTCTCTGTGTATGGGTCTTCTTTTTGTGTTTGTTTGTCCAACCTTTGCAGGGTCTTGCAACGGTACGAAGAAGCAAACTTGGTGCTAAACTGGGAGAAATGTCACTTCATGGTGCGAGAAGGCATTGTGCTTGGGCATAAGATCTCCGAGAAGGGGATTAAGATAGACAAGGCCAAGATCGAGGTGATGGTTAGCTTGGAGCCGCCTAAGTTGGTCAAGGACATCCGGTCTTTCTTGGGTCATGCGGGGTTATACCGAAGATTCATCAAAGACTTCTCAAGGATCACAAGGCCTCTTACAAGGCTACTTTGCAAGGAGGTTGAGTTCGTGTTTGATGAGAAATGTATGGTATCATTTCTAGAGATTAAGAAGGCGTTGGTTAGTGCTCCCATTGTCCAAGCACCGGATTGGGATCTTCCTTTCGAGATCATGTGTGATGCTAGTGACTACGCGGCTGGAGCGGTCTTGGGCCAAAAGAAGGACAAGAGAACCAATGTCATCTACTATGCAAGTAGGACCTTAGATGACTCTCAAGCTCGGTATGCCAAAACGGAAAAGGAGTTGCTAGCCGTTGTCTTTGCAATGGAGAAATTTAGGTCTTATGTTGTGGGATCAAAGGTGATTGTCTACACCGATCATGCGGCCCTAAGATACATTCATGCAAAGAAAGACACAAAGCCAAGATTACTCCGTTGGTTCTTGCTTCTTCAAGAGTTTGACTTGGAGATAGTTGACAAGAAGGGGATAGAGAATGGGGTCGCGGATCACTTGTCTAGAATGAGGATTGAAGACCTTGTCCCGATTGATGATAAGCTCCCCGAGGAGAGTCTCATGGTTATTGGTGTCTTGAAAAAAGGGGTTGAAGCCGTGCGAGGACTCGAGAGTGTCAATGGATTATAAGACGAGAAGCTACTATGGTTTGCGGATCTAGTGAACTACATAGTGTGCGGGAAGGAACCGCCTTTGGATGGGTATAAGAAGAAGAAGTTCTTCCACGACGTGACAAGATACTATTGGGACGAGCCGTACTTATACAAGTTGTGCTCGGATGGTTTGTATAGGAAATGTGTGGCGGAAGAAGAAGTCCAAGGGATCCTACTCCATTGTCACGGGTCAAGCTATGGCGGGCATCATGCATCATACAAAACCGCTACAAAAGTCTTGCAATCCGGTTTTTGGTGGCCTTCATTATTCAAGGATGCACACCTCTTTGTCTCCACATGTGATGCGTGCCAAAGGAAAGGGAACATTGGGAGAAGAGATGAGATGCCCTAAAACCCAATCCTTGTGGTGGAGATGTTTGACGTGTGGGGCATCGACTTTATGGGATCTTTACCGTCATCATATGGTAACCAATACATATTGGTGGCGGTCGATTACGTCTCCAAATGGGTGGAAGCCATTGCAAGCCCGACCAACGATGCCAAGGTCGTTCTAAAACTATTCAAATCCATCATTTTCCCAATGTTCGGAATTCCAAGGGTAGTCATTAGTGATGGAGGTAGTCATTTCATCAACAAGGTGTTTGAAAGCTTACTTAAGAAGCATAGTGTGAGGCATAAGGTAGCAACACCTTACCATCCTCAAACAAGTGGCCAAGTAGATGTATCCAACCGGCAAATCAAGGCCGTACTCGAGAAGACGGTTGGGGGTTCAAGAAAGGATTGGGCCAAAAAGTTAGATGATGCTTTGTGGGCATACCGAACCGCCTTTAAAACACCTATAGGGAATACACCATTCAACTTGCTTTATGGGAAGTCGTGCCATCTACCAGTTGAGTTGGAATACAAGGCCCTATGGGCGGTGAGGCTTCTTAACTTCGATATCAAGACCGCACAAGAGAGGCGGTTGATTCAACTTAAAGATTTAGAAGAGACTAGGCTTGAAGCCTATGAGAGCTCGAGAATCTACAAGGAGAGGACCAAAGCATTCCATGACAAGAGGATTGTGCATAAAGATTTCAAGGTTGGGGACCTAGTGTTGGTGTTCAATTCTCAGTTGAAGCTCTTTCCCGGGAAACTCAAGTCAAGGTGGTCGAGTCCGTTTGAGGTTAAAGAAGTAAGGCCATATGGAGCCGTGGTACTTGTTAACAATGAGGGCCAAGATTTTATTTCAAATGGCTAAAGGCTCAAACTCTACCGAGCAAATCAAATCGTCGAAAAGGGAGGCTCGATCCCCCTCGATGATGTCCCTCTAGCTTGAGAACGGTAACAAACGTCGAACTTAGTGATGTTAAACAAAGTGCTCTTGGGAGACACCCCAAGCTTATCATTGTATATATTTCCTTTTTTGTTTATCTCTTTTTCTATCTTTGCTAGATCTTTTTTATGTTTTTGTTAAGTGTGCATAGAGGTTCCAAAGAAAAGAGGTCAATACCGAGCAGTGGTATCGACGAGTGACCTCGGTATGGACTCACCGAGGGACAATACCGACGTCACAGATCGTTACAACACGTCGGTATGGAAACAGGAGAAAAAACAACCCTTAGCACCGACGTGTGGTACCGAGGAGTGACCTCGGTACGTCGATACCGATGACCAATGTCGAGGAGTGACGTCGGTATGTCAATACCGATGCCTAACACCGAGGAACCAATACCGACTTCACAGATCGGTACAACACGTCGGTATGGAAACAGGAGGAAAAAACCCTTAGCACCGACGTGTGGTACCGAGGAGTGACCTCGGTATGTCAATACCGATGTCCAACGCCGAGGAGTGACGTCTGTATTCACCGATTTGTTTTAAAAAAATCAGTCAATACCGAGCTGTGGTCCCGACGAGTGACCTCGGTATTGACCAATTTTTTAAAAATATTCGTACCCGACCCAATTTTTTCTTTTGAGTCTTGCACTGTATAGTTATCTCTTGTTTTTGGTCCTTTCATTAGGCTTATTTCACACCGAGACGGTGTGATTTAAGTTTGGGGGAGGGACCGGTATCTAATAACATTTTCTTTGTCTTATTTTCAATTTGCATCTTGAGTCTCATGCATACATCTAAGGCATAGAAAAAAGCAAACAAATTTGAAAAATTTTGAAAATGAAAAGACAAAAAGAAGTCATTTAGGACGCATTTGCACTTCATGTAAGATTGAGTCTAGATGCATGGCGCGTAGATAATGCATTGCATGTGCATTAGGAGCTAGAATTATTCCTCCTTGTGAAGTGTCGCTTTAAGAGTTTAAGTCCTATGCTCTAGATCTTGTGTGCGAAATCAAGGTCGAACCATGTTTGGATTTCATGTCTCATTACTTAGGGCTTAGCCAAAGCACGTTAATTTGAGTCTATTCCTACTTAAGTGATAACCATAATTTGACATTGTAATTACCATGTTTGTGCATTGCATAGTGAATGCATGGTTACCACATACATATTTGGGCTATCTTATCCGCTTTGCCACTCTCTTGTTAGCCCGAATAGCCGATTCCCATCATTGGAACGGTTAACCTCTCCTTTAACCCAACCTCCTTTCAAACCAAATGCTACTTCTGAGTGTTTGTGAGGCCTTTTTCGAATCAACTAGGCAAAAGGTGTTGAGTTTAGAATGACAAGGAAAACTTCCGTGTAGAACTAGCTCGGCATCAATGAGCTAGACATAAGATAAAGCTAGATAGGTTGGGAACTTGGGACAAGGGAAAGAAAAGAGATTGTGCGCATGAGAAAAAGGGATGAAGAAGAAATGGTTGGCGATAATCGGTTATGGGAAAAAGCTCTAAGTGAAAAAGGAAAGAAATTAGTCTATAGTCTTCAAAAGAAAGAAGGAAAGCCAAAAAGGCTAAGGCA
The DNA here is from genome assembly GCA_030161315.1 of Eutrema japonicum. Taxonomy (NCBI): domain Eukaryota; kingdom Viridiplantae; phylum Streptophyta; class Magnoliopsida; order Brassicales; family Brassicaceae; genus Eutrema; species Eutrema japonicum. The sequence continues at coordinate 18,920,515 of BSQW01000013.1, read as the reverse complement.
AAAAAAAAAGAAATAAGAGAGACTAGAGAAAGTAAAGAAGAGCTAAGTGAAGTAAAATGTTGAGAGCCAAACCATTTGGTGAAGAAGGAAATCCCCTAAGTGTTTAAGTGGAGAAGGAAGGTGAAAAGATATGAGTAGTGAAGGCAAAATGCCTTGCGAAAAGGGTAGCTTAGGAAGGATCTTCATTGGGGTTTAGAGATTAGGGGTCAAGTTCGATATGGGGAATTTGGGTAGATGGAAGTCGACCTTGTATGCATCTATTGGGCTTTACTCTTAGCATTTTGCATTAGTTGATTCCGTTTGAGAGAACCCCTTGCTCGGAAACCGTCACTTGTATCGAGATCACATTTATCTCGAAACCTTAACCCTAGCCAAATGCATTCACTTGCCTTGCATGAGCATGATTCACTTGGAAAAAGTCTAATGAATGTTAAAGGATTGGATGATTTGAAAGCTTGTGTAGGTTGAGATTTAAGCTTGGTTCATGTAAGGATGGACATGGTTAGCCCCTTTTGAGTAGACATGTTTGATCGTACCTTATAGTTTGCACTTGGACTTGAACTCTTTTAGTGATGCTTTTGCTTGAGGACAAGCAAAGAAGTAAGTTTGGGAGAATTGATATCATCATATTTTGCATCATTCTAGCATCCGTTTCACTTAGGTTTCGAGTCAATTGCATATAGTTCATGTTATCTCTTTAGCATTTTAGTCATTTTAGGAGTCTAATGTGTCCACATTTAGTCCTAGAGAGTCCTTGCATGTTTTGGATCGTATTTCAGGTGCTAAAGAGGAGATTCGAGACCTGAGGAGAGAAGACAGAGACCGTACCAAAGTCACTGGTCGGTACTGGTCCTCGGTATTGAAGGCAGAAGGGTTGCACCGAGGTCACTGCTCGGTGCAACTGATCGGTATAGAAGACGGAGGAAGACAGCCCCAGTACCGACGTGCAACACCAAGGAGTGACGTCGGTATCGAAGCCTCAGGGGATTGTACCGAGATCACTGCTCGGTGCAACTGCTCGGTGCTATTCTCGGAGGAAACCCGGGGGACAAATCCCTTAATACCGAGCAACGATACCGAGGAGTGACCTCGGTATCCATTGAAGATCACCAAGCAATCTCCCCTCAATACCGACGCCACTACTCGGTACTCCTCGTCGGTGCACAAACCCATGCTCAATACCAAGGTGTTGCACCGACGAGTGACCTCGGTATTGGCCAATCAGAACTTTTTATCCATTTAAACTGGTTCAGTACCCGGTTTATCCCGGGTCGACCCGGTTCATCACTATTCACTATTTATGCCCAAAAACCTAATTTTGATGGGCTAAGTCTTTTCTTCAGCAAAAAAACCTCTCTAAGAGTGATTTGTAAGAGGTTGATCCTTTTGATTTATGCAATTTTAGTATTGTTTTCTTGATTGAATCCATCTACCTTCTACTTTCTAATCATCCAATCATCTTGATAATGAGTTTCAACTCTTCTTTTATTTGACTTGTTGAACCCATGATGATTACTGAGTAGTCTTTTAGGATCTTGAGATAGGGTAGATTAGGGTGATCCAGTGTTTGATTAGTGGTGTTTAGGGTTAGATAATCTTATATTCCTTCTTGTCTAGTGTCCCTAATGCTAGATTCAGCTTGGAAGAGTGGATCTAGATCATAGGGCATTTCATGAACACCAAGTGTTTGATGAAATGCCTTGATAAACGAGACAAGAGATTTATGCTCCTAACCTAAGACATTAGTTGTTTAGGGCATATCTTTGGTTGCTCTTGTTATGATTCTTAATTCTTGCTAGTTGTTAGCCCACAAATGATGATTTGCTGATGGACTTGATAATTAACATAGTGATTTGTTGCTTGAAAGAGAACTAATCAAGATTAGAGATCTTTTGCCTAGGAATTAGCTTCTTGAGTGAATGAACATCACTAATTGGATTTGGATCACCTTATATTAATAACCTTATCTCTAGTTCCGCTATTGTTTATTGATTTATTATCTTGTTTAGTTATTACATCGTTTATTTGCCTTGATTAGGTTACAAAGTCATAACGCACTTGTTTAGCTTAACTTACCATAAGCCTTGCATTCTTAGTGATTATGATAAATCCCTTTAAGGATTGATAACCTTCATACTACACATATTGGAGTTATTGATACCTCCTAAAGACTAAAAAAGTCTTGTATAAGCGGCTTCACAGAGGCGAGCTGCTCCGCCTGCATCTTCTTCTCCTCTCTCCGGCGAGCTCCTCCGCCTGCATCTTCTTCTCCCTCGCTAGCGCCGATCTGCCCCTCCGCCTGCATCTTCTTCTCCGGCGGCTGGATCTGGAAAAAGAAGAAGAAGAAGAAACCGCTGCCTCCTCCTCAGACTACCACACGACCGCCGCCTCCTCCTCAGACCAACCACACGACTGCCGCGTCCTCCTCAGACCAACCACACGACCCCCTTGTCGGCGGTGATCATTTGGAAAAACAATAGTTAGATCGAAGAAGATGATACAGAGAGAAAAAAAAAGTTAGATGTTGAAGAAGAGAAAATCGCAGGAAGGAGAGAGAGAAGATAAACTCAATTTAAAAAAAAAAATCCTCCACCGTTGGATTAAACCAATCAACAGTGGAGAATCTCAATCCTTGTCTCAATGAACTAGCCAATGAGAAATATTCATTTCCTTGATATTTTGTCGCAAATTAGTCGTAAATTTGGGACTATTTTGTGAATATTATTAAAACAAAATCGACTGGAGTTGCTAAATAGTCGTAAATTTGGGACTATTTTGTGACAATCAAAAACCTTTACCCTAAACCCTAAACCTTAAGAACCTAGAAAGTTTGAATATGATTTTACAATGATTTTGTGTATATATCAGTTCAAAATTATGTTAAAACATAAAAATAATTAAATTTTGAGAAAATTTTTATCTTTCAAAATCATTCTTTATAAAACACATGTAACACTTAGTACATGTTATGATTATATTGAAATATTTGTAAGTGTTATATTTTTAACATATTATTTGATGTTTATGTCTAAGATCTAGTTTACAATTTAAGATTTAGAGTTTATGATTAATTGTTAGAGATTTAGGGTTTAGAATTTAGGATTTATAAAATGATTATGTTAAAAAAAATTGTAAGTGTTGAATTTTTTGTATATTATTTGATGTTTATGTGTAAGATATAGTTTACAATTTAGGGTTTAGATTTAAGGGTTTGTGGTTTGAGTTTAGAATTTAGAATTTATTGATTTCTAAAAAACATCGAGTGGAGTTGCAAATTAGTCCCAAATTTGGAACTATTTTGTGATTACTATTAACAATTAGTCGCAAATTAGTCCCAAATTAATCACAAAAACTGGGTTTGCAAATTAGTGTACATGTTACCCTAAACCCTAAACTTTAAGAACATATAAAGTTTGAATATCACTTTACAATGATTATAGGTATATAGTTATTCAAAAATATATTTTACAATTTAAGATTTAAAATTTATGATTAAGGGTTAGAGGTTTAGGGTTTAGAATTTAGGATTTATAAAATGATTATATTTTAAAAAATTGTAAGTTTTGAATTTTTTTGTATGTTATTTGATGTTTATTTATTTGATGTTTTTTTATATTATTTGATGGTTTAGGGTTTAGAATTTAGGATTTATAAAAGAGATTATAAATGATCATATTTAAAAAAATTGTAAGTTTTGAATTTTTTGTATATGATTTGATGTTTATGTGTAAGATTTAGTTTAAAATTTAATATTTAGATCAGGTTTATGATTAAGGGTTAGATGTTTAGGGTTTAGGGTTAAGGGTTTGTGGTTTGAGTTTATAATTTATTGATTTCTACAAAACAAATCAAGTAGACTTGAAAATTAGTCATAAATTTGGGACTATTTTGTGACTACTATTTAAAATTAGTCGCAAATTAGTCACAAAAACTGGGTTTACAAATTAGTGTACATGTTACCTTAAACCCTAAACTTTAAGAACATATAAGGTTTGAATATCAATTTACAATGATTTTCGGTATATAGTTGTTCAAAAATATATTTTACAATTTAAAATTTAGATTTTATGATTAAGGGTTAGAGGTTTATGGTTTATAATTTAGGATTTATAAAATGATTATATTTTAAAAATTGTAAGTGTTGAATTTTTTTGTACATTATTTGATGTTTATTTATTTGATGTTTTTGTATATTATTTGATGGTTTAGGGTTTAGAATTTTTTTGTATATTATTTGATGTTTATTTTAAAAAAATCGAGTGGAGTTGTTAAACCGAAGCAAATCAGTCACAAATTTAGGACTACTTTTTCAAGTCCTTAAACAGTCGCAAATAAGCGACTATTGTCTGACTACTTTTTTAGTCGGTAATTTGTGACTATTATGCCTCTGCATTATGAGTAGTCGCAAATTAGTCACAATATCGTCCCTCTTTTTTTGTGACTTAAAAAAGTAGTCGCAAAAAATAGTCACAAAAACTGTGTTTTCTTGTAGTGTCTATAAATTAATATTCGATAAATTAATAATCACTATAAAATAATAAATTTATCTGGTCCCGAATCGGGCCAATATAAAATCCATCAAATTCGATAAGATAATAAGATAATAATTTTTTTAAACCCCTATGTAAATATATGGTCCCAACAAAAACATAAATTAATAATTATATAAATTTATGCATATATAGGTAAGATAATATACTAAAATATGACTAATATGTTTGTTTTTTTTACTCAAAGTTGAAATCTTATTGGAGCTCATCTCTTTACTTATTCCATCAATAGTTCTTATTGTTGTTTTTAGATATGCATTCAAAATTTGTGAAGATTTTTTGACGTGATAATTAATTTTCTTACCCGTAACTGTTTTCAAATGAATTGTAGTATTGTCTTCTATTTCATCATCAATAATAAGGATAGTAGCCAGAGTTTCTTATAAATTTGTAATTTCTGAACATGTATATTTTTACATGGATAATCTAATATGCTATTAACAATCTATTGCGATAGCTAAGATTATTAATCATAATTTGCATTAAGCGAATCCATTTATATTCTTAAATATAACATCATTTGAAAGAAATTTTTAGAAGATTATAGGCGAAAACTAAATTTTCTCTATAAATTAATATCACGATAAATTAATAAATTATCGTGGTTCTGACATTATTAATTTATAGAGGTTCTACTGTAGTTGGTATAATGGGCGCATTTTGTAAGAATAACAATAATGTTTCAATATTGAAGGCAACTATTGCATTTAGAGAGAGAGAGATAGAGAGAGAGAGATAGAGAGAGAGACTATTGCATTCCGAAAATATATATATTAATTTAGATTATTTTAGATTTCCTTAAAAATAGATTATATTTGTATTTATATTGATTTATATTAGTTAAATATAATAACAACTTATTTAGATTAATCATTACATATGGATGTTGAATGTTTAGGTGGCGGAAAAACGGGTTTATATCCCTTCATTATTGGACTCTCCCTTTTTTGCTTAGGACTCTCTAAACCATTTAGAGTCTTAGGTTCTTAGAAAGTAAGGCTTTTTGGCTGGTTTTTTTCTACGTGAGATAAGATTTTGTGAGATATAACAATATTCTGGTGAATCTTTGAGTAAATCTTTCTGTTTTTGTAAGGGTTTTGTGAGTTTTCTTAACTTCTCATTAACGCCGCTTGTGAGTCTAAAGAGCCCTAAATCTAAATTTTTTTTAGAATCTTTCTTGCTGATCTTCGTTTGAGGTTCTTATGGCAAACATTGATAAGGTTTTCATGGCTTTATCTCTTGAAGAGGAGGAAGATGTACCTTTCACTCTACCGAATCTCCCACAATATTGCTCGAATGAAAAGAATGCTATGAGTATTTTGGGACGAACTCTGAATCCAGAGTATCAGAACATGGCTGATCTTATTCTGGATATGCCAAGGAAGTGGCAAGTTTATGATCGTGTGCGAGGTGTGGCGCTTTCTAAAGACAAGTTCCAGTTCATATTCAAGTATGAACAAGACTTGGAAGAGGTGATGAAGAAGAGAGTGTGGACGTTCAATGAATGGATTATCGTCATTGATCGTTGGGTGGAACATCCACCAGAGGACTATTTGCAGTTTCTTCCGGTTTGGGTACAGATCCGCAATATACCCGTGAACTACTATACGGAGACATCCATCTTTGCTCTAGGAGACATCATTGGTGATGTCAAAGAGGTCGCTTTCGACCCTGAAAAATATCAGAATAAAGACTACGTGTGAGTGAGAGTTAATTTCGACGTATCGAAACCGGTGAGGAGATCTAAGGTGGTGAATCTACCAAATGGTGGTACGACGACTATATGGTATGACACTACAAAAAAATTGTTATATTGTGACTAAAGATTGGAACTGAATTTTTTCGTCACAAATTTTTGACATTTTAGATACGATAACGTGACTAAACTTTTATGTCACAAATTAGTAACTATTTCGTCATAATAATGTGACGATTTAAATCGTAGCTGAATTTTGTCGCAATTAGCAACAAAATTGTAACAAAATAGCAGCCGTAACAATTGCAACTATTTTGCAACTAAATATATTATCACAATTTTGTTACGAACTTGTCATGAAATATATAGTCTTAAGTTATGACGATATAGTGACTAAATGCTAGTTGGTATTTGGTACGAGTCTATGACAAAAAAAAATCGTTGGAAATTGCAACTGAAATATGTAACAAGTTTGTAACATTTCAGAATTGATTTACTAACGTTTTATTCATTCACAATTTTTAATAAATTTGCTATTAAAATACATCAAAATCAAACTATTTATTAGTGACATATTTTTCATCAACAAAATTAATCACAAACCATAGTGATTTATATAGTATTTGAGCTTAAAACTCAAAAAAGGAAACAGAATACGACCTATGGCTAAAGAACATAATAGTGGTTCATCTAAGAATTAGGTTTGGGATTACTTTTGACTGCCACGCCGTTGGACAAAGATTTAGAATCCTTGTTGTGTTTTTAGTCTCTCATGAAGAGCTTGTCTCTTTGTTTTTCTGTTTCAATTTTATCGCTCAAGAAAACAAGTTCTTTTCATAAGTTCGTGCATGACTCTTAACTCCATCATAATGCTTATCTCATTGATTATATCTTGGGTGTTGTTGGTAATAGCATGCAAATGGTGACTGTGCATGGATTGAAATCGATGGGATAATAATTATAGAGGCTAAAATAAAGTTTTTGATTTCAAAACTACACTGAAACTTTATCAGCTGAAATTGTAAAATTTGATATATAATTATTTTCAAATGGATGTCAAATATTATTCGACCAAAAACAATAACGTACATAATTTTGTTTTACTCCCAAATTTCATAGTCTTTAATCAATTTAATATTAAGGCAAACAAATTAAATTTGATAACAATAGGTTTGGGATCATATTAGACCCAGCTCCGATTCACCACCCGGTTCTCCTTTCTCTCCTCCTCATCATCATCAATATTTCGTTTTCCTGTTTACGGTTTCTTCGCTGAATCGAACGACACTCTCTACCCGAACGTAAAGCTCAAGGTTTTGAAGGTACATCTTTGATCCCTTGTTTTGTTTTTATCAAAAAAAATTGAATCCTTATTTTTTTCGTAAATTGAGAGAACCTGGGACACATGATATGTTGTTGTTATTTAAAAGTGTTTTAACATCCTAATTCTGAAAATTTCCGCACAGATCACGATTATGGGTGTCCAATTGGTGAGAACATTTTTTCTCGATTGAATCATAAACAGATTATGGCTTTTGATTATTATAGACTAACAAAATTCACAATCACAAAAACAGATTATGGCTTTTGATTTGGTTTGGTGGAAGTTATTATTCCCAGTAATATATATTCACTTGTCTACTCGATTTCAAACTGCATAAATCATGGTTTGTGTTTTATTGAGGGTGAGGGAGTACTTATCAATTACCATGTCAAGTTTGGGTCTCTAAAGCTTCGATCTTGGATATAGTTTTGTACTGATTCTCTCTTGTAACTATCAGTAAATCTACATTTATGTGGTTTTGGGAAATCTGAATACACAGAATGAGTTCAAGTAACGGTCATTTGGCTTCAAGAAGTTGGATGTATGAGCGAATCAATCAAACGACTAATGAGGTTTCAGAAGAATTTTGCCAAGGTTTAGAGAATTTCATAAAATTTGCGAAGAATCAACCACTGTTTTTGGAGACTTGTAAGATTTTTTGTCCATGTATTAAATGTGGGAATGGAAAATAAGACAAAGAAGTAGTGTCGAGAGATCTATATAACATAGGGTTTATGCTTAACTACCGGGTTTGGATTTCTCATGGAGAAGATTACGATATTCTAAATAATAATTTCGAGCACGAAGAAACTTTAGGAGCTGATTCTCAAACGGAGCAAGATAACCCTTATAAGGAAATGATTTCAGATGCATTTGGTTTTAATACGATGTTGGGATTTGGTCAGAACATGGAAGAAGAGCCTAATCTCGAGGCCAAAAAATTTTATGATATTTTGGAGGCGGCAAAACATCCAATATATGATGGGTGTTCCAAAAGGCTTTTCACATCTATCATTGGCAGCTCGGTTGATGAATTTGAAGACGGATTATAATCTGCCTCAAAATTGTATGGACTCAATTTCACAAATGCTAAAAGAATATTTGCCAGAAGGTAACATCTCTTTGGATTCTTACTATGATACAAACAAACTTATGCGATCTTTAGGTTTACCTTACTACAAGATTGATGTATGTCAAGATAATTGCATGCTTTTTTTGGAAAGGTGATGCAAACGAAGAGAATTGTCGATTCTGAAAAAGATAGATTTCGTCCTACTAAAAAGATTGGAAGAAAAAGAGTTGCGTATTGCCATATGTTTTATCTACCAATATCTGACAGGTTAAAAAGATTATATCAATCAGATAATACTGTCGTGCACATGAGATGGCATGCCGAACACTCAACTAGAGGTGGAGAAATGTCTCATCCATCAGATGGAGAAGCATGGAAATATTTTCACGAGGTATTCCCTGATTTTGCGAATGAGTCAAGAAATATTTACCTTGGGTTATGCACATATGGTTTTAATCCGTTTGGTATGTCAGGCCATAACTATTCCTTATGGCCCGTAATCATGACGCCATATAATCTGCCTCCAGAGATGTGCATGAAACAAGAATTTATGTTCTTGACGGTTTTAGTCCCTGGTTCTAACCATCCTAAGAGAAGTCTCGATATTTTTCTTCAACCATTGATAGATGAGTTGAAAGATTTGTGGTCTAACGGCGTTCATGCATTCGATATTTCTACCAAGCATAATTTTTTATTACGAGCTGTATTAATGTGGACGATAAGCGACTTCCCTGCTTATGGTATGTTTTCTGGATGGACAACTCATGGTCGATTAGCTTGTCCTTATTGTTTGGATGAGAGTAATGCATTTCAGTTGAAGAATGGTAGAAAAACAAGTTGGTTTGATTGTCATCGGTGTTTTCTACCATTAGATCATAGTTATCGACGAAACAAGAAAGGTTTTAAAAGAGGAAGGGATGTAAGTGATAGTCCACCTCTGTTGCTTACATGTGCATAAATTTGGCAATGGCGTGTCATCAGTTTTCCCAAAACAGTTGATTGTGGAGGAAATCATGGACGATTACAAGGATATGGTGATACTCACAACTGGCATAAGCAGAGCATCTTTTGGGAGTTACCTTATTGGAAAGATCATAAACTTCGACACAATCTTGATGTAATGCATATCGAAAAGAACTTTTTTGATAATATTATCAATACTCTACTAAATGTGCAAGGGAAGACGAAATATGACATAAGATCACGACTTGATTTGAAAGAGTATTGTAGTAGGAAAAGCTCTGTATTTAACAACTGATGGGAAGGCTCCAATACCAATTTTCAGACTACATGCTGAGGAAAAAAAAAGCTTTTTGTTACAATGGTTTAAAGACAGACGTTAAATTTTCAGATGGATATGCGTCAAGCATATCTGGGTGCGTTGATAAACCTGGAGGAAAATTAACCGGAATGAAAAGTCACGACTGCCATGTTTTAATGCAACGGTTACTTCCAATTGCGTTTGCTAAGCTTTTGGATAAATCTGTACATGAAGCTTTATCTGGTAAGTATATTATTTAAACTAATTTTGTTTGTGTAATTGAAGCCACGTAGCCTTTGAAGAAAGGTAAGGACTTGTTTTCACCCATCTCGAAGGAATGGAGCCAAATGGTATTGTTTTCTTTTTAAAAATACCTTATCTAATGTAAAAAAAAATACAAATTTAACTAACTAGTTTAGTAAAATCTGCAACAGGTTCAAACACAACACTGAAATATCAACCCGAGTTAAAAAATATTGAAGGCTATTTTAAAGGACCATGGTACAACTGGAAAAGAGTGCCGCAATTTTACAAAGATGCATGGTATTTAACGTTTAAGGTTTGTTTTATACTTTTCTTTAAATATCTATCTTATATATTTTTCAAAAATGATATTATAATTTATAAATGTTTGATATAATATGCATTCTAGACAAAGTTTGAATGGGTTGCCTCAATCGAGGATCTAGTTAAAGCCAACTTTGATGAACTTGCTTCTACTATTCTCAAAGGAATGGTTAGCCTTGCAAAGTCCAATGGAGAAAAACCTGATTGGATTCTGTCTGATCATTGGACAACAATGTCTGATTATTGGAGAACACCGAAATCCAAAGAGAAAAGCGAGAAAGCTCGTTCTTCTCGGTTAGCTATCGGTTAGGTTTAGGCGCGCATTGCCACATGGCTCACGTTCTTATGCCAAAGTTCAAGATGTTCTGGTAATTTATACATTAATTTAACTTTTGACAATGTTTATATTCCCTCATAAAGGTTGGTTATTTTCTTTACTTTTTTTAATGTTCTGTTTGTAGGAAGCAAATAATGAAGACTCTTTTTTTATTGCTGTGATGAAAAAAACACACACAAAATCTGATGGAACTTATGTGGATGAAAGGGCACGATTAATTGCAGAAAAAATATGATGAGCATGTGCAAGAACATTTGTTACAGATAGAGTCTTCCAATGGAGAGGTTCCTCTTACCACAGAAGAGAGAAATGATATCTATGTTCAGGTAATTTATAAAATCTAGATAAACTTATATATATCTATAGTAATTGTTGTTATTAATATAGAAGTTGTATGCATTAGCTTAATTTAAATCCACTTTGTTTTCTCGGTGCTTTGATAGGTTTGTGCAAAAGAATTATATCATCGTTTGAATACTTGTGTTTTCTTGTAGATTGCTGGAATATCAAAACAAGGCCGTGTATTTGGACTCGGATCACTTCAAACTGGTGTTTCTATGTCTTTAAATGATTCGACGGTTCCCCAACCAGCTACTGAAGATGTGGGGACATTAACTCGCCGAGTGAAAGAACTCGAAACTAAGTTGCAAAAGAGCCATGATGAGAATGTTGATTTTCAGAAAAGACTCGAAACCTTGGAGAAGATAGTGGAGTCTCTTTTCGGTCATAATGTCTGGGCTTCAACGAATCCATATTCCTACACTCCAACATGAACTTCTGCTTCTCCACAAGCTTCACGGTGTTTTAGTTTGTTTTATTTTATTCCACAAGTTCTTATCAGCTTTAGTTTGTTTTCCTGTGATTTTAATTTGGTCTAGTACTTATCATTTTAGTTTGTTTGCTTATGTTATTTAATTTAGGACCTTGTTTACGTATGATTTATTTTATGAGAACAATTTATTCTTCAATGTTGTTTTTCTGGTAATTCATTTGAATATTATTTTTTATTAAGCTTCTAAATATAAATAGTGAAGATTTTGACAATAATTTTATAACGAATAAGGCCAAATTGTAGACAAAAATTTAGTAGTAAATTAAGACAGAATTGTAACGAATTTTTAATCACAAGGCGTGACGAAGTCGGGTCGAATGGAAACAATTTTGTTTGTCATCATTTGTGATGATTTGGGACTATATTGTCGTCTTAATGAGTGACAGAATTGGGACGTTATGGCAGACAAAAAACATGACGGGTTTTGAGACTATATTTTTAGTCGGAAATTCTAACGAATAGGCGACGGATAATTGGTCACTACTTTTGACGATTATGAGACTATATTTAGTCACTACTTGTAACGATTTTGAGATAATATGAAAGTCACCAATCATGACGGTTTTGAGACAATGTTAATTGTCGCTAGTTGTGATGGTTTTCTTACTTTCATATATCGTCACCATTTGTGACAAAATGTTACTAGATAAATTTGTCACAAACTTTGTGACGTTTCTGTTATCTACAAAAATTTGTGACGATCGTATTGTAACCGTTTTAAAATGGTCACAATTCTGTCACAATATTGTTATTACTACGAAATATTTCTTATTGTGACTAATTGTTTTGTCACAATATAATAATTTTCTTGTAATGTGATTTTGAGAGGATACAGAAGAGATGTTACTCTTGTCAACGGCTTACTTATGAAAGATATAAATCCCCTACACTAATTAAAATTAGGAAAGATAAAGCTGCTGAACGGAGGAAGAATATACTTGAGGTAAAACAGAGCAGTGTGCCAATATTGAAAGAATCCGATCTCTCTAGGGTGTTCTTAGTGAAGAACAAGTTGGAATAGACCAAAATTCGGGTAGATTAAAAATCAACTCAGAATTCCTGCAACAAATGAGGCTTTATCTTATAGCTTCTAAGGGCGCAAAGCGAAGGGTGAGAGAAGAACGAGTTAAACAGTCAATACTTGAACTCAAAGATGATTTGATGGGTCATAAAACTATGTTGAGGCTTGAAGCTCCTCCTATCTTCACCTCTGAACTCGATAAGGGGAAGGACCCAATGCTCAAAGTTGACGATGAGAAACAAAGAAAGGAGAAAGTCGGCTCAGATCCAATATGTGATAAACTGATGAATGCTGCGATTAATGCTGGCATTGCTATGAGAAAGAGTACTTTGGCAAAAGCACTTCCTCAGAGAGAGCGGCAACAAACTTTGGATCCGAGAACTCTGTTTTTCGGTCATGCTCATCGGGTTTTAATGTTGGGATGTCGGAGGCAAGTTCTTCTGGAACAGCATTTAAGAAGCTCCCAAGTAGGCGTAAAGCTACCACAAGAAAGAGAAAACAAGAGAAAGGTAGCAAAAACACATGTGGTGGTGGTGGTAACTTTCAAGAAGAGAAAGAAGACAGTCTGTCTACAAAAATAACGGCAGTGGAGGACGTCAAGGGGGGAGTTAAAATCGCAAGGCATACCGAATTAGAGGTGGTCCCGAGTGGGGGACTGCCAAAACCCCAACGAGCATATTGAGCTGGAATTGTCAAGGCTTGGGCCGTTCACAAGACTTGACAATTCCCCGTCTCAAGGAGATGCGTCAAAAACATTTCCCTGATATTTTGTTCTTGATGGAAACGAAGCATTGTAGAAACGTGTTGGTAGATTTACAGGAGTGGTTGGGATACGATAAGGTCTATACGGTTGATCCGGTGGGGCTAAGTGGTGGTCTTGCGTTGTTCTAGAAAAAGAGTGTGACTTTGGAAGTAAAGTTTGCGGACAAGAATCTTATTGATTGTTTTGTTGGTTTTGGTGGGCTGGATTTTTACGTTTTGTGTGTGTACGGAGCTCCAACTACAAAAGAGAGAGATCATGGATGGGAACAGTTGTTAAGACTAGGTTCGTAAAGAAAGGAAAGTTGGTGTATGGTTGGGGACTTAAATGACATTATTCATAACGGGGAAAAGCTAGGTGGACCATCTAGAAGTGCATCATCTTTTACGCCTTTCAACGAGATGCTACGAACATGCGAGATGCTTGAATTATTGAGTTCAGGTGATGGATTTACTACGTACTGGACAGTGTACGGTTCTGGTAGGTTGTGTCCCGCTGTATTTCTGTCTTGGTCATCGCGGGAACTGGAAATGCACATTTGTCCGGTCGAGGCCAAAGTGCCTTGCACTTAGTCTGCTTGGCGATTCCGTTGCCTCTTTCCATTTCCTCCTTTGCATCTGTCTTAGCTTTCTCATTTCCCTGCCTACTAGTCCTTCTCATTGTCCTGGAAAGTGAACATCAATAGATTTGCAAAAGTGAGTGCCAGTGACCCAAAAACAGCAAACAATCACATCATGATGTTGTTATGGAATAACCGATCGCATATATCACTATGAAACAGCCATAATCATCCAACATAACATATTAGTTTCATGAAAATCCTAGCATATGGACTCGACGAACCATATATATGCTCAATGATGAGGATTAAGTATTCATGCATGTCCAAAGTGATAGAACTCTAAGAAGTAAATAATATAGTCAAAGAATGCACCTAACACGCACAAGCGGCAAGGCAAATTCGAAATTAACAAAATCCCAAAAACCCTAAGTTTTTGTAAATTCAGCAAAATCTCATCAATAATAGCAAAAGGGTGTCGAAATTATTCCCAATTAGCCTAACAAGGACTAATTACACAAGATAACTAGCTATGAATACATGAATCGAAACAACAATCCAAGGGTGATTTTCTCTTACCAAAATCGGACTTTAAAAGGGGAATTACGAGCTTATACTTTTGCTAATCGAAGAAACTGGGTTGAGGGTTTTGTAGAGAACAAAAAAATCGATGCGGATAGATACTAAAATCGTCCAATTCCGTTGAGAATCAAAAAAGTTATAAGAGATAGAAGATTTGTGTTCTTGAGAAAAAGGAATAGAGAAAATCGATGGAGGAGAGAGAGAGAGAGTGATAAATCGTGGGAGAAGAAGAAGGTGAGGGAAAAACTGGTCTGCTTTTAGTGAAATAAACCGGATTAAACCGGATGAGAAGTTGGTTCACTTACCTGGCCGGGCATCGGTCGATACCAGCATAGCATCGGTCGATGCTGACCCCTCGGGTAAGGGTATCGTCGGTCGATGCTGAACTCTCGGCATACCATAGCATCGATCGATCCATCTCCTTTTTTATTATTATTATTATTTTTTTAGAATGCCAAAAAGGTGAAAACCAAATTTATTAAGTTAATGTTTAGATAGCTTAGAACAATTAGATAAATACGTACCGGTGGGTTGCCTCCCACCAAGCGCTTGTTTAAAGTCGCTAACTTGACTTCTTGAGTGTCTTAGGCGGATGGTGTATCTGCGGGGTTAGCATTCCCCCTAGCTCATTTTGGTCTCCTCCTTAAGGCTCTATTGTCTTCATCCGTGCTTGGATAGTCACCGAGGTCCTCAAGCTTCTTGTATTCGCTTCTTTCTTCGACTGTGTAACGAATGCGTTTTGATGTGAAACCGGGAGATGCCAATAGGTAGAAGATTTCCTTGTCGATGTTTGCGAGACACATTCTCCTGTTCGGCTAATCCATGACGGCCCAGCTGTTGCTAAGAATGGCCTCCAAAGGATTAGAGGTTCGTCTTTCATTCCATGGGTTTTTGTCACTTGAAAATTTTAGAGGGAGATTTTTAATCTTGCCGATCGTGGTGGTAGTTGACCCATCCGCGAGTCCGATTCGCATCCTTGAGGGTCTCATGTTGTTGATTCTCAGACGCCTTGCATCCATTTCTGACATGAGGTTGATAGCAGCTCCCGAATCACACAGAGCATGGTCGAAGTAGGAACCGAAGATCTCGCATGGAACGACAAAGCACCCTGGTTCTCCAAGCTTGTGCAGCGTTCTTGGTCTAGATAGTTTCTTCCTAACTTCGTCGAACAGGTCTTCGATTTCGTACTTGTTTTCCCTACTGTGCCAAAACAGTTCTTTCATTGCTGGGTACTTTTTCCAAGCCTGGTAGAATGACATGTGGAGCGGGATTTCCTTCACGATAGAGTGGAAATCATCTAGCAATTCCTCGCTAATTGGTCGAGTTTCCCAATGCTCACGTTTTGAAGCCATAGTCCGCCTTGCGATCGCGATCCCCTCGTGCGGCTTCCTTCCTCGGATCGCGATCCCCTCGTGCGGCTCCCTTCCTCGGATTCTCGCAGTTTGTCGTATCATCATGCACTGATTATTCGTTTCTCTCTGAATTCCAGGGGATACCTCTCCTTCAGCTAGGAAAGCTACAACATGACAACTGCTGGCTAGTTCATGTTTTGTTCCCTCTAAATCTCTCCCAAGGCGGAGATTGACCGTGTCCTCGACATTGGATAGACGTTTCTGAAGCGTCTTGATCTCACCAGAAAGGTTGAACGACTTGTCCAATAAACCCATAGTTTTCCCAAGAAGGTCGTTGTACCTTCCATCCATTTTTAAACGAACGTCCTTAACTGCTTCTACTGTCTGTTTCTGCCCCTCATGGAGAACATGGATGGACGAATAGGCTTCTCTCCCTTGGCTGCCAATCTCCTCCACTCTCCGCTCAACCATGTGTGTCTTACTCGCAACGATTTCCAGGCCCGGTGCAGTGGTTGAGAGGCTTTCTCTCAAGCTCATGAATTTCCTTTCAAAGTTGTCTTCCAGGAGCTTTATGGACTCGTTGAGATGATCGATGAAAATCTGATTTTCTCGATCTCGTGGGCCTATCGCAGTTGTATCTCCTCCAGTTGTCTCACTTTCTCTTCATGTTTTTGTACTTGGGCGTAGATAGCATCAAACTTTCCACCAAGATCCCTTTTGATATATTCCAGTTTCGCATCAAGCTCGAACGAGGATTCCTGCTGGGTTTTCAGCAGCGTATGCATAATGGCTTCCAGAGACTCGATGGGGAGGAGACCATGAGCTCGAGGGTGTGCATGGGCTCTTGGCTGGTGGCCTTGATGGATGCACCCTTCATTGCTCGGTCTTCGTAAGAGTAGAGCGGGGATGGCTGATTTGTGTAAGAATCTAGCATCGGGACGTAATCGCCAGCGGGTTCACGCCTCTTGGGTGATCGTCCCTGAGCTTTTCGACCGAGATGGGATCGACTGCCATTGTTTCTTGAGTAGTAATCCATCTCGAATGGGTTCCTGAAATACACCAGAGTATAAAGTAAAATGTATTGGTAAATCTTAGACTAAATTTCAAATTCAGAATTGAAGGTAACGTTATTGGTCCCCGGCAACGGCGCCAAATTGATTTAAGCGTTTTCACTCAGTCAATTAAAACTAAAGTTCACACTACCGCAATTATAACGGTTGTCAATGCAGTACTTTAGGATCGAATCCACAGAGACCAATGTTACACTACTATTCTCACAATTATGAAATTAAACTAAGACAGAAATATGGTTTGTTTTAGAAAGGTAACGAGAGCGATTTAAACGATGTAAATTCAATACAGGAAAAGCGTTAGGTCGAGGGTTATTTCGCAGGAATCCAGAGATCATAAATCCGACAACTATTCAGGGAATAATTATAAGCAAGTTTCAAACTCAAACATAAATATCTAACCAATCCACTTTCGTGCCCATGGTTACTAAACCTAGCATCCTAATCCACTTTCGTGCTCATAGAATTCTAGATCAGCCTTAACGAGCAAGTTCAATATGTTCACGAATCAACCCAATACACTCTCGCGCTACTAGGTGATTCACTCGCTTATGTTCTTTCTAGCAATCTTCACACTTCTGCGCTATTAGATTAATCCCTAGTTCATAGACCTAGCGTTTAACTCATGTCTAAGCAATAAACACAACAATAAGCGAAACCCACAAAAGATAAATCCATATCTGTGTCTAATTCAGTGACTCATGGATCCCCTTGAAAACCCTAACCTAACTATGGAACTACTCAGACATAGTAACGAAGAACAAGCAAAGAGATGAAGAAATCATAATATAAATAAAGAGAGAAAGGGTTTAGAATTCTTCTCAATAGATGCAGAGATTCTTCTCCAAAGCTTACAATGATTCAATAGCAAAAAGTCTGAATAGAACAAAATGTGGCTTCCTCCAAGAGGTTAAAATTAGAGTATATATAGGTTTAGGTCGAATTAGGTCGAAACAGGAAATTTCCCGGGCAAAATAAGGAAAACATAAGTTTCCTTTTTCTTCTCGTCGGCTGGTATCGGTCGATGTTGAGCTCTCGGGTAGGGGTAGCAATGACCCATCTCCTTCAGTATTGGTCGATGCTGACCTCTCGGGTAGGGGTAGCATCGACCCATCTTCTTCAGCATCGGTCGATGCCGACCTCTCGTGTAGGGGTGGCATTGACCTGTTCCACTGGTATCGACCGATACTGGCTCTTTCTTCACGGTTTCGTGCGTTTTTGCCCTCGTGCCTCCAATTTCATCCTTGAACGCCTTTTTACCTAAGATATTTAAATAGAAGACTAAAATACTAAGTTATTGTGAGCTATTGCTAGGGTTTCAAGATGGGTTACAAATATGATTATGAATGATAACACCGTATTTTTACCCGTTTTGCTTTATATTTTAGAACAATTTAATAAGTGTTCCATTTGGTTTTCTATGCTTTTATTACGGGTTTTGAATGTTTGCGATTTTAAGACTTTTTTCAGGTATCTCGGGATAGAAGAGTGCATTTCGGAACAAAAGTACGTTTTTGGATAAATTTGGACCGTCATGAAGTCTTGCAATCAAAGAAGACCTTTTCACCGTCTGATCATCATCAAATTTGAATACAACAAAGTAGAGACAGCCATCTTTCAAATGCAATTGGATTGGGGACAATCAAATGGTTGGATCCTAAAATATCCTCGAAGCACTGAAGACCGATGAAGCTGACAGAAGAAGATCTCCACCACGGGTCAAGGAGCCGGACCCGCGGCCAAGCACCGTTCCGCCACCCCAGGAGCCACTCCACCCGTGGCCAGGACCCAGTTCGCTGCGGCCAGAGGAGACGCACCCGCGACCAAGCCTACTTTCGCCAAAGACGATCCGTTTCTTCACCCGAGGCCAAAACCATCTTTTCCCGTCAAATCCTAAAACGACCTAAGCTTTTTGAAGACCTATAAATACTTCTTTTAGACATCAATATCGTGCATCCAACCCTAGACACATTCTACACACTATTTTGCTTTCATTCTTGTACTCTAGCATCGAGATTTTCGGGATTGGTGAGGAGGTTTCTCATCGAGGTTAGTTCTTGTTCGTGATGCTTCTTCACCAATCTTATGCTTAATTTAATTATGTCTTTTTCCAGTATGTGTGAGTAGTTTAGATTGTTGGGTTTAAAGGATTATCAAGGAGAATTCAATGTTCGTTAAGGATTTCACTCGGTAAACCCTAGCCGATTTCTAGAGCTCTTCTTGTGAAAAGTTTTTAATTCATGAATCTAGTATCATGAAGTAGAGACTGATAGGGGGAGTTTAGAACCACAGAAGTGTTGCATATAATCACCAGCAAAGTTCATCCACAAGGCGTGCGCGTCATAAGATTTCAAAGTATACTTACGGAGTGCTGTGAACCTATGGACCCACTAGCATATCACAATCTTACGTGCGACTAGAGACGAAAGCTACTGATCGAGTGAATAGATTATAGGGCATAGGTTATATGGAAGTAGACTACGTCATTATTATGTCATGTTCGTGGAGTTATAATCTAGAAACACCGGTTACTAATGAGCTAGGGGTCGTTTGATTGAATCGAGTATACCCCGAGATATTCCTCTCGACCCATCAACGTTTTAGAATAGGTTACAACCGTATTTAGTAGTGTAGTTTAGCAATAGAGTTCGTAGAAGTAGTTTAGTCATCGATTTCATTAGGTCTAGGTTAGTAGTCAATTCTCTTAGGTATTAGGTTAGTCTTAGAATTTCTTAGGATATGTTTAGTTTCTCTTAGCATTAGTTTAGTGGTTAAAATCCCCTTAGTCTAGAGTAGCCATCGATTTTCTTAGATTAGATTAGTAGAAGTTTTCCGTTTCTCGTTCTTTACAATTCTAGTTACAAAAACCATATAAAAACATATTCTTTATTTACTATACAGTGTCTAAGGTCTCATAGAACAACATCCTCTCCCTGTGGATCGATAACTCAAGTACTACAACGCACATCTGTGCACTTGCATGCTTTAAGGTTTATAAATTTAAGACCTAAATTTTCGGAGACGAATCCGATTCGCATCAATGAAAACTATTTATATGAGTCTGTATCGACGAGAGTTACGGAAAGAAAAGGAATATTTATTCCTTCCTCTGCGCGGTTGCAAACTGAAGCTTCAATTAGGGAAAATGGTGATATGGGCCTTTAGTTCGGCCCAGAAAAGGTGGCGAGTGACTTTTGCCTCGGCCCATAAACATTCTTCTCGGCCCACTTGTCTCTAGATGGGCTCGGATGTTTCTTTAAGGGCGAACCGACCTGTCTTGAGTCGACTCCGGCTCAAACTGGGAATGTTATCCTACCTCATCTTGGCTTGGCTCTACTAGATGGGATGCGATGCTTTAATGGCATGTCTCCACGCTTCAGCTCGGATCCTCCCGATATGCTTCATCATCTGAAGTGTTAATCTCGAGTGGATGAAAAACGACCCCAACAGTTTGCCCCCCATCTCTTCATATTCAGGAATGGTTGTGACGAGGTAGGAGTTTAAATCGAGATTAAACTGGAATAGCACCGAGCTATTATTTCCAAGATGTCCCTCATTTGAGATGGCGGATTCCTCGAAATGAGTTCGATATGACTCGCTAACACACTGGTAATTAACCCCGGAGTGGGGTTTGACCCTTTATATCTAAGCCGCAAGTGCACATCACAATGAAGTAGTATTTAGGGATCGAATCCACAGGGATAGACGTTGTCCAATTTCTAAGGAGTTCTAACTTATGTCTAGACGTAAAATATATTTTCGGTTTTATCATGGTTGTATATATGGAATCTAAACTAAACTAAGAAGGGCAGTAGCTAACTAATTATTTTATCGAGGTTGTAAATCAATTAAACGAAGCGATGGGTCATGAATTTTCTAGGGTTTATGTTCGATTTTTACGAGGATATTTGTAGGATTTCTAAAGCGACTTTTTGTCGTCTTTGGATTCTTGAACTTGGAACACGTACGTTGAGTGTTGTCTACTACCGTAATCCTACACACCTACTCACCTAAGTACTCGGACGGTAGCTTCCGACTCTGCCCACGCAAGAAGTCAATGATACTCTCAAAGGTCGTTTACGCCCACAATTCCTCCGTAAGTATACTTCTGAAATCTTACGACGGATTTGCTCGTCTACCCTAGGCCAAGAATTTAAATATAGCACTTCCGTGGCTCTAAAACACCTAATATCGATTGCTAAAACGGTTAGTCAAGCAACACATTAACAACAAGGATATAACAAAGAACCCTAATCAATCGGTATCCTAGACTAAAAACCTAATAAGAAATTGAACCATAAAATCCCCTTCAAATCCCTATACCCAACAAGTAGATTACTCAGCCATAGCTGAGGTAATCATATTCAATAAATCAAATAAAAACAATAAGTGAAAAGGGATGAAGAAAGCTTCTCTATCGAAGAACACAAATCGAGAATCCTTTGCTCCAAACCAAAGAAAACAAGTGCACAAGTCACAAGAGCTTCGCTTCTGCCTTCAAGCGTGATAATAATGTAACGTGTATGTCTAAGAGGCATAAAATAAGTATTTATAGAGCTAATCTCATTTAGGGTTTGATGGGAAAAGACGGTTTTGGCCTCAGGTGAAGAAACAAGTTGGTTTGGTCGTGCAAAGTGTTGGCCACGGGTTCGTCGTCTCTGGCCGCGGTGAACTAGATTCTGGCCTCGGGTCCGTCGCCTCTGGCCGTGGAAAACTGGTGCTTGTCCGCGGGTCTAGCTCCTCCAGGCGTGGTGACTTCGTCTCCGGGGCAGCTTCGTCTGCCTTCAGTGCTTCTGGTGTATTTAAGGATCCAACCATTAGATTGCCTCCAATCCAATTGCATTTGAAAGCTGGTTGTCTCTACTTTGTTTTGTCCAAATTTGGAGAGGATCAGACGGTGAAAAGGTCTCCATTAGCTGCAAGACGTCTTGACGGTCCGAGTTTATCCAAAAACATACTTTTGCTCCGAAATGCAGTCTTTTATTCCGAGTTACCTGAAACGTCTTTCAAATCACTTGAAAACCTTTGAAAATGGAGTTAAAACACTTGCAAAAGAATATGAAGCGATCCATAAAAATGGTCAAAAACCGGTGTTATCAACTCCCCCAGACTTAGATCTTTGTTTGTCCTCAAACCAAACATAAATCTAAACTCGGAAAGAGGTTTTCAAAAATATAGGAACTAACAAAATTCTCAGCGACTGTCCTTCTAAACCATAACCAATGTAATGCATCAATCGGACTTAATCTAGAAAATTCTCACTAAAGTACTACAATCTAATCCACGTTATCCGCCATGCGAAAGTCTAACCACGTAGATCCTAACTTTCAGTCAACTATCTCTTAACATTCATTAAAGATTTCATGATTCTTACCAAAAATATTAGACAAGACAATCGATGCTAGGCATTTAAGGGCAATTTAGAGGTGAGGCTAAAAGTGTTTCGGGTTACCGTATTTTCTTCAAAGGATGCTAGATATTATGAAAAATAGCAAGGGAGGATGGAGCTGTTGGTACCCACAGTTTTCAGTCACTCCTTGCTCGCATAAGTGTTGCTGCAAAACTCCTCATTCGTCGGGACTTTTCTCCCTTTGACAGAACTTTTCTGTCGTTCCCCCGGATTTAGATTTTTCTCCGGGTAATGATTTGAATGGCTTCTTACTCCTCACATATTGAAACATAGTTGCCTTGGTAAAAATATAGACTACTCTAAGACTCTTAGGCTTTTATTTCCTTTTCTTTCGGTCTTCCTTTTTGTTTTTTTCAGAAAGGGGAAACGCCTTTAAACGGGAGCCTTAGAAAGTACGAAAATTACCGGTTACAAACGATTTCCAAGGCAACTTTTTAGCTTGATTTGTCGATACCTCCCCAACCAAATCCGTCTAGTCGTTCGTCTTCTTGAGTGACTGAAAAACTGTGTCTTTCCTCCCTTTCTGGCGTTTTTGCACATATCTGCACATAAGACAACAAGAGAGTTACATGAGGTTTCAACAAAGGTTAAGTTTCGGGTGGGATACCGGCTAAAGATGAACCGGCCATCTAAGACAACAAAGAGCGGTAAAACAAAAAAGATGTCCTAGTTGTATGACTCCTTGTCTCGCCTAAAACAATTGATAAGAAAATTAAATATAGATTAACTCCAAATAAAATGAGCTAGTATATCTTGTCAGAAAGAATTTCTATGGGGATGTCGCATTGAAATCCTCTGGGGATGTCGCATTGAAAGCACTCTAGCTACCGCCTAATCTAGTACTAAATCACAAAAGAGCTAGCACGAGGAGATAGCAAAGAAACACTCTGGTCTATATCATCATAGATTTTGTTCTTATGTTCCTGAAAAATACTTAATAAAAATATTACACGAGGTCTTAAAAATGCAGTGAGAATTAAAAAGATCCAAAGAAAAGAAAAATAGATTAGTAACGGATAAACAACCTCCCCTAGACTTAAGTCACACTATCCTAAGTGTAAAAAAGTTGGTAAAATTATTAAAATCAAAAATAAGGTGAAAGAGATCGATTAAACCGTGGTGGTTTATGGTTTTCTCATAGGGATTTTCCTGATTGCTGGTAATTGATTAGTTATGATTCACCATCTGAATTAGTTCTTCACCATAGATTGTTCTCAAAGCTAATTCTGCCCTGATCACCTAGAACTTAGATCCTAGGTTAATCAATTAGGCACTAATCAATTAGGCACGACAGTGCAATTGAGTAATCTGACAGAACCTAGGGTGAGCAAATTAATTATTCGCAAAGAGATTTGGTTTAGTTGATTTGTGAACATATAAAACTCGATATTAAGGCTGATTTATTCTTAGGAATTTACAAAGAGATTTGGGATTCTAAAGTTTAGATTTCGATAATTCTCGCAACGACAGTTGGTTAATTATAACTTAGTGATTTGAGTTCAAGAATCACGCTAAATCTTAATTCTGACTGATTGGTTACCTGCATTCATTGATCTCTTGAGAAATACCCTGGGCCTATATTCTCCCCATTGATTTTATATCCCCTTCTATTGTTTATTTCTTTTGTTTCAACTGAATTGCTTAGCATGATTCGAAACTATTTGGTCTATTGTGTGATTTTCTTGAGTCTTTGTGGTTCGACCCCTAAATATATTGCAACTACAGCTTAGTACTTTTAGGGTATTATATTTGAGATTATCAAATTTTGGCACCGTTTCCGGGGACTCTAAAAATCGCCATTAGATTTTAGCTATCGAGTTTCGACTAAGTTCGTCGGTATCGATCGATACTCGTCGTGCTGTTTTTGATTTTTGGTTACTTAAGTGTCTTGTCTTTTGTGTTTCAGGTGTATGCCCACTCGCGAAATCCGGAGGAACAAGAGCACTCAGCTAGTTCATCTTTCCAACAAGGAGCTAGCAAACTTGGAACGTGCAAACAGGAAAACAAAGAGGACAGTAGAGATGAATAATCCAGTGGTATTGACTCGTGATGATGCTGGAGCTTTGAGAGACCAAGAGGGTCGATTGTGCAACGAGAGGGGGCAACGACTTGATGGTGAAGGAAACGCCATTGCCCCTGCTGTTGCTGTGAATGAGGGGAATGTTGTGGTGAATCGTGGTAGAACGATTGGTGAGTACAACATGCCTGATTAGTTCTATGAAAATCGTTATGCGATTCGCCCTCCTGCTTTTCAGAGGAATGACTTTGAGCTGAAACCTGCATACTTCACTCTTGTGGGTCAGCACCTTTTTCATGGTCTTTCTCATGAACACCCCATGGATCACATTGAGAAATTCAAGGATTTGGTCACTAGCATCAAATACAATGGAGTGTCCAATGACTTCCTCTTCTGTAAGCTCTTCCCATACTCTCTTAGTGGGGATGCAGCTTATTGGCTTAAGCAGTTGCCGCCTGGATCACTGACTACCTGGGAAGAGACCAAGAATGCCTTTTTGAACAATTTCTATGATGATGCAAGATCCGCTGAGCTCAGGAATAAGATCTCCCAGTTTTCTCAGGGAGCGACTGAGGCATTCAAAGCTGCTTCGACCAGATTCAGATCATACCAGAGGGACTATCCACATCACGGGTTCGCCAATGTTCAGCTGCTGGGTATCTTCTTCAGAGGGATTGATTGGATGTATCAGATGGTCTTAGATGCTGCGAGTAATGAGAACTTCAACACCAGGTATCCCGACGATGCTTATGTGCTTATTGAGAACTTGACAACTAGCAATAGTACCAAGAATGCAGACTTTGAGAGAAGAAAGCAGACCAGGAGCATGGATGGGTCGCAGATTGCTGAGGTTCAAGCCAGGCTGGACTCTGTGCACAATATTCTGATGGGGAAGACGAAGAAAGCAATACACTTTGCTGATGAGGTCGTGAATGTGGAAGAAGATGAAATGGAGGATGTTAACTACGTTGGTGGTTCTAATTTTCAGGTCAGAGATTTGGGTACAACAATGGCCGAAACTTCAACAACAACACTCGCCAAGGTGGATACAAGTTCGAGGGAAACCAATCTGGTTTTGGAGCAAAACAATTTGCTCAGAAACCAATCCAGAGCAGCGACTTCACTCGCAATTATGGGAACTCGTCGTACCAGCCTATCTCTCCCAAGTCCTCAGACAGTAAGATAGAATCAATGTTTGAACAGATTCTTCAGGGACAACAAAAGTTGCAAGTGGATTTCAATGGGAAGATTGACTCTCTGTACACTGATTTTAATGGGAAAATTGAAGCTCTCTATCTTTCTCAGAAGAAGCTGGAAACTCAGGTTGCTCAAACTGCAGCACCTGTGAAGAGGCAGGAAGATTTTCTCCCAGGAAACACTGAAAATCCAAGGGCACACATCAATGCCATCACCTTGAGGAGTGGAAAAGAGATGATTACAGGAGTAAAAAACAGCCCAATTGCAGAGAATTTCATCAATCTTGCTGAAGATGGCGACTAGGATTCTTAAAATCCACGTGTATCGACCGACACCAGCCAGTGTCGACTGACACCAGTTCAGACACCTGCTCGAGGGTATCCAAAATCCCGTGTATCGATCGACACTCCCCCTGTATCGGTCGATACTGAAACACATATCGAGAAGGAACCTAAGGTGGTCGAGGAAAGGGTTTACAAACCCAAGGTACCCTAGCCTCTGCCTCCTAGGAAGTCGAAGAAGGATGTGGAGGATTTCAGATGCAAGGCTATACTAGACAAGTTGGTCGTTGAGCTTCCCTTCATCGATGCTATTAATACTTCTCCAACTTTCAGGAGATATGTGAAGAAGATGGTGTCTAGCAACGTGAACCTTGAGGAAGGTGTCATGATGAGTACAACTGAGTGCAGTGCAATTCTACTCAACACGATCCCAAAGAAGCTACCAGACCCAGAGAGCTTTGTTTTGAACTGCACTATTTTCAAAGAGAGATTCGAGCGTTCTCTCTGCGATATTGGGTCGAGTGTGAATCTCATGACACACTCAGTATCTAAGCGAATGGGGATGACAGAGCTCCAATCTACAAGGATTTCAATGGTACTTGCTTATCGCTCAGTGCGACTTCCAGAGGGACTACTCGAATATTTCCCAATCAAGATTGGGAATTACTTGATCCCAACAGATTTCATCGTCCTGGAGTACGATGATGAGCCTTATGATCCTCTTATCCTGGGCAGACCATTCCTTGAAACTGCTGGAGCTTTGATTGATTGCAAGAATGGACAGATAGCTCTCAACATCGGTGACTTGGTTATGTCGTTCAACATGGAGAAGATGATGAAGAGACCAACCATCGATGGGCAGACTTTCTTTGTGGATACCTTCAGCGACATAACTATGGAGTATTTCTTGGAGATGCACCCTGAGGATCCACTGGAGAGAGCATTGATATGCTCCGATGACTCAAAGGAGTTTCTGAGTGATGCTGCTGCTGGATAAGCTAAGATGCTCAATTTGACTGATGCGGTATCGATCGATACCCACTGTATCGATCGATACCAGGCGTGTGCGATAGAGGAGTTGGCCGAAACTCCTAAGAAGGCTGGTGAGCTTGGTGATTGGAGTGAGGAGAAAGCTCCTACGATCGAACTCAAGCCACTTCCAGCCGAATTGAGGTATGTTTTTCTTGGTCCTAATTCCATATACCCTGTGATTGTCAATGCTTCCTTTAACAACGCAGAGATTACCTTACTGTTGAGCAAGCTGCGCAAGTACCGCAAAGCTCTCGGCTTTTCTCTTAATGACATTTCAGGTATCTCCCCAGATCTATGCATGCATAAGATTCACCTGGAGGATGAGTCAAAGTCATCGATTGAGTGTCAGAGGAGGCTGAATCCGAACCTGAAGGAAGTGGTCAGAAAGGAGGTGATGAAGGTGTTGGAAGCAGGGATTATCTACGCCATCTCAGATAATTCTTGGGTTAGTCCAGTTCATGTTGTGCCTAAGAAAGGAGGTATAACTGTGGTGAAGAACGAGAAGGATGAGCTGATCCCTATAAGGACAATCACTGGTCACAGGATGTGTATTGACTTTAGGAAGCTGAATGCGGCCACAAGCAAGGATCACTTCCCATTGCCATTCATCGACCAGATGCTGGAGAGGTTAGCGAGTCACCCATACTATTGTTTTCTCTATGGGTACACATGCTTTTTCCAGATTCCGATACATCCAGAGGACCAGGGGAAGACGACTTTTACATGTCCTTATGGCACATTCGCCTATAGAAGAATGCCATTTGGATTATGTAACGCTCCATCGACCTTTCAGAGATTTATGATGTCGATTTTCACAGACATGATTGAGGAGTTTATGGAGGTGTTCATGGATGACTTTTCAGTGTATGGATCGTCATTCAAGGATTGTCTGGATAACTTGTGCAAGGTGCTTCAGCGATGCGAGGAGAAGCACTTGGTTCTGAATTGGGAAAAGTGCCAATTCATGGTACAAGATGGCATCGTTCTTGGGCACAGGGTTTCCAAGGCAGGGATTGAAGTTGACAAAGCCAAGATTCAGGTCATGACAAGCCTTCAGTCGCCGCGGTCTGTCTTTGAGATTTGAAGCTTCCTTGGTCATGATGGGTTTTACAAGAGGTTCATCAAGGATTTCTCTAAGCTTGCACGCCAACTTACCACCCTGTTGTGCAAGGAAGTCAAATTTGATTTCACACTTGATTGCCTTGCAGCCTTCGAGGAGATTAAGAAAGGCATTGGTGAGTGCTCCTATTGTCCAACCACCTGATTGGAGCTTACTTTTTGAGGTTATGTGCAATGCGAGTGACTTCGCTGTTGGAGCTGTGTTGGGTCAGAGGAAAGACAAGAAGCTCCATGCTATTTATTATGCCAGCAGGACGTTGTATGATGCTCAGCAAAATTACAGCACCACTGAGAAGGAGTTACTTGCAGTTGTCTTCTCTTTTGAGAAATTTCGATCCTACTTGATTGGGAGCAAGGTTATTGTTCATACCGACCATGCTACTCTCAAATACTTGCTGAAGAACAAGGACCTCAAGCCTCGTCTTCGCCGATGGGTACTTTTGCTCCAAGTGTTCGATATCGAGATCAAGGACAAGAAGGGAGTTGAGAATGGAGTTGCTGACCACTTATCGCGAATAAAGATCGATGAAGACGTGCCTATTGATGATTTCTTGTCAGAGGAGCGTATATACTTCATTGAGACTCAGTTTCAGGATATTTGTTCCGAAAATCTGAAATTTTCGAGAGTGCAGACCTTCTGTATCAATCGATACTCGCCCAGTATCGGTCGATACCCGTCACCATTCAGACCTGTTTTGCCTATGGACTACATCGATTTGTCTGAGGAGTATCTAGCCGCTGTCTCTGACCCCGATCGACCATGGTATGCTGATATAGCTAATTACATTGCTGCAGATAATAAGCCGAAGCATCTCAAGAAGTATGAGAAGAAGAAGTTTATGCGCGAGATGAGGCGATTCTTCTGGGATGAGCCTTACCTATACAAGCACTGCTCCGATGGTATCTACATAACATGTGTGGCAGAATTTGAGGTGCCAGAGATTCCTTTTCATTGTCATGGGTCTGAGTATGCTGGACACTTCGCCACTTTCAAGACTGTGTCCAAGGTTCTTCAAGCAGGCTTCTGGTGGACTACCATGTTCAGGGATGCTCACGCGTTTATTTCACAGTGTGATGTCTGTCAAAGGAAAGGGAAGATCAGCAAGAGGCATGAGATGCCACATACTTTCATCCTTGAGGTTGAAGTTTTCGATTGCTGGGGGATAGATTTCATGGATCCTTTCCCCTCATCACATGGGAACAAATACATCTTGGTTGCTGTGGACTATGTTTCCAAGTGGGTGGAAGCGATTGCCAGCAAAACCATCGATTCTTCAGTGGTTCTTAAGATGTTTAAGACCATTATTTTCCCTCGATTTGGAGTACCTTGAATTGTTATAAGTGATGGTGGCACTCACTTTATTAACAAAGTTTTCGAGAAGCTGCTGAAGAAACATGGTGTGAATCATCGTGTGGCTACTCAATATCACCCTTAGACTAGTGGGCAGGTCGAAGTCTCCAACCGCAAATCAATGAGATTTTGGAGAAGACAGTGGGTACTACTAGGAAGGATTGGTCTGCGAAGTTGGATGACGCGCTATGGGCCTACATGACTGATTTCAAGACGCCGCGGGGCACAACACCATTTCATTTGATTTATGGGAAAGCATGTCACCTTCCAGTAGAAATCGAGCATAAGGCAGCTTGGGCTAAAAAGATGATGAATTTCGACATCAAACCTTCTGCTGAGAGGCGATTGGTCCAACTGAATGAGCTGGATGAGATTAGGCATCACACCTATGAGACCTTGAAGCTGTAAAAGGAGAGGACTAAGGCATAACACGATAAAAAGATCCTCTCCAGACATTTCGAACCCAATGACCAGGTACTTCTGTATAACTCTCGTTTACAATTGTTTCCTGGAAAATTGCGTTCTCGTTGGTCAGGTCCTTTCACGATCAAGGAAGTCAGACCACACGGTGCAGTTGTCCTGTTGAGTACATAAGGTGAGGAATTCACTGTCAATGGACAGAGGGTGAAACACTATTGGGCGAAAGCCGAGATTCCAAGAGGACACATGGTGCCTATAAATGATGCACCCACCGTCTGATCGTCCGTAAAGTCAAGCTAGTGACGTAAAACAAGCGCTTGGTGGGAGGCAACCCACTGGTAAGTCTGTACATATGAGTCTTTTATTTTTCTAGATTTTGTTTTGTGTTTCTTTGTGTCAAGTGAATCAGATTCAAAGGAACAGTATCGATCGATACCACTAGTATCGATCGACACCAGTGTTAACGCACTACTTCTGGTTCGACTCCCGTGTATCGATCGATACCACTAATATTATCGCTGGATACCCGCTGCCCAGGTAAGTTCCCTTTTAAAACCCATAGGTTTTTTCTTCTTTTTCCTCATTACCCATCGCTCGACACCGCCAACTTCCTCCCCAAAATCACCAAATCTTCGTTTCTTCACGGATTTGAGTGATTCAAGGGTCTATCCTGATTGGATTTTCGAGCTCTATCCCATTCTCTCATCCTTTCACACGATCTATAAGGTATGAAACACGAATCTCCTCTTTTTCATTCCGTGAACAAAGGTTGGGTATTTGATTTTTGCCTCTTAGAACTTGCTTAAATGGATGATTACTACTTGCCCAAGTCGTTCTAGAGGAATTTCGGAACCTTCCTTACACTTATTTGCCATTGGTTTTGACTTTTGGAATTTGTGGATTAGGGATTTTTGTGAATGCCAAAATCGACAGGGTATTGATTGATACCACTGGTGTCGGTCGATACCCTGTGTATTCCTTGATCGTGTTTTCTGTGCTTGATGGAAATTTTGGGTTTATGATGTGGGTCCTTTGTCTTTGCTGCAGATGCCTCCTAGGAAGAAGTTACGCACAGAAGAAGCATCGAGTTCAAACCCACCTGGAGACCGTCCCACTGAATTTTGTTTGCTCGAACGCGTCAAGATCCATGACGGATTGACTTGGCATAGAGGGTTCGTGAAAGCCTGCTTAGCAAATCACGACCTTCCACACACGTCCCTGCGTGCCATCCCTGAGCCACCCGTGACTTCATCCTCACCACCTCCTACCCGCCCTGCTTCTCAAGTGGCTCCTAGTACTGCATGTAGACCTCCTTGTCCTAAGAGGAGTGAGAAGGCGCTGATCCCTCTGACGAGAGAATTTGAGGATACCGATAAGGAGGTTTCTGAGAGCGAGGATTGTGTATTTAGGCCCATCTCTGACACTTGGGATGATTACGACTCGTTGTTTTACAACGCTTGGCAGCATGTTGACGTGAAGCCCACCAGGTTCGTCGACATGCAGACTATGAGGAGGATGGGTATCGATGAGGAGCTTGCTAGTCTGATTCAACAGATTGGGTTGGGAACGATTCCTACGAGACAGTTCGATCTATTTCCTGATCTAGTACGCCAATTCCTTGCGACCGTTCGCGTCTATTACGGTGATGAGGTTCTCAAGAACGCACAGCAGGGCATTCTGACTTTCATGATTCGAGGTGTGCGCTATCGGTTGCCATTGCCAGAGCTCTGTGAAATTTATGGGTTCAGGAGAGACTTCGCGAAGTATGAGCTTCCTCGTGACTTTCCAGATGTTCATGTCTTTTGGGAGCATATTAGGATTGGAGACTATCGCTCCGAGACGACTACACAAATGGACGTGCGACATCCTGTTCTCCGTTGCTTGGTCAGAATCCTGCGTAACACGATCCTGTGTAAGATGGAGCCGAACACGATGCGATTGTTTGTGCTCATTATTCTTTCTATTG
The DNA here is from genome assembly GCA_030161315.1 of Eutrema japonicum. Classification (NCBI taxonomy): domain Eukaryota; kingdom Viridiplantae; phylum Streptophyta; class Magnoliopsida; order Brassicales; family Brassicaceae; genus Eutrema; species Eutrema japonicum. The sequence continues at coordinate 18,888,739 of BSQW01000013.1, read as the reverse complement.
TCATTGGCGACATCATTGAGGATAATGCGTATGAGTGGCCTGAGATGGACCTTGCGGTCAGCCTAGGTGATGTGTTCGCGCACCACTTGGTCTCGCTAAAGACCTAACCATTCTCAGGACGTGGTGGCGCAGGCAGGAAGACAGAGATTGTGGGTAGCCTTCTATCCTGATTTTTCAGCATTTCGGTATCAGCACCAGGAGTTGTTCGATTATCACAGCACGAGATCTCATTGACGAGCAGCATCTGTTGAACACGCAATGGCTGAATCCGGACCTGCGATGGTGTCTCGGCAACTCTGATGGGGATTTTCTGGTTCAGCTCCCCAACCAAGCCCTGACCACCATTGGCGACGACCCTGCTTAGCTGCGATTCAGTCATGAAGCGCGACTTGCACACTGCACCGCCCACTCGTCTGCGACGAGGTGCCTCATCTGGAGGCCGCACCCCTGCTGATGCTGAAGACGAGCCTGTACCTGACCTTGCTGGAGGTCGACTACGACGCGCGCGACGTGCACGTACACCTGCTGCTGCTCCTGCACTTGTTTTTCCTCCACCACCTGCGATGGAGATGGATCCATTTCAGCGGTACGTCGTCGAGAGCCTGCAGACTATCTGGAGTGCCATTTCTCGATGCAGTTGCATGGTCCCACCTCGTCCTCGTTCACCTCGATCACCACGTACACCACCTGCTGGCCCATCTCACACTGCTGGCGATGACACTGATGCTTCGGAGGATTAGTCCTCCTTCTATCTGATATTCACGTTTGATTTTCTTTTCTTTCGATACTTTGAGTCATTTTGTGAGCACTTTCTTATGATTTTGGACTTGTGGATTTATGCTTTTATGATATCTTGTTGCATCTAACTTGTGTTTGAGTGATCCAACAGTGCTAACCATAACACTTGGATCGTTTGACACAATTTTGGGCAACATTTGTCGTGAATAAGAGGACCTGTGTCGACTCATGCTTGGTATCGATCGATACCAGGCTGTGTGTCGGTCGACACCCTGACCCACAATAGTAACACCTCTTGACCTTAACACTTTCCACTCAGTTCTTTTGATTTCTCTTATCTTCTCTAGGCTTGCTAACAATGGGGACAGTGTTGTTTAAGTCTGGGGGAGGTAGTTGCTGACATTGTTTTTGTTTTTCTTAGAGTCAGTTAAAAATAAAAAAATTTATCGAGTCAAAACATGTTGAAGATTATGATCGTGTGCTTGAATCTATTGTTCTGATTTTGCTTTTGAGTGACCAGTGTTACAAGATCAGTTCTAGATGGACTAATGAAAAATCCAAGGACTGACCAGTTGACTAGAAAACACCCATGTCTCCAGCAGAGTTCTTCTAAAAGCCTGAGCTAATTCTGTGCACTTCATCGATGCGATTGATGTCCATAGAGCTTGATTCCTAATTCATATCTGACAAAGGAACCCATGTGTAGAAAGTAATAGTATTTCCTCTCCCCTGTTATAAGTTAATAAATGAAAGCATGAAAAGATGAAATAATTTTCTTCTGGGTAGAAGGTTAGGAAAATTTCCAGCGATCCCATTATTCTACTTGGAAGAAATGATCACACAAAGGTTGGAAGCGAGGCTAGGAAAATTTCATGTGATACAATTATTCGCCTACACCTTTGATACATAAAGAGGGGAAGAACCGGGGATTCGGTGGCAAACGCCATCAATACCCGCGTCTCAAACCTTAATATATATATGCTAATCTAAAAAAAAAAAAAAGAACATGATGAGAAATAAGTCTGGGGGAGAGGAAATAATACCAAAAAAAAAAGTTAAAATTGGGTGGTTCTTTTGTCATGATATTGTATGGGAAAGAGTCTAGAAGGTTCTTGGCATTGATTACAGCGATGAAACTGGCGATGAGGGCTTTATTGGACAATGCTGCGAAATTATGTGTGGAGTCTGGGAAGCTGCGAATGTCTACGGAGAAGTACATGGTGGTTAGATCTGGAGCTGATTAGATGATATATGTAAAACTTAGGAAAAGGGTCATTGCGATGGTTTAGGAACATGTGAGTCTCCGTGTTTTCAAACATCTTTCTCTGATTTAGTTTTTTGTTTTGCTTGAGGGCAAGCAAAGGCTAAGTCCGGAGGAGTTTATATATCATAGTTTTTACCCCTTTTTAGCCATGATATAAGTCCTTTTTATAGAGTCTTTCTAGTATTTTGGAGTCTTTTAGAGTCTTTTAAGGGTTTAGTTACGTTTGGAGCATAATTCGAGATATTGAAGCATTCTGGAGCTTTTTGGAGCTAAGCAAAGATCGTGTAGCTGAGACAGCCGATTTGATGCCCGAGTATCGACCGATACCACTTATGGTATCGATCGATACCAATTGCAGAGAGACATGAATCGCGACAATTAGAAGATTAAAGAGTTTGCAATTTGCCCCAGAAGACTTTATTATTTACAAGAAGCCCCATAACGTGTCTTAGGTTATTTATTAGGTTTTTCAGCCACTTTTGTTGGCGACGCTTTATTCTACTTTGGTTTTGAGAGAGAGCTTTGTGAGGGAGACAAGTCAGAACTATGTTCGTCGCAGAGAAGATTTCGAACCCTCTTGTTACTCTTTTCTTATTGTTTAATTTAATGATCTATTCAGTTATGTTGATTGTTTAATTCTCCATGTCTGAGTAGATCCATCTTAGGTTTAGGGTTTTCTCATAGGGATTTTTCTGATTGCTGGTAATTGATTAGTTAGGATTCACCATCTGAATTAGTTCTTCCCCATAGGTTGTTCTCAAAGCTAATTATGGCCTGATCACCTAGAACTTAGATCCTAGGTTAATCAATTAGGCAAGACAGTGCAATTGAGTAATCTGACAAAACCTAGGGTGAGCAAATTAATTATTCGCCAAGATATTTGGTTTAGTTGATTTGTGAACATATCAAACTCGATTTTAAGGCTGATTTATTCTTAGGAATTTGCAAAGAGATTTGGGATTCTGAAGTTTAGATTTAGATAATTCTCGCAACGACAGTTGGTTAATTATAATTTAGTGATTTGAGTTCAAGAACCGCGCTAAATCTGAATCCTGACTTATTGGTTACATGCATTCATTGATCTCCTGAGAAATACCCTGGGCCAATATTCTCCCCATCGATTTTATATCCTCTTCTATTGTTTATTGCTTTTGTTTCAACTGAATTGCTTAGCTTGATTCAAAACTATTTGGTCTATTGTGTGATTTTCTTGAGTCATTGTGGTTCGACCCCTAAATATACTGCAACTACAGCTTAGTACTTTTCGGGTATTATATTTGAGCTTATCAAAGTGGTTTAAGAAGGCGTCTTTGCACTCTACCCAATAAGTAATAGATCATGCGGGCAAAGATTTCAACCAAAAGTGAGCTTTATCCACTAAAGAAAAAGGAAAAAGCTTACACTTCAAATAATCCGCGGGAACTTGGTTCGTTCTCGTCATTCGGTATATCTCTTTGAACAACTCAATGTGCTCCATCAGATGCTAGGTTGCAACTCCATGAAACTGATTTTGCTTTACCAAAGAAATAATTTGAGGTTTGATCTCAAAATTGTTTCCGTTTGGTATAGGAAGTTGTATGGCTACTCGATTTTGGAAGTGTTGATACGGTGCATCAAAATCAGCAATGACGCGGTTGTCTCCTCTGAGGATTAGTGTGCAGTACGGGACAATTGGCGTTTACGCCATTACGAGGAATCGGTGCATTAGCTTGAGCATCGTTCCTTTGTGCATCACGATCGACGGGAAGTTGTCGCCTCGGATTTTTAGCATTTTGGTTTTGGTTGTGGTTTTCTTCGGGATCGAGATGTGGCTGGTCATTATCACCATGGACAGCCTCTTGATCTTCTTCGTGATCCAAAAAATCACGTTCATCCTCGTGATCTAGTTGATCACGGTTTTGTTGATCTTCCGGGTTGTTTTTTTCGGCCATCCTTAAGTTTCTTTTGAGTCTTCGGAGTTCTCTCTCATTTTTGTCGATATCGTCTAGTAGCGGTACGGTTCCTCTAGGAGTTCTCATAGTGTGCATAAACCTTAGAACAAAATACAAAGATAAAGGAGAAAGTCAAAAGAACAACAAAGAACTTGAAAATCAAAAGTGTATAGAGCAGAAATTAGAATACGAAATCAAACAAGCTAAACGATCTCCGGCAACGGCGCCAAGAACTTGATACACCGGGAATCAACCCCGGCGTGAGGTTTTACCCTATATATCTAAGCCGCAAGGGCACAGCACACGAAGTAGTATTTAGGGATCGAATCCACAGGGATAGGCGTTGTCCAATTTCTTACGAGTTCTAACTTATGTCTAGACGTAAATATATTTTAGGTTTTGTCATAGTCGTATCTATGGAATATAAACTAAACTAAAGAGGGCAATGGCTAAGTAACTATTTTATCGAGGTTGTGAATCAATTAAACGAAGCGTTGGGCAATCGGGAATTTTCTAGGGTTTATGGCCGATTTTTACGAGGAGATTTCTAGGATATCTAAAGCGACTTTTTGTCGTCTTTGGATTCTTGAACTTGGAACACGTACGCTGCATGTATTCTACTACCGTAATACTACACAACTACTCACCTCAGTACTCTGACGGTAGCTTCCGACTCCGCCCGCACAAGAAGTGAATGATACTCTCAAAGGTCGTTTACGCCCACAATTCCTTTGTAAGTATACTTTCGAAATCTTACGATGGATTTGTTCGTATACCCTAGGTCAAGCGATTAGATACAGCACTTACGTGGCTCTAAAACGCCTAATTTTGATTGCTAAGACGGTTAGTAAAGCAACGCATTAATAACAAAGATAGAACGAAGAACCCTAATCAATCGGTATCCTAAACTAAAAACCTAATACAAAATCAAACCATAAGCTTCCCTTCAAACCCCTATATCCAACAAGGAGATTACTTAGCCATAGCTAAGGTACTCATATTTAATAAATAAAATAAAAATAGTAAGTAAAAAGGGATGAAGAAAGCTTCTCTATCGAAGAACTAGAATCGAGAATCCTTTTCTCCAAGCCAAAGAAAACAAGTGCACAAGTCACAAAAGTTTTGCTTCTTCCTTCAAGTGTGAGAATGATAAGTATTTATAGAGCTAATCTCGTTTAGGGTTTGATGGGAAAAGACGGTTTTGGCCTCGGGTGAAGAAATAAGTCGGTTTGGTCGCGGAAGGTGTAGGCCGCGGGTGCGTCGTCTCTGGCCATGGTGAACTGGGTTCTAGTTGTGGGTCCGTCGCCTCTGGCTGCGGCGAACTGGTACTTGGCCGTGGGTCCAGCTTCTCCAGGCGCGGTGGCTTCGTCTTCGAGGCAGCTTCGTCTCCCTTCAGTGCTTCGGGTGTATTTAAGGATTCAACCATTGGATTGCCTCCAATTCATTTGCATTGGAAAGCTGGTTGTCTCTACTTTGTTGTGTCCGAATTTGGGGATATTAAGACGGTGAATAGGTCTCCATTAGTTTATCAAAAAAACGTACTTTTGCTCTGAAATGCACTCTTTTATTCCGAGTTACTTGAAACGTCTTTCAAATCTCTAAAATATGAAAATCACTTAAAAACCTTTGAAAACGGAGTTAAAACACCTGAAAAAGAATATGAAAGCGATCCATAAAAATGGTCAAAAAACGGTGTTATCACTCGCTGTCTCAGGATGGTGTAATCGTCGGCTTCGCTTTGAAGCTCATGCAGTTGTTGTGTTTTCACGGGCTCTGCTTTAAATTTTTCGAAAATTGTAAATGATTCTCATTGGTTTCCAAGGTCACGCGCGTCCACGTGCGGATAACCTATAAAAGAAGTGGTTTCTCTACATTTCTCTTCATCACTCCAAAACTTTCGAAATTCAGGTAGCTCCCTTATATATCTTCTTTTCTGGTTAATTTATTACTTCCGAGGCGATATGTCGGATTTCGATGTTTTGAATGGCTTGGTTGGTTCTACCAACCGTATTCTGCCCATTAATGATTCCACATCGGGCACCGAAGCAAATAAATCGACTGAAGCAGGTGACGAGTATGCCATATGCTTCAGCTGCGGGGACCGGCGTTGAGGATGATTGTCGCCCGAGGTTAATAGTTTCTCCGAGGCGAATCCTCCCCTCCCCGAGGTTCAAAAAGCCGCAAGTCAATGTCTTGATGTTTTCCCCTTTGAAGGGTTGGTTCACTCCTCCGTTTCTAGGCCTGACAACGCGACCAGGGAGATAAAAATTAAGGACAAGGACTTTCTTTGGGATCCCAACGAGGCGAGGGCGGAGATAGACCGCCTGGTGAGCATGTATCAGCCGAATCCAACGAGCTGTTCCACCGGGTTCTACGCTTTCCACTGCGACATATTTGGACGAACTACGAGCGCGACTCAATTTATCCGAGGGCGTCGAATTCATAATCCCCAAACCGTCTGATCGGGCCGACAATCCTCCTCTAGATTGCTTCACTGTTTACGAGGCCTTCTTCAACTTATGTTTTCTTTGGTTTCCAATTCTCAAAGTGATCCTTTGCTATATATGGATGCATGGCCTTGCTTTAGCCCAAATCAAAGTCCAGGGGCTTCATCACCTCATAGGGATTCTAATTCGTAGTTATGAATGCGACATCGAAATGACTGTTGATCATCTCCAAACTTTTCTGGACATCCGAAGGGTTCCTAAATCCACGTCGACCAAGTTCTATATTGTGTAACAAGAAGACCAGGAGAATCATCACGGGGTTCCCGAGCAAGGACAATAGTTGGGAGGATCACTTCTTCTTCGTTCGAATTTCCGAGGCTTCCGTTGACAGCGACTGTCTTCACTTAGTGATATTCTCATATTTTACCTCTTCTAAACATTCATTTAGCTTAGGTTTTGTCTCTTTTGCATGTATCTAATAGAATTTCTCTTGTGTTTTGTTCTCATTTAGAGTTTAGGGTGTCCTTACTAGGTCCTAGAGTGTCTTGCATATTATGGAGTGTGTTTCTAGGTGTTTGGAGACTTATGGAGATGATAGAAGAGCTCGCACTGGGACTTAGATCGATAAAGGATGGCTACCAGCAATGGTGAACTCGGACTGAGTATACCGGACCGTCGTACCGGCCCATCACCGACCGGCGTTCCACCATCGGCCAAGGCAGGGTCTACACTGGACCGTCGCACCGGATGAGGACTGGCCGGGGTAGAGACACGTCCACTTTTTCTTCCTTCGACACACCTGCTTGCACCCATCCGTCATTACCGAACGGTATCGTAGTTTGGCCGAGGCAGGGAGAATGTCGGGCCACCACACCGGCTTGTTGCCAACCGGTGTCTCAACCTAAGGACTCGCAACATCGGCCCTCGACCATCCGGTATATCCTGTCTGGTGTTGAACGTTCGCTCGGACAGGTACATCAACGGCCCGCAGTACCCCTCGGGCATCGACCGGTGCCAAACTTCTAGACACGTAATGCATGACCAATCTCGGCCGATATGCCCGTACGGTGTGCAACCAACAAGCGTACAGGATGAATGCCGACCCGGTACACCGCCCCGCCTCAACTCGGTGTGAAGCTTTCTACCACACACCGGCCTACCACACCGACCCGTCTCAACCCGACATGAAGACTCTCGAACGAAGACTATCTACACCGGCCCGCTACACCGCCTAACCACCGACCGGTGTCAAGAACTTTGACTCAAACCCGACCGGATCAAGATCCGGTTTGTTCCGGGTTGACCCGGTCACCCACATTTCCTATTTTACTCTAAACCTAATTTTCTTTGATCTAAGTTTTTCTCTAGCTAAAAACCTCCCCTTTTAGGGTTCTAAGTGATTTGTAAGAGATACCTTCTTGTTTTATGCAATTTGAGTTTGGATCCTTTAATTTGTATCTTCTATCTCTTCTTTCTCAAGCATCTAATCATCTAATCATGGGATTTAACATGTTGTTCATGGAATTTGTTAGGATCCTAATGATTAGTGAGTAGTCTCTTAGAATCTAGGGATGGGGTTGATTTAGGGTGATCTAATGATTGATTTATGATGTTTAGGATTAGATTTATTGATTTCCCTTCTTGCTAAGTGATCTTAATGCTAGATTGGGCTTGAGAGAGTAAATCTAGATCTTAGGAAATTTCACAAACACAAGGTGTTTGAAAAATTTCTCCAAATAACTTAGTGAGAGATAAACATGCTTAACCTATGAGAGTAGTTGTTTAAGGTGTTTATTGGTTGATTTTAATGTTGATTTTAATGCTTGATAATTATCTTACCACAAATGAGAGTTTGTTCTTGATTTGGTGATTAACAAGATGATTAGTGCATTGAGAGAGGATTAGTTAATTTTAGTAATCTAAACATAGGGATTAGCATTGTGTGTGTGTTTGAACGTCATTAGGTTGCTCTATTTCCATAACCTCATCCTTGGATTCGCCTTTTTATAAATTTGTTAATCTCGTTTATTGTTTATTTTGATCTTGCTACGGGACGATATCCATCTCTTGGACCGGGGAAGTAGAGCAAGGAGAGAAAGGGAACGACAACACCAGCACATTGAGCCATTTGCTATGGAAAATGTCGACGACGCACCGGTTGATCACAATGGCAATGTGCAAGCAAAAGGGCAAGGTGGAAATGGAAACCACCAAGCTCAAGGTGAGAACGTGCAACACCCACCACCACCCGCCCGGAATGTGAGAGCACCAAACCATCCTCCACGTGGTCAAAACATAGTTGGCGCGGGTGATGCGGCCAATACCGATCAAAACCGCCAAGGCATTCAAGCCCCACCGTTTGAGATCAACAACTTTGAGGTGTAGGCCGCTTTACTAAACATGGTTCAAAACAACAAGTTCCACGGCCTCACTATGGAAGGTCCTTTGGACCACATTGACCAATTTGATCGGATTTGTGGCCTCACCCAGATGAACGGGGTATCCGAGGATAGCTTCAAGCTTAGACTTTTCCCATTCTCACTTGGAGATAAAGCTCACCAATGTGAAAAGAGTCTTCCCAAAGGGTCTATCACATCTTGGGACGAGTTCAAGCGGGCTTTTCTTGCAAAATTCTTCTCACCTTCAAGGACCGCAAAGCTTAGAAACGATATTTTGAGCTTCACTTAATGTACCAACGAGACATTCAATGAGGCATGGGAAAGATTTAGAGGATACACCATGCAATGCCCTCATCATGGATTCAACGATGCTTCCCTATTGAGCAAACTCTACCGTGGAGCGCTTCCAAAGATAAGAATGTTGCTAGATACCGCTTCCAATGGAAATTTCTTGGCCACGGAACTGAATGAAGCAATGGAGTTGGTAGAGAACCTTTCTCAAAGTGATGGAACTTATAGTGATGAGTATGATCGGGCTACAAGGGCCATAAATTATTTTGAGGAGCAACGACGAACCAAAGAAATGAAGGCCCTAAATGATAAGTTAGACAAGCAAGCATCTATGATTGACAAGCTTCTAATCGCTTCTCAAAATCCGGTTCACTTCGTTGGGGATTTTGAAGACAACCAAGGGTACCAAGATGAAGATGTAGACTTGAGCCAACAAGAGGAAATCAACTATGTGGGTAACCAAGGTGGTTTCCAAAGAGGTGGATTCAACAACAACTATCGAAACCACCATAACTTCTCTTACCGGAACCCAAATGTGGAGAATCCACAAGATCAAGTCTACCCTCAACAACATCAAGGCAACCAAGGAAGTCAACAAAAGAACTTCACTTCTCAACACCAAGGTCAAGCCTCCAACAACCAACAACAAGGCTTTGTTCCTAAAGGTCAATTCCAAGGGAACCAAGGAGGTTTCCAAAACAAAGCACCTTTCATGCCTCCACCCTTTTTCCAACAACAAGGCTTTGTCCCTCAAGGTCAAGCAACTACGTCTAAACCAAGGATGATTTACCCATCATGGTTGGAGATTTCATAGTTCCGACGGATTTCGTTGTGCTAGAAATGGATGAAGAGCCCAAGGACACTCTAATCTTTGGTAAGCCTTTCTTGGCTACCACCGGGGCCATCATCGATCTAAAGAAAGGGAAGATCGATCTCCACTTGGGAAAAGAATAAATATTTGAGTTCGATATACATGATGTGATGAAGAGACCCACCATTGATGGCCAGGTCTTTTACATCGAGGTGATGGATGAGTTATCCTTTAGTTGATGCATTTCTCCTTGTGCCTCAATACGAACCTCAAGGATCATTTGCAAGTAGCCTTGACCAAAGATCATGGAGAGCATGGGTATCTAAATGAAGAGAGTGAGGGTTATAAGATGCTTTTGGATTCACATAAGCTCAAGGATGAGGAGACACCATTTGTGGATTTGGGTCATCGAGGGACGAAGTGTGAAGACGGTTCTATAAGGGTTTTGGTTCAAGAAGGGTTTGCTTTGGATGTGAAGCAAAGTGAGGACATGATGGAGGCTAGCAATGGTAAGTCTAGCATTGAGGATGATTGGATTGAGCTAAAGTCCCCAAAGGTGGCCCTCAAACCGCTTCCAAAAGGGCTAAGGTACGCTTTCTTTGGTCTTAATGAGTCTTATCCGGTAATTGTGAATGATGGTTTAAATGAAGTTGAGTTAGCTACCCTATTTCATGAGTTGAGAAAGTTTAGGAGAGCCATTAGATATTCACTAGATGATATCAAAGGCATTTCTCCTACACTTTGCACTCATCGCATACATCTAGAAGGTGAGTCAAAGGCTTCTAAAGAACATCAAAGACGGTTAAACCCGAATTTGAGAGAGGTTATTAAGAAAGAGATCCTTAAACTTCTAGATGCGGGAATCATATATCCAATCTTGGATAGCACTTGAGTTTCCCCGGTGCACGTGGTTCCCAAGAAGGGTGGCATAACCGTGGTTAAAAACGACAAGATCGAATAAATTCCAACTAGAACTATCACGGTCATCGAATCTGTATAGACTATAGGAAATTGAACTCTGCATCTAGAAAAGATCACTTTCTCTTGCCATTTATTGATCAAATGCTAGAAAGATTAGCAAATCACCCATTTGATTGCTTCTTGGATGGGTATTCAGGATTCTTTCAAATCCCAATTCACCCTAATGACCAAGAAAATACGACATTTACATGTCCTATAGTACTTTTGCTTATCGAAGGATGCCATTTGGATTATATAACGCACCTGCAACATTTAAAAGGTGCATGATGTCAATCTTCTCGGATTTGATTGAGAAAATGGTTGATGTATTCATGGACAATTTCTCGGTATATGGTTCCTCGTTTGCTTTGTGTTTGTCCAATCTTTGTAGGGTTCTCACAAGGTGTGAAGAGACGAACCTCATGCTCAATTGAGAAAAGTATCACTTTATGATGCGGGAAGGAATCGTTCTTGGTCACAAGATCTCCGAGCAAGGGATAGAGCTTGACAAACCGATTGAGGTGATGATGAGCTTAGAACCTCCAAATTCGGTAATGAGTATACGTAGTTTCTTGGGACATGCTGGTTTCTACCGATGGTTCATCAAAGATTTCTCCAAGATAGCAAGACTTCTCACTAGGTTTCTTTGCAAGGAGACCCCCTTTGTGTTTGATGAAGAATGCCTCAATGCATTTTTGGAAATCAAGAAGGCTCTTGTGAGTGCACCGATAGTCCAAGCACCGGATTGGGAGTTGCCCTTTGAGATCATGTGTGATGCAAGTGACTACGCGGTTGGAGCGGTGCTTGGTCAAAATAAGGATAAGAAGCTACATGTGATATACTATGCTAGTAGGACACTTGATGACACGAAAACAAGGTATGCTACCACGGAGAAGGAGCTCCTAGCGGTTGTCTTTGCTATTGAGAAGTTTAGATCCTACGTGGTTGATATATCATGGTTTCTACCCCTTTTAGACCATGATATAGGTCCTATTTATGGAGTCTTTCTAGTATTTTGGAGTCTTTTAGAGTCTTTTACAGGTTTAGGTACGTTTGGAGCATTTTGGAGCATATTTAGATGCAGAGTCATGCATAGACGTCAGACGTTAGGCATTCATTGAAGACCTTTCCACCGTTGGATTGAGCTCATATTTGGACACAAGATAGATCAATGGATTATCTTTCATTTGGAAGTGGGTTGAGGTCATTCTAACGGTGCGATCAAAAGTAAACCCAGTTTTCGTGAAGACTGTCCAGTCTGGCGAGCAGAAGAAGCAGGATATCGATCGACACCGCTTGGTGTCGACCGACACCGACTTCAGGAAAGCAGATACACGATTTTTAAACGCGAATGCAGGGAATGCTATGGCTGCTCGCGGTAGGACGATTGGTTAGTACAACAGGCCTGATCAGTTTTATGCCAATCGATCAACGATTCGTCCTCCACCTTTTCAGAGGAATTACTTTGAGCTGAAACCTGCATACTTCACTCTTGTGGGTTAGCATATTTTTTTTGGTTTTCCTCATGAACACCCTATGGATCACATTGAGAGGTTTGAGTATATGGTTACAAGCAACAATAGCAATGGAGTGTCCTTTGATTACCTATTCTGCAAGCTCTTCCCATACTCTCTTGGTGGAGATACAACTTACTGGCTGAATCAGTTACCAGCTGGGTCTCTGACTACTTGGGATGAGACCAAGACTGCGTTCCTTAATAACTTCTATGATGATGTGAGATCTTAAGAGCTCAGGAACAAATTTTCTCAGTGTTCTCAGGGTCCGACAGAGGCACTCAAGGCTGCTTGGATTCGTTTCAAGTTATATCAAAGAGATTGTCTGCACCATGGTTTCACTCAGGTTCAGCTGCTGGGTACTTTCTACAGAGGAATCGATTGGAGGTATCAGATGGTTCTAGATGTTGCGAGCAATGGAAATTTCTACACGAGGTATCATGACGATGCCTATGTGCTTATTGAGAACTTGGTTTCTAGCAATGGTACCAAGAATGCCGACATGGAGCGCAAGAAACAAGCTGGTAACTTGGATTGCAGTCAGATTGCTGTGGTGAATGCTACGTTAGATTTGTTGATGGGCAAGCAGCAGAAGGCTGTTCGTTTTGCTAAAAAATGGTGTGAAATTTTTCACCACATTGATGGAGATGGATTTCAAGATCAAAGGTATCAATGCCCACCCACACCACCCAGAACTTCTGAGAGTAAGATGGAATCTATGCTTGAACAGCTTCTTCAGGGACAGCTGAAGATGACACTAAACTTCAACGGGAAGATGGACGCTATGTACACAGATCTGAGTGGGAAAATTGAGTCTCTCAGTATTCATCAGAAGATGCTGAAAACTCAAATAGCAAAAAATTTTGTGTTGACAGAAAATCCCCGTGTATCGATCGATACCAGACATTATCGATCGATACCAGTCCAAGAATCTGTCAAGGACATCTCGAAGGAGCAAGTATCGATCGACACCCTACCTGTATTGATCGATACTCACCCAGATACTGCAAAGGAGCTGCCTATGAGTGTTGACAGACTTCGCAAGTCCAAGAAGCTGAATCATATTCCCCAACACCTCCGAGTCCCCATCACTCCAAAACAGCTGCGTGGCTTTGAGAAGATGGTACGAAGGATACCCAACTCGTTCACTTTTGAAGAAGCTCTAGAGGGCTGGCCTCTGCTAAGCCACTTCAAAGATTGCAGAGAAACCCTGGAAGAGATCGAAGTACTCTTCATCAAGGCAAGAAGCAAGTCACTACCGTTGAGGTAGTTGACCAAGAGGGAAGACCCGGGCATATTCTCTGTTCTATGCTCCATCTCTGGAGTTGCATTCAAAGAGTCTCTCGTTGACTCAGGGGCTAGCGTTAATGTCGTGTCAAGGGCAATTGCAGAGAGATTGGGAGCTGATATTCGACCGCCCATGTCATCTATCACATTCGTGAATTGTTCCACCTCACTTCCATATGGTACAATCCCTGATTTGCTGGTTAAAGTAGGAGATTGTCTGGTTCCTGCTGAATTTCATGTTGTGGAGATGAGTGCACAATCTCGTACGCAGTTGATTCTTGGAAGACTGTTCATGGCTACGGTTGGTGCCATTATGGACACACCCATCAAGCAAATCTCGTTCTCATACATTGACAAGGAGGTGTACTACAAAGCTATCCCTAGAGGAACTCCCACACGTTTCTCTTGCATCGATGTTGTTACAGATGGGATGTTGGTATTTGACCTTTTGGAAGAGCCTCCTAATGAACCAACTGTCACCGACGTTCTAGATAGTCCTTCTATCATCACCAAGAAAAACGTCAAAACAGCAAAGGCAAAGAAGAAGGTGAAGAACAAAGGAGTGAAAGGTGCTCCCTCTATGACTTTAATCCCTCAGAAGTGTGATGGCGATTCGATTGAATACAAGGTGAAGTGCAAGGGAACCTCGAAACCATTCTCTAAGGCTAGAGTTCTTCTTACTTCGGAGCTGAAAGAGAAAGGACATGAGTTTGTGGAGAGTATGATGCGCAGAATTCTGAAGCTGGCGATGTCAAATTGTGGAGCTTGTTTCGGCACAAGTCCTCCTTCTCATCCGGCCTGATCGTCCGAACAGTCAAGCTAATGACGTAAAACAAGCCCTTGGTGGGAGGGAACCCACTGGTAAGTCTGTTTTTGAGTCTTTTTCTTTTTATTTTTCGTTTTTTGTTTGTGTCAGGATGAACAAGGAGCAAAACTCAAAATCGTCTGAGTGTCGATCGACACCCTTGAGTATCGATCGACACCCTACGCCAACAAAATAACATGTATCGGTTTAAGCCTGGTATCGTCCGATACCAAGCTGTGTGTCGATCGATACTCAATGTTCTAGCACGGTGACTTCCTGTTTCTCCTATTTCCATTTGATTCATTTGTTTTCTTTCACCAGCCTTGAGCTAAATAACACTGGGGACAGTGTTGTTCAAGTCTGGGGGAGGTAGTCGCTGACTTTGTTTTTGTTTTTCTTATAGTCAGTCCGTTTTTGAGTCATTCGTTGTTTTATTGAGTCAAAACTTCGTCTGAGTCTGTGATCTTTTTATTGAACCTTTTGATCTGACCTTGCTTCTAAGTGACCATTGTTACAGAATCAGTTCTAGATCGACTAATAAAAAATCCAAAGGCTGACCAGTTAACTAGAAGACACTCATGTTTCCAGCAAAGTTCCTTAAAGCCTGAGCCAAATTTTTGCACTTCATCAATGTGGTTAGTATTAATAGAGCTTGATTCCTCATTCGTATCTGACAAAGGAACCCATGTGTTTGAAGTAATGGTATTTCTCTCCTTGTTATAAGTTAATAAATAATAGGCATTAAGAGATGAAATGATTTTCTTCTGAGTAGAGGGTTAGGAAAATTTCCTGCGATCCAATTATTCTACTTCAGAGGAAATGATCACACAAAGGTGTAAGCGAGGTTAGGAAAATTTCCTGTGATACCATTATTCGCCTACACCTTTGATTACTTTAAAGGGAAGAACCGGGGATTCGGTGGCAAACACCATCAATACTCGCGTCTCGAACCTTAATTTGCACATGCAAGAGATATAATAGGAAATAAGTCTGGGGAGAGAAATAATACCAAAAAGTGTGAAAAAGGGTGGTTCCTTGTCATGATATTGTATGGGAAAGAATCTAGAAGGTTCTTGGTATTAATCACAACGATGAAACTGGCGAGGATGGCTTGATTGAACGATGATGTGAGATAATATGTGTAGTCTGGGAAGCTGCGAATGTCTACGCAGAAGTACATGGTGGTTAGATCAAAAGCTGGTTAGGTGACGTTTGGGTGCTTGGGAAAAGGGTTATTGCAACGTTTCAAGAACATGTGAGTCTCTATGTGTTCAAACCTCTTTCTCTGGTTTAGTCTTCTATTTGCTTGAGGGCAAGCAAAAGCTAAGTCTGGGGAAGTTGATATATCATGGTTTTTACCCCTTTTAGACCATGATATAGGTCCTATTTATGGAGTCTTTCTAGTATTTTGGAGTATTTTAGAGTCTTTTAGAGTCTTTTACATGTTTAGGTACGTTTGGAGCATTTTGGAGCATATTGAGATGCAGAGTCGTCAGAAGTTTGGCATTCGTTGAAGACCTTTTCACCGTTGGATTAAGCTCAAATGTGGACACAAGATAGATCAATGGATTAGCTTTCATTTGGAAGTGGTTTGAGGCCATTCCAACGGTGCGATCAAACGTTAACCCAGTTTTCGTGAAGACTGTCCAGTCTGGCGAGCAGAAGAAGAAGGATGTCGATCGACACTGTTTGGTGTCGACCGACACCTCTTGCAGGGAAGCAGATACGCGATTTTTAAAGCCTGCAGAGTTTCTCCCTAAGCCCAGAAGACTTTATTAATTTTTTAGTTTGTAATTTGTGACTATTATGCCTCTGCATTATGAGTAGTCGCAAATCAGTCACAATATCGTCTCTCTTTTTTTTTGTGACTAAAAAAAGTAGTCACAAAAACTGTGTTTTCTTGTAGTGTCTATATATTAATATTCGATAAATTAATAATCACTATAAAATAATAAATTTGTCTGGTCCCGAATCGGGCCAATATAAAATCCATCAAATTCGATAAGATAGTAAGATAATAAATTTTTTAAACCCCTATGTAAATATATGGTCCCAACAAAAACATAAATTAATAATTATATAAATTTATGCATATATAGGTAAGATAATATACTAAAATATGACTAATATATTTGTTTTTTTTACTCAAAGTTGAAATTTTATTGGAGCTCGTCTCTTTACTTATTCCATCAATAGTTCTTATTGTTGTTTTTAGATATGCATTCAAAATTTGTGAAGATTTTTTGACGTGATAATTAATTTTCTTACCCGTAACTGTTTTCAAATGAATTGTAGTATTGTCTTCTATTTCATCATCAATAATAAGGATAGTAGCCAGAGTTTCTTATAAATTTGTAATTTATGAACATGTATATTTTTACATGGATAATCTAATATGCTATTAACAATCTATTGCGATAGCTAAGATTATTAATCATAATTTGCATTAAGCGAATCCGTTTATATTATTAAATATAACATCATTTGAAAGAAATTTCTACAAGATTATAGGCGAAAACCAATTTTTCTCTATAAATTAATATCACGATAAATTAATAAATTATCGTGGTTCGACATTATTAATTTATAGAGGTTCTACTGTAGTTGGTATAATGGGCACATTTTGTAAGAATAACAATAATGTTTCAATATTGGAGGCAACTATTGCATTTAGAGAGAGAAAGATAGAGAGAGAGACTATTGCATTCCGAAAATATATATATTAATTTAGATTATTTTATATTTCCTTAAAAATAGATTATATTTGTATTTATATTGATTTATATTAGTTAAATATAATAACAACTTATTTAGATTAATCATTACATTATGGATGTTGAATGTTTAGGTGGCGGAAAAACGGGTTTATATCCCTTCATTATTGGACTCTCCCTTTTTTGCTTAGGACTCTCTAAACCATTTAGAGTCTTAGGTTCTTAGAAAGTAAGGTTTTTTGGCTGGGTTTTTTCTCCGTGAGATAAGATTTTGTGAGATATAACAATATTCTGGTGAATCTTTGAGTAAATCTTTCTGTTTTTGTAAGGGTATTGTGAGTTTTCTTAACTTCTCATTAACGCCGCTTGTGAGTCTGAAGAGCCCTAAATCTAAATTTTTTTTAGAATCTTTCTTGCTGATCTTCGTTTGAGGTTCTTATGGCAAACATTGATAAGGTTTTCATGGCTTTATCTCTTGAAGAGGAGGAAGATGTACCTTTCACTCTACCGAATCTCCCACAATATTGCTCGAATGAAAAGAATGCTATGAGTATTTTGGGACGAACTCTGAATCCAGAGTATCAGAACATGGCTGATCTTATTCTGGATATGCCAAAGAAGTGGCAAGTTTATGATCGTGTGCGAGGTGTGGCGCTTTCTAAATACAAGTTCCAGTTCATATTCAAGTATGAACAAGACTTGGAAGAGGTGATGAAGAAGAGAGTGTGGACGTTCAATGAATGGACTATCGTCATTGATCGTTGGGTGGAACATCCACCAGAGGACTATTTGCAGTTTCTTCCGGTTTGGGTACAGATCGGCAATATACCCGTGAACTACTATACGGAGACATCCATCTTTGCTCTAGGAGACATCATTGGTGATGTCAAAGAGGTCGCTTTCGACCCTGAAAAATATCAGAATAAAGACTACGTGTGAGTGAGAGTTAATTTCGACGTATCGAAACCGGTGAGGAGATCTAAGGTGGTGAATCTACCAAATGGTGGTACGACGACTATATGGTATGACACTACAAAAAAATTGTTATATTGTGACTAAAGATTGGAACTGAATTTTTTCGTCACAAATTTTGACATTTTAGATACGATAACGTGACTAAACTTTTATGTCACAAATTAGTAACTATTTCGTCATAATAATGTGACGATTTAAATCGTAGCTGAATTTTGTCGCAATTAGCAACAGAATTGTAACAAAATAGCAGCCGTAACAATTGCAACAATTTTGCAACTAAATATATTATCACAATTTTGTTACGAACTTGTCATGAAATATATAGTCTTAAGTTATGACGATATAGTGACTAAATGCTAGTTGGTATTTGGTACGAGTCTATGACAAAAAAAAAAATCGTTGGAAATTGCAACTGAAATATGTAACAAGTTTGTCACATTTCAGAATTGATTTACTAACGTTTTATTCATTCACAATTTTTAATAAATTTGCTATTAAAATACATCAAAATCAAACTATTTATTAGTGACATATTTTTCATCAACAAAATTAATCACAAACCATAGTGATATATATATAGTATTTGAGCTTAAAACTCAAAAAAGGAAACAGAATACGACCTATGGCTAAAGAACATAATAGTGGTTCATCTAAGAATTAGGTTTGGAATTACTTTTGACTGCCACGCCGTTGGACAAAGATTTAGAATCCTTGTTGTGTTTTTAGTCTCTCATGAAGAGCTTGTCTCTTTGTTTTTCTGTTTCAATTTTATCGCTCAAGAAAACAAGTTCTTTTTCTAAGTTCGTGCATGACTCTTAACTCCATCATAATGCTTATCTCATTGATTATATCTTGGGTGTTGTTGGTAATAGCATGTAAATGGTGACTGTGCATGGATTGAAATCGATGGGATAATAATTATAGAGGCTAAAATAAAGTTTTTGATTTCAAAACTACACTGAAACTTTATCAGCTGAAATTGTAAAATTTGATATATCATTATTTTCAAATGGATGTCAAATATTATTCGACAAAAAACAATAACTTACATAATTTTGTTTTAGTCCCAAATTTCATAGTCTTTAATCAATTTAATATTAAGGCAAACAAATTAAATTTGATAACAATAGGTTTGGGATCATATTAGACCCAGCTCCGATTCACCACCCGGTTCTCCTTTCTCTCCTCCTCATCATCATCAATATTTCGTTTTCCTGTTTACGGTTTCTTCGCTGAATCGAACGACACTATCTACCCGAACGTAAAGCTCAAGGTTTTGAAGGTACATCTTTGATCCCTTGTTTTATTTTTATCAAAAAAAATTGAATCCTTATTTTTTTCGTAAATTGAGAGAACCTGGGACACATGATATGTTGTTGTTATTTAAAAGTGTTTTAACATCCTAATTCTGAAAATTTCCGCACAGATCACGATTATGGGTGTCCAATTGGTGAGAACATTTTTTCTCGATTGAATCATAAACAGATTATGGCTTTTGATTATTATAGACTAACAAAATTCACAATCACAAAAACAGATTATGGCTTTTGATTTGGTTTGGTGGAAGTTATTATTCCCAGTAATATATATTCACTTGTCTACTCGATTTCAAACTGCATAAATCATGGGTTGTGTTTTATTGAGGGTGAGGGAGTACTTATCAATTACCATGTCAAGTTTGGGTCTCTAAAGCTTCGATCTTGGATATAGTTTTGTACTGATTCTCTCTTGTAACTATCAGTAAATCTATATTTATGTGGTTTTGGGAAATCTGAATACACAGAATGAGTTCAAGTAACGGTCATTTGGCTTCAAGAAGTTGGATGTATGAGCGAATCAATCAAACGACTAATGAGGTTTCAGAAGAATTTTGCCATGGTTTAGAGAATTTCATAAAATTTGCGAAGAATCAACCGCTGTTTTTGGAGACTGGTAAGATTTTTTGTCCATGTATTAAATGTGGAAATCGAAAATAAGACAAAGAAGTAGTGTCGAGAGATCTATATAACATAGGGTTTATGCTTAACTATCGGGTTTGGATTTCTCATGGAGAAGATTACGATATTCTAAATAATAATTTCGAGCACGAAGAAACTTTAGGAGCTGATTCTCAAACGGAGCAAGATAACCCTTATAAGGAAATTATCGCAGATGCATTTGGTTTTAATACGATATTGGGATTTGGTCAGAACATGGAAGAAGAGCCTAATCTCGATGCCAAAAAATTTTATGATATTTTCGAGACGGCAAAACATCCAATATATGATGGGTGTGCCAAAAGGCTTTTCACAGCTATCATTGGCAGCTCGGTTGATGAATTTGAAGACGGATTATAATCTGCCTCAAAATTGTATGGACTCAATTTCACAAATGCTAAAAGAATATTTGCCAGAAGGTAACATCTCTTTGGATTCTTACTATGATACAAACAAACTTATGCGATCTTTGGGTTTACCTTACTACAAGATTGATGTATGTCAAGATAATTGCATGCTTTTTTGGAAAGGTGATGCAAACGAAGAGAATTGTCGATTCTGAAAAAGATAGATTTTGTCCTACTAAAAAGATTGGAAGAAAAAGAGTTGTGTATCGCCATATGTTTTATCTACCAATATCTGACAGGTTAAAAAGATTATATCAATCAGATAATACTGCCGTGCACATGAGATGGCATGCCGAACACTCAACTAGAGGTGGAGAAATGTCTCATCCATCAGATGGAGAAGCATGGAAATATTTTCACGAGGTATTCCCTGATTTTGCGAATGAGTCAAGCAATATTTACCTTGGGTTATGCACAGATGGTTTTAATCCGTTTGGTATGTCAGGCCATAACTATTCGTTATGGCCAGTAATCATGACGCCGTATAATCTGCCTCCAGAGATGTGCATGAAACAAGAATTTAGGTTCTTGACGGTTTTAGTCCCTGGTTCTAACCATCCTAAGAGAAGTCTCGATATTTTTCTTCAACCATTGATAGATGAGTTGAAAGATTTGTGGTCTAACGGCGTTCATGCATTCGATATTTCTACCAAGCATAATTTTTTATTACGAGGTGTATTAATGTGGACGATAAGCGACTTCCTTGCTTATGGTATGTTTTCTGGATGGACAACTCATGGTTGATTAGCTTGTCCTTATTGTTTGGATGAGAGTAATGCATTTCAGTTGAAGAATGGTAGAAAAACAAGTTGGTTTGATTGTCATCGGTGTTTTCTACCATTAGATCATAGTTATCGACGAAACAAGAAAATTTTTAAAAGAGGAAGGGATGTAAGTGATAGTCCACCTCTGTTGCTTACATGTGCATAAATTTGGCAATGGCGTGTCATCAGTTTTCCCAAAACAGTTGATTGTGGAGGAAATCATGGACGATTACAAGGATATGGTGATACTCACAACTGGCAAAAGCAGAGCATCTTTTGGGAGTTACCTTATTGGAAAGATCATAAACTTCGACACAATCTTGATGTAATGCATATCTAAAAGAACTTTTTTGATAATATTATCAATACTCTACTAAATGTGCAAGGGAAGACGAAAGATGACATAACATCACGACTTGATTTGAAAGAGTATTGTAGTAGGGAAGAGCTGCATTTAACAACTGATGGGAATGCTCCAATACCAATTGTCAGACTACATGCTGAGGAAAAAAAAGCTTTTTTTACAATGGTTTAAAGACGACGTTAAATTTTCAGATGGATATGCGTCAAGCATATCTGGGTGCGTTGATAAACCTGGAGGAAAATTAACCGGAATCAAAAGTCACGACTGCCATGTTTTAATGCAACGGTTACTTCCAATTGCGTTTGCTAAGCTTTTGAATAAATCTGTACATGAAGCTTTATCTGGTAAGTATATTATTTAAACTAATTTTGTTTGTGTAATTGAAGCCACGTAGCCTTTGAAGAAAGGTAAGGACTTGTTTTCACCCATCTCGAACGAATGGAGCCAAATGGTATTGTTTCCTTTTTAAAAATACCTTATCTAATGTAAAACAAAATACAAATTTAACTAACTAGTTTAGTAAAATCTGCAACAGGTTCAAACACAACACTGAAATATCAACCCGAGTTAAAAAAATCATTGAAGGCGATTTTAAAGGACCATGGTACAACTGGAAAAGAGTGCCGCAATTTTACAAAGATGCATGGTATTCAACGTTTAAGGTTTGTTTTATACTTTTCTTTAAATATCTATCTTATATATTTTTGAAAAATGATATTATACTTTATAAATGTTTGATATAATATGCATTCTAGACAAAGTTTGAATGGGTTGCCTCGATCGAGGATCTAGTTAAAGCCAACTTTGATGAACTTGCTTCTACTATTCTCAAAGGAATGGTTAGCCTTGCAAAGTCCAATGGAGAAAAACCTGATTGGATTCTGTCTGATCATTGGACAACAATGTCTGATTATTGGAGAACACCGAAATCCAAAGAGAAAAGCGAGAAAGCTCGTTCTTCTCGGTTAGCTAATCGGTTAGGTTTACGCGCGCATTGCCACAGAGAAGGCTCACGTTCTTATGCCAAAGTTCAAGATGTTCTGATAATTTATACATTAATTTAACTTTTGACAATGTTTATGTTCCCTCATAAAGGTTGGTTATTTTCTTTACTTTTTTTAATGTTCTGTTTGTAGGAAGCAAATAATGAAGACTCTTTTTTCATTGCTGTGATGAAAAAAACACACACAAAATCTTATGGAACTTATGTGGATGAAAGGGCGCGATTAATTGCAGAAAAATATGATGAGCATGTGCAAGAACATTTGTTACAGATAGAGTCTTCCAATGGAGAGGTTCCTCTTACCACAGAAGAGAGAAATGATATCTATGTTCAGGTAATTTATAAAATCTAGATAAATTTATATATATCTATAGTAATTGTTGTTATTAATATAGAAGTTGTATGCATTAGCTTAATTTAAATCCACTTTGTTTTCTCGGTGCTTTGATAGGTTTGTGCAAAAGAATTATATCATCGTTTGAATACTTGTGTTTTCTTGTAGATTGCTGGAATATCAAAACCAGGCCGTGTATTTGGATAATTGGTCACTACTTTTGACGATTATGAGACTATATTTAGTCACTACTTGTAACGATTTTGAGATAATATGAAAGTCACCAACCATGACGGTTTTGAGACAATGTTAATTGTCGCTAGTTGTGATGGTTTTCTTACTTTCATATATAGTCACCATTTGTGACAAAATGTTACTAGATAAATTTGTCACAAACTTTGTGATGTTTCTGTTACCTACAAAAATTTGTGACGATCGTATTGTAACTGTTTTAAAATGGTCACAATTCTGTCACAATATTGTTATTGCTACGAAATATTTCTTATTGTGACTAATTTTTTTGTCACAATATAACAATTTTCTTGTAGTGTGATTTTGAGAGGATACAGAAGAGATGTTACTCTTGTCAATGGCTTACTTATGAAAGATATAAATCACCTACACTAATTAAAATTAGGAAAGATAAAGCTGCTGAACGGAGGAAGAATATACTTGAGGTAAAACAAAGCAGTGTGCCAATATTGAAAGAATCCGATCCTCTCTATGGTGTTCTTACTGAAGAACAAGTTGGAATAGACCTAAATTCGGGTAGACTAAAAATCAACTCAGAAGTCCTGCAACAAATGAGGCTTTATCTTATAGCTGCTAAGGGCGCAAAGCGAAAGGTGAGAGAAGAACGAGTTAAACAGTCAATACTTGAACTCAATGATGATTTGATGGGTCAGAAAACTATGTAGAGACTTGAAGCTCCTCCTATCTTCACCTCTGAACTCGATAAGGCGAAGGACCCAATGCTTAAAGTTGACGATGAGAAACAAGGAAAGGAGAAAGTCAGCTCAGATCCAACATGTGTGAAACTGATGAATGCTACGATTAATGCTGGCATTGCTATGAGAAAGAGTACTTTGGCAAAAGACACTTCCTCTAAGAGAGCGGCAACAAACTTTGGATCCGAGAACTCTGTTTTTCGGTCATGCTCATCGGGTTTTAATGTTGGGATGTCGGAGGCAAATTCTTCTTGAACAGCATTTAAGAAGCTCCCAAGTAGGCGTAAAGCTACCACAAGAAAGAGAAAACAAGAGAAAGGTAGCAAAAATACATGTGGTGGTGGTGGTAACTTTCAAGAAGAGAAAGAAGACGGTCTGTCAACAAAAAGAACGGCAGTGGAGGACGTCAAGGGGGGAGTTAAAATCGCAAGGCATACCGAATTAGAGGTGATCCTGAGTGGGGGACTGCCAAAACCCCAACGAGCATATTGAGCTGGAATTGTCAAGGCTTGGGCCGTGCACAAGACTTGACAATTCCCCGTCTCAAGGAGATGCGTCAAAAACATTTTCCTGAGATTTTGTTCTTGATGGAAACGAAGCATTGTAGAAACGTGTTGGTAGATTTACAGGAGTGGTTGGGATACGATAAGGTCTATACGGTTTATCCGGTGGGGCTAAGTGGTGGTCTTGCGTTGTTCTAGAAAAAGAGTGTGACTTTGGAAGTAAAGTTTGCGGACAAGAATCTTATTGATTGTTTTGTTGGTTTTGGTGGGCTGGATTTTTACGTTTTGTGTGTGTACGGAGCTCCAACTACAAAAGAGAGAGCTCAAGGATGGGAAAAGTTGTCAAGACTAGGTTCGTAAAGAAAGGGAAGTTGGTGTATGGTTGGGGACTTCAATGACATTATTCATAACGGGGAAAAGCTAGGTGGACCATCTAGAAGTGCTACATCTTATACACCTTTCACCGATATGCTAAGAACATGCGAGATACTTGAATTGTTGAGTTCAGGTGATGGATTTACTACGTACTGGACATTGTACGGTTCTGGTAGGTCGTGTCCCGCTGTATTTCTGTCTTGGTCATCGCGGAAACTGGAAATGCACATTTGTCGGGTCGAGGCCAAAGTGCCTTGCACTTAGTCTGCTTGGCGATTCCCTTGCCTCTTTCCATTTCCTTCTTTGCATCTGTCTTAGCTTTTTCCTTTCCCTGCCTACTAGTCCTTCTCATTGTCCTGGAAAGTGAACATCAATAGATTTTTAAAAGTGAGCGCCAATGACCCAAAAACAGCAAAAAATCACATCATGATGTTGTTATGGAATAACCGATCGCATATATCACTATGAAACAGCCATAATCATCCAACATAACATATTAGTTTCATGAAAATCCCAGCATATGGACTCGACGAACCATATATATGCTCAATGATGAGGATTAAGTGTTCATGCATGTCCAAAGTGATAGAACTCTAAGAAGTAAATAATATAGTCAAAGAATGCATCTAACACGCACAAGCGGCAAGGCGAATTCGAAATTAACAAAATCCCAAAAACCCTAAGTTTTTGTAAATTCAGCAAAATCTCATCAATAATAGCAAAGGGGTGTCGAAATTGTTCCCAAATAGCCTTACAAGGACTAATTACACAAGATAACTAGCTATGAATACATGAATCGAAACAACAATCCAAGGGTGATTTTCTCTGACCAAAATCGGACTTTAAAAGGGGAATTACGAGCTTATACCTTTGCTAATCGAAGAAACTGGGTTGAGGGTTTTGTAGAGAACGAAAAATCGATGGGGATAGACACTAAAATCGTCTAATTCCGTTGAGAATCAAAAAAGTTATAAGAGATAGAAGGTTTGTGTTCTTGAGAATAAGGAAGAGAGAAAATCGATGGAGGAGAGAGAGAGAGAGTGATAAATCGTGGGAGAAGAAGAAGGTGAGGGAAAAACCAGTGTTCTTTTAGTGAAATAAACCGGATTAAACCGGATGAGAAGTCGGTTCACTTACCTGGCCGGGCATCGGTCGATACCAGCATAGCATCGGTCGATGCTGACCCCTCGGGTAAGGGTAGCGTCAGTCGATGCTGAACTCTCGGCATACCATAGCGTCGATCGATGCTTGTTTAGCATCGATCGATCCATCCACTTTTTTATTATTATTATTATTTTTTTTTAGAATGCCAAAAAGGTGAAAACCAAATTTATTAAGTTAATGTTTAGATAGCTTAGAACAATTAGATAAATACGTACCGGTGGGTTGCCTCCCACCAAGCGCTTGTTTAAAGTCGCTAGCTCGACTTCTTGAGTGTCTTAGGCGGATGGTGCATCTGCGGGGTTCGCATTCCCCCTAGCTCGTTTTGGTCTCCTCCTTAAGGCCCTATTGTCTTCATCCGTTCTTGGATAGTCACCGAGGTCCTCAAGCTTCTTGTATTCGCTTCTTTCTTCGACTGTGTAACGAATGCGTTTTGATGTGAAACCGGGAGGTGCCACTAGGTAGAAGATTTTCTTGTCGATGTTTGCGAGACACATTCTCCTGTTCGGCTAATCCATGACGGCCCCACCCGTTGCTAAGAATGGCCTCCCAAGGATTAGAGGTTCGTCTTTCATTCCATGGGTTTTTGTCACTTGAAAATTTTAGAGGGAGATTTTGTCTTGCCGATCGTGGTGGTGGTTGACCCATCCGCGAGTCCGATTCGCATCCTTGAGGGTCTCATGTTGTTGATTCTCAGATGCCTTGCATCCATTTCAGACATGAGGTTGATAGCAGCTCCCGAATCACATAGAGCATGGTCGAAGTAGGAACCGAAGATCTCGCATGGAACGAAAAAGCACCCTGGTTCTCCAAGCTTGTGCAGCGTTCTGGGTCTAGATAGTTTCTTCCTAACTTTGTCGAACAGGTCTTCGATATCATACTTGTTTTCCCTGCTGTACCAAAACAGTTCTTTCATTGCTGAGTACTTATTCCAAGCCTGGTCGAATGACATGTGGAGCGGGATTTCCTTCACGATAGAGTGGAAATCATCTAGCAATTCCTCGCAAATGGGTCGAGTTTCCCAATGCTCATGTTCTGAAACCATAGTCCGCCTTGCGATCGCGATCCCCTCGCGCGGCTTTCTTCCTCGGATTCTCGCAGTTTGTCGTATCATCATGCACTGATTATTCGTTTCTCTCTGAATTCCAGGGGATACCTCTCCTTCAGCTAGGAAAGCTACAACGTGACAACTGCTGGCTGGTTCATGTTTTGTTCCCTCTAAATCTCTCCCAAGGTGGAGATTGACCGTGTCCTCGACATTGGATAGACGTTTCTGAAGCGTCTTGATCTCACCAGAAAGGTTGGACGACTTGTCCAATAAACCCATAGTTTTCCCAAGAAGGTCATTGTACCTTCCATC
Source organism: Eutrema japonicum (assembly GCA_030161315.1). NCBI lineage: Eukaryota > Viridiplantae > Streptophyta > Magnoliopsida > Brassicales > Brassicaceae > Eutrema > Eutrema japonicum. The sequence goes on along the minus strand of BSQW01000013.1, from coordinate 18,861,409 downwards.
CATTTTAAAACGAACGTACTTAACTGCTTCTACTGTCTGTTTCTGCCCCTCATGGAGAACATGGATGGACGAATAGGCTTCTCTCCCTTGGCTGCCAATCTCCTCCACTCTCCGCTCAACCATGTGTGTCTTACTCGCAACGATTTCCAGGCCCGCTGCAGTGGTTGAGAGGCTTTCTCTCAAGCTCATTAATTTCCTTTCAAAGTTGTCTTCCATGAGCTTTATGGACTCGTTGAGATGATCGATGAAAATCTGATTTTTCTCGATCTCGTTGGCCTATCGCAGTTGTATCTCCTCCAGTTGTCTCACTTTCTCTTCATGTTTTTGTACTTGGGCGTAGATAGCATCAAACTTTCCGCCAAGATCCCTTTTGATATATTCCAGTTTCGCATCAAGCTCGAACGAGGATTCCTGCTGGTTTTTCAGCAGCGTGTGCATCATGGCTTCCAGAGACTCGATGGGGAGGAGACCGTGAGCTCGGGGCTGTGCATGGGCTCTTGGCTGGTGGCCTTGATGGATGCACCCTTCATTGCTCGGTCTTCGTAAGAGTAGAGCGGGGATGGCTGATTTGTGTAAGAATCTGGCATCGGGACGTAATCGCCAGCGGGTTCACGCCTCTTGGGTGATCGTCCCTGAGCTTTTCGACCGAGATGGGATCGACTGCCATTGTTTTTTTAGTAGTAATCCATCTCGAATGGGTTCCTGAAATACATCAGAGTATAAAGTAAAATGTATTGGTAAATCTTAGACTATATTTCAAATTCAGAATTGAAGGTAACGTTATTGGTCCCCGGCAACGGCGCCAAATTGATTTAAGCGTTTTCACTCAGTCAATTAAAACTAAAGTTCACACTACCGCAATCATAACGGTTGTCAATGCAGTACTTTAGGATCGAATCCACAGAGACCAATGTTACACTACTATTCTCACAATTATGAAATTAAACTAAGACAGAAATATGGTTTGTTTTAGAAAGGTAACGAGAGCGATTTAAACGATGTAAATTCAATACAGGAAAAGCGTTAGGTCGAGGGTTATTTCGCAGGAATCCAGAGATCATAAATCAGACAACTATTCAGGGAATAATTATAAGCAAGTTTCAAACTCAAACATAAATATCTAACCAATCCACTTTCGTGCTCATGGTTACTAAACCTAGCATCCTAATCCACTTTCGTGCTCATAGAATTCTAGATCAGCCTTAACGAGCAAGTTTAATATGTTCACGAATCAACCTAATACACTCTCGCGCTACTAGGTGATTCACTCGCTTATGTTCTTTCTAGCAATCTTCACACTTCTGCGCTATTAGATTAAGCCCTAGTTCATAGACCTAGCGTTTAACTCAAGTCTAAGCAATAAACACAACAATAAGCGAAACCCACAAAAGATAAATCCCTATCTGTGTCTAATTCAGTGACTCACGGATCCCCTTGAAAACCCAACCTAACTATGGAACTACTCAGACATAGTAACGAAGAACAAGCAAAGAGATGAAGAAATCATAATATAAATAAAGAGAGAAAGGGTTTAGAATTCTTCTCAATAGATGCAGAGATTCTTCTCCAAAGCTTACAATGATTCAATAGCAAAAAGTCTGAATATAACAAAAGGTGGCTTCCTCCAAGAGGTTAAAAATAGAGTATATATAGGTCTAGGTCGAATTAGGTCGAAACAGGAAGTTTCCCGGGCAAAATAAGGAAAACATCAGTTTCCTTTCTTCTTCTCGTCGGCTAGTATCGGTCGATACCAGCTTAGCATCGGTCGATGCTGACCTCTCGAGTAGGGGTAACAACGACCCGTCTCCTTCAGTATTGGTCGATGCTGACCTCTCGGGTAGGGGTAGCATCGACCCGTCTTCTTCAGCATCGGTCGATGCCGACCTCTCGGGTAGGGGTGGCATCGACCTGTTCCACTGGTATCGACCGATACTGGCTCTTTCTTCACGGTTTCGTGCGTTTTTGCCCTCGTGCCTCCAATTTCATCCTTGAACGCCTTTTTACCTAAGATATCTAAATAGAAGACTAAAAGACTAAGTTGTTGTGAGCTATTGCTAGGGTTTCAAGATGGGTTACAAATATGATTATGAATGATAACACCGTATTTTTACCCGTTTTGCTTTATATTTTAGAACAATTTAATAAGTGTTCCATTTGGGTTTCTATGCTTTTATTACGGGTTTTGAATGTTTGCAGTTTTAAGACTTTTTCAGGTATCTCGGGATAGAAGAGTGCATTTCGGAACAAAAGTACGTTTTTGGATACATTTGGACCGTCATGAAGTCTTGCAATCAAAGAGGACATTTTCACCGTCTGATCATCACCAAATTTGAATACAACAAAGTAGAGACAACCATCTTTCAAATGCAATTGGATTGGGGACAATCAAATGGTTGGATCCTAAAATATACTCGAAGCACTGAATACCGATGAAGCTGCCAGAAGAAGATCTCCACCACGGGTCAAGGAGCCGGACACGCGGCCAAGCACCGTTCCGCCACCCCAGGAGCCACTCCACCCGTGGCCAGGACCCAGTTCGCTGCGGCCAGAGGAGACGCACCCGCGACCAAGCCTATTTTCGCCAAAGACGATCCGTTTCTTCACCCGAGGCCAAAACCATCTTTTCCCGTCAAATCCTAAAACGACCTAAGCTTTTTGAAGACCTATAAATACTTGTTTTAGACATCAATATCGTGCATCCAACCCTAGACACATTCTACACACTATTTTGCTTTCATTCTTGTACTATTGCATCGAGATTTTCGGGATTGGTGAGGAGGTTTCTCATCGAGGTTAGTTCTTGTTCGTGAGGCTTCTTCACCAATCTTATGCTTAATTTAATTGTCTTTTTCCAGTATGTGTGAGTAGTTTAGATTGTGGGGTTTAAAGGATTATCGAGGAGAATTCAATGTTCGATAAGGATTTCACTCGGTAAACCCTAGCCGATTTCTAGAGCTCTTCTTGTGGAAAGTTTTTAATTCATGAATCTAGTATCATGAACTAGAGACTGATAGGGGGGAGTTTAGAACCACAGAATTGTTGCATATAATCACCAGCAAAGTTCATCCACATGGCGTGCGCGTCATAAGATTTCAAAGTATACTTACGAAGTGCCGTGAACCTATGGACCCACTAGCATATCACAATCTTATGTGCGACTAGAGACGAAAGCTACTGATCGAGTGAATAGAATATAGGGCATAGGTTTTATGGAAGTAGACTACGTCATTATTATGTCATGTTCGTGGAGTTATAATCTAGAAACACCAGTTACTAATGAGCTAGGGGCCGTTTGATTGAATCGAGTATACCCCGAGATATTCCTCTCGACCCATCAACGTTTTAGAATAAGTTACAACCGTATTTAGTAGTGTAGTGTAGCAATAGAGTTCGTAGAAGTAGTTTAGTCATCGATTTCATTAGGTCTATGTTAGTAGTCAATTCTCTTAGGTATTAGGTTAGTCTTAGAATTTTGTAGGGTACGTTTAGTTTCTCTTAGCATTAGTTTAGTGGTTAAACTCCCCTTAGTCTAGAGTAGCCATCGATTTTCTTAGATTAGATTAGTAGAAGTTTTCCGTTTCTCGTTCTTTACAATTCTAGTTACAAAAACCATATAAAAACATATTTTTTATTTACTATACAGTGTCTAAGGTCTCATAGAACAACATTCTCTCCCTGTTGATCGATACCTCAAGTACTACAACGCACATCTGTGCACTTGCATGCTTTAAGGTTTATAAATTTAAGACCTGAATTTTCGGAGACGAATCCGATTCGCATCAATGAAAACTATTTATATGAGTCTGTATCGACGAGAGTTAAGAAAAGAAAAGGAATATTTCTTCCTTCCTCTGCGCGGTTGCAAACTGAAGCTTCAATTAGGGAAAATGGTGATATGGGCCTTTAGTTCGGCCCAAAAAAGGTGACGAGTGACTCCACTTGTCTCCAGATGGGCTCGGCTGTTTCTTTAAGGGCGAACCGACCTGTCTTGAGTCGACTCCGGCTCAAACTGGGAATGTTATCCTACCTCATCTCGGCTTCGCTCTACTAGATGGGATGAGATGCTTTAAAGGCATGTCGCCACGCTTCAGCTCGGATCCTCCCGATATGCTTCGTCATCTGAAGTGTTAATCTCGAGTGGATGAAAACCGACCCCTACAGTTTGCCCCCCAGCTCTTCATATTCATGAATGGTTGTGACGAGGTAGGAGTTTAAATCAAGATTAACTGCCAAACTGGAATAGCACCGAGCTATTATTTCCAAGATGTCCCTCATTTGAGATGGCGTATTCCTCGAAATGAGTTCGATATGACTCGCTAACACACTGGTAGTTAACCCCGGAGTGGAGTTTTACCCTTTATATCTAAGCCGCAAGTGCACATCACAATGAAGTAGTATTTAGGGATCGAATCCACAGGGATAGACGTTGTCCAATTTCTAACGAGTTCTAACTTATGTCTAGACGTAAAATATATTTTCGGTTTTATCATGGTTGTATCTATGGAATCTAAACTAAATTAAGAAGGGCAGTAGCTAACTAACTATTTTATCGAGGTTGTAAATCAATTAAATGAAGCGCTGGGCAATCATGAATTTTCTAGGGTTTATGTTCGATTTTTACGAGGATATTTGTAGGATTTCTAAAGCGACTTTTTGTCGTCTTTGGATTCTTGAATTTGGAACACGTACGTTGCGTGTTGTCTACTACCGTAATCTTACACACCTACTCACCTCAGTACTCGGACGGTAGCTTCCGACTCTGCCCACGCAAGAAGTGAATGATACTCTCAAAGGTCGTTTACGCCCACAATTCCTCCGTAAGTATACTTCTGAAATCTTACGACGGATTTGCTCGTCTACCCTAGGCCAAGCATTTAGATATAGCACTTTCGTTGCTCTAAAACACCAAATATCGATTGCTAAAACGGTTAGTCAAGCAACGCATTAACAACAAGGATATAACGAAGAACCCTAATCAATCGGTATCCTAGACTAAAAACCTAATAAGAAATTGAACCATAAACTCCCCTTCAAACCCCTATAACCAACAAGGAGATTACTCAGCCATAGCTGAGGTAATCATATTCAATAAATCAAATAAAAACAGTAAGTAAAAAGGGATGAAGAAAGCTTCTCTATCGAAGAACACAAATCGAGAATCCTTTGCTCCAAACCAAAGAAAACAAGTGCACAAGTCACAAGAGCTCCGCTTCTGCCTTCAAGCGTGAGAATAATGTAACGTGTATGTCTAAGAGGCATAAAATAAGTATTTATAGAGCTAATCTCATTTAGGGTTTGATGGGAAAAGACGGTTTTGGCCTCAGGTGAAGAAACAAGTCGGTTTGGTCGTGCAAAGTGCTGGCCGCGGGTTCGTCGTCTCTGGCCGAGGTGAACTGGCTTCTGGCCTCGGGTCCGTCGCCTCTGGCCGTGGCGAATTGGTGCTTGTCCGCAGGTCTAGCTCCCCCAGGCATGGTGACTTCGTCTCTGGGGCAGCTTCGTCTGCCTTCAGTGCTTCTGGTGTATTTAAGGATCCAACCATTAGATTGCCTCCAATCCAATTGCATTTGAAAGCTGGTTGTCTCTAATTTGTTTTGTCCAAATTTGGAGAGGATCAGACGGTGAAAAGGTCTCCATTAGCTGCAAGACGTCTTGACGGTCCGAGTTTATCCAAAAACATACTTTTGCTCCGAAATGCACTCTTTTATTCCGAGTTACCTGAAACGTCTTTCAAATCACTTGAAAACCTTTGAAAATGGAGTTAAAACACTTGCAAAAGAATATGAAGCGATCCATAAAAATGGTCAAAAACCGGTGTTATCAACTCCCCCAGACTTAGATCTTTGTTTGTCCTCAAACAAAACATAAATCTAAACTCGGAAAGAGGTTTTCAAAAATATAGGAACTAACAAAATTCTCAGCGACTGTCCTTCTAAACCATAACCAATGTAATGCATCAATCGGACTTAGTCTAGAAAATTCTCACTAAAGTACTACAATCTAATCCACGTTATCCGTCATGCGAAAGTCTAACCACGTAGATCCTAACTTTCAGTCAACTATCTCTTAACATTCATTAAAGATTTCATGATTCTTACCAAAAATATTAGACAAGACAATCGATGCTAGGCATTTAAGGGCAATTTAGAGGTGGGGCTAAAAGTGTTTCGGGTTACCGTATTTTCTTCAGAGGATGCTAGATATTATTAAAAATAGCAAGGGAGGATGTAGCTGTTGATACCCACAGTTTTCAGTCACTCCTTGCTCGCATAAGTGTTGCTGCAAAACTCCTCCTTCGTCGGGACTTTTCTCCCATTGACAGAACTTTTCTGTCGTTCCCACGGACTTAGATTTTTCTCCGGGTAATGATTTGAACGGCTTCCTACTCCTCACATATTGAAACATAGTTGCCTTGGTAAAAATATAGACTACTATAAGACTCTTAGGCTTTTATTTCCTTTCGTTTCGGTCTTCCTTTTTTTTTTAGAAAGGGGAAACGCCTTTAAACGGGAGCCTTAGAGAGTACAAAAATTACCGGTTACAAACGATTTCCAAGGCAAATTTTTAGCTTGATTTGTCGATACCTCCACAACCGAATCCGTCTAGTCGTTCGTCTTCTCGAGTGACTGAAAACTGTGTCTTTCCTCCCTCTCTGGCGTTTTTGCACATATCTGCACATAAGACAACAAGAGAGTTACATGAGGTTTCAACAAAGGTTAAGTTTCGGGTGGGATACCGGCTAAAGATGAACCGGCCATCTAAGACAACAAAGAGCGGTAAAACAAAAAAGATGTCCTAGTTGTATGACTCGTTGTCTCACCTAAAACAATTGATAAGAAAATGAAATATATATTAACTCCAAATAAAATGAGCTAGTATATCCTGTCAGAAAGAATTTCTATGGGGATGTCGCATTGAAAGCACTCTAGCTACCGCCTAGTCTAGTACTAAATCACAAAAGAGCTAGCACGAGGAGATAGCAAAGAAACACACTGGTCTATATCATCATAGATTTTGTTCTTATGTTCCTGAAAAATACTTAATAAAAATATTACACGAGGTCTTAAAAATGCAGTGAGAATTAAAAAGATTCAAAGAAAAGAAAAATAGATTAGTAATGGATAAAAAACCTCCCCTATACTTAAGTCACACTGTCCTAAAGGTAAAAAAGTTGGTAAAATTATTAAAATTAAAAATAAGGTGAAAGAGATCGATTAAACCGTGGTGGTTTATGGTTTTTTCATAGGGATTTTTCTGATTGCTGGTAATTGATTAGTTATGATTCACCATCTGAATTAGTTCTTCACCATAGATTGTTCTCAAAGCTAATTCTGCCCTGATCACCTAGAACTTAGATCCTAGGTTAATCAATTAGGCACGACAGTGCAATTGAGTAATCTGACAGAACCTAGAGTGAGCAAATTAATTATTCGCAAAGAGATTTGGTTTAGTTTATTTGTGAACATATCAAACTCGATATTAAGGCATTCTTAGGAATTTACAAAGAGATTTTGGATTCTAAAGTTTAGATTTAGATAATTCTCGCAACGACAGTTGGTTAATTATAACTTAGTGATTTGAGTTCAAGAATCACGCTAAATCTTAATTCTGACTGATTGGTTACCTGCATTCATTGATCTCTTGAGAAATCGTTCTGCGATTCGCCCTCCTGCTTTTCAGAGGAATGACTTTGAACTGAAACCTCCATACTTCACTCTTGTGGGTCAGCACCTTTTTCATGGTCTTTCTCATGAACACCCAATGGATCACATTAAGAAATTCAAGGATTTGGTCACTAGCATCAAATACAATGGAGTGTCCAATGACTTCCTCTTCTGTAAGCTCTTCCATGCTCTTAGTGGGGATGCAGCTTATTGGCTTAAGCAGTTGCCGCCTGGATCAGTGACTACCTGGGAAGAGACCAAGAATGCTTTCTTGAACAATTTCTATGATGATGCAAGATCCGCTGAGCTCAGGAATAAGATCTCCCAGTTTTCTCAGGGAGCGACTAAGGCATTCAAAGCTGCTTGGACCAGATTCAGATCATACCAGAGGGACTGTCCACATCACGGGTTCACCAATGTTCAGCTGTTGGGTATCTTCTTCAGATGGATTGATTGGAGGTATCAGATGGTCTTAGATGCTGCGAGTAATGGGAACTTCAACACCAGGTATCCCGACGATGCTTATGTGCTTATTGAGAACTTGACAACTAGCAATAGTACCAAGAATGCAGACTTTGAGCGAAGAAGGCAGACTGGGAGCATGGATGGGTCGCACATTGCTGAGGTTCAAGCCAAGCTGGACTCTGTGCCCAATATTTTGATGGGGAAGACGAAGAAAGCAATACACTTTGCTGATGAGGTCGTGAATGTGGAAGAAGATGAAGTGGAGGATGTTAACTACGTTGGTGGTTCTGATTTTCAGGTCAGAGATTTGGGTACAACAATGGCCGAAACTTCAACAACAACACTCAGCAAGGTGGATACAAGTTCGAGGGAAACGAATTTGGTTTTGGAGCAAAACAATTTGCTCATAAACCACTCCAGAGCAGCGACTTCACTCGCAATTATGGGAACTCGTCGTACCAGCCTATCTCTCCCAAGTCCTCAGAGAGTAAGATGGAATCCATGTTTGAACTGATTCTTCAGGGACAATAAAAGTTGCAAGTAGATTTCAATGGGAAGATTGACTCTCTGTACACTGATTTGAATGGGAAAATTGAAGCTCTCAATCTTTCTCAGAAGAAGCTGGAAACTCAGGTTGCTCAAACTGCAGCACCTGTGAAGAGGCAGGAAGGTTTTCTCCCAGGAAACACTGAAAATTCAAGGGCACACATCAATGTCATCACCTTGAGGAGTGGAAAAGAGGTGATTATAGGACTAAAGAGAATTTCATCGATCTTGCTAAAGATCGCGACTAGGATTCTTAAAATCCACGTGAATCGACCGACACCAGCCAATGTCGACTGATACCAGTTCAGACACCTGCTCGAGGGGATCCAAAATCTCGTGTATCGATCGACACTCCCCCTGTATCGGTCGATACTGAAACACATATCGAGAAGGAACCTAAGGTGGTCGAGGAAAGGGTTTACAAACCCAAGGTACCCTAGCATCTGCCTCCTAGGAAGTCGAAGAAGGATGTGGAGGATTTCAGATGCAAGGCTATACTAGACAAGTTGGTCGTTGAGCTTCCCTTCATCGATGCTATTAATACTTCTCCAACTTTCAGGAGATATGTGTAGAAGATGGTGTCTAGCAACGTGAACCTTGAGGAAGTTTTCATGATGAGTACAGCTGAGTGTAGTGCAATTCTACTCAACACGATCCCAAAGAAGCTACCAGACCCAGAGAGCTTTGTTTTGAACTGCACTATTTTCAAAGAGAGATTCGAGCGTTCTCTCTGCGATATTGGGTCGAGTGTGAATCTCATGCCACACTCAGTAGCTAAGCGAATGGGGATGACATATTTCCAATCTACAAGGATTTCACTGGTACTTGTTTATCGCTCAGTGCGACTTCCAGAGGGACTACTCGAAGATGTCCCAATCAAGATTGGGAATTGCTTGATCCCAACAGATTTCATCGTCCTGGAGTACGATGCTGAGCCTAATGATCCTCTTATCCTGGGAAGACCATTCCATGCAACTGCTGGAGCTTTGATTGATTGCAAGAATGGACAGATAGCTCTCAACATCGGTGACTTGGTTATGTCGTTCAACATGGAGAAGATGATGAAGAGACCAACCATCGATGGGCAGACTTTCTTTGTGGATACCTTCAGCGACACAACTAAGGAGTATTTCTTGGAGATGCACCCTGAGGATCCACTGGAGAGAGCATTAGTATGCTCCGATGACTCAAAGGAGTTTCTGAGTGATGCTGCTGCTGGATACGCTAAGATGCTTAATTTGACTGATGCGGTATCGATCGATACCCACTGTATCGATCGATACCAGGCGTGTGCGATAGAGGAGCTGGCCGAAACTCATAAGAAGGCTGGTGAGCTTGGTGATTGGAGTGAGGAGGCGTGTCCCGATACCAGCCGAATTGAGGTATGTTTTTCTTGGTCCTAATTCCATATACCCTGTGATTGTCAATGCTTCCTTTAACAACGCAGAGATTACCTTACTGTTGAGCAAGCTGCGCAAGTACCGCAAAGCTCTCGGCTATTCTCTTAATGACATTTCAGGTATCTCCCCAAATCTATGCATGCATAAGATTCACCTGGAGGATGAGTCAAAGTCATCGATTGAGTGTCAGAGGAGGCTGAATCCGAACCTGAAGGAAGTGGTCAGAAAGGAGGTGATGAAGCTGTTGGAAGCAGGGATTATCTACGCCATCTCAGATAATTCTTGGGTTAGTCCAGTTCACGTTGTGCCTAAGAAATGAGGTATAACTGTGGTGAAGAACGAGAAGGATGAGCTGATCCCTATAAGGACAATCACTTGTCACAGGATGTGTATTGACTTTAGGAAGCTGAATGCGGCCACAAGGAAGGATCACTTCCCATTGCCATTCATCGACCAGATGCTGGAGAGGTTAGCGAGTCACCCATACTACTGTTTTATCGATGGGTACACATGCTTTTTCCAGATTCCGATACATCCAGAGGACCAGGAGAAGACGACTTTTACATGTCCTTATGGTACATTCGCCTATAGAAGAATGCCATTTGGATTATGTAACGCTCCATCGACCTTTCAGAGATGTATGATGTCGATTTTCACAGACATGATTGAGGAGTTTAAGTAGGTGTTCATGGATGACTTTTCAGTGTATGGATCGTCATTCAAGGATTGCCTGGATAACTTGTGCAAGGTGCTTCAGCGATGCGAGGAGAAGCACTTGGTTCTTAATTGGGAGAAGTGCCAATTCATGGTACAAGATGGCATCGTTCTTGGGCACAGGGTTTCCAAGGCAGGGATTGAAGTTGACAAATCCAAGATTCAGGTCATGACAAGCCTTCAGCCGCCATGGTCTGTCTCTGAGATTTGAAGCTTCCTTGGTCATGCTGGGTTTTACAAGAGGTTCATCAAGGATTTCTCTAAGCTTGCACGCCAACTTACCACCCTGTTGTGCAAGGAAGTCAAATTTGATTTCACACTTGATTGCCTTGCAGCCTTCGAGGAGATTAAGAAAGGCATTGGTGAGTGCTCATATTGTCCAACCACCTGATTGGAGCTTACTTTTTGAGGTTATGTGCGATGCGAAAGACTTCGCTGTTGGAGCTGTGTTGGGTCAGAGGAAAGAAAAGAAGCTCCATGCTATTTATTATGCCAGCAGGACGTTGGATGATGCATAGCGAAATTACAGCACCACTGAGAAGGAGTTACTTGCAGTTGTCTTCTCTTTTGAGAAATTTCGATCCTACTTGATTGGGAGCAAGGTTATTGTTCATACCGACCTTGCTACTCTCAAATACTTGCTGAAGAACAAGGACCTCAAGCCTCGTCTTTGCCGATGGGTACTTTTGCTCCAAGTGTTCGATATCGAGATCAAGGACAAGAAGGGAGTTGAGAATGGAGTTGCTGACCACTTATCGTGAATAAAGATCGATGAAGACGTGCCTATTGATGATTTCTTGCCAGATGAGCGTATATACTTCATTGAGACTCAGTTTCAAGATGTTTGTTCCGAAAATCTGAAATTTTCGAGAGTGCAGACCTTCTGTATCGATCGATACTCGCCCAGTATCGGTCGATACCCGTCACCATTCGGACCTGTTTTGCCTATGGACTACATCGATTTGTCTGAGGAGTATCTAGCCGCTGTCTCTGACCCCGATCGACCATGGTATGCTAATATATAGCTAATTACATTGCTGCAGATAATGAGCAGAAGCATCTCAAGAAGTATGAGAAGAAGAAGTTTATGCGCGAGATGAGGCGATTCTTCTGGGAAGAGCCTTACCTATACAAGCACTGCTCCGATGGTATCTACAGATAATGTGTTGCAGAATTTGAGGTGCCTGAGATTCTTTTTCATTGTCATGGGTCTGAGTATGCTGGACAGTTCGCCACTTTCAAGACTGTGTCCAAGGTTCTTCAAGCAGGCTTCTGGTGGCCTACCATGTTCAGGGATGCTCACCCATTTATTTCACATTGTGATGTCTGTCAAAGGAAAGGGAAGATCAGCAAGAGGCATGAGTTGCCACATAATTTCATCCTTGAGGTTGAAGTTTTCGATTGCTGGGAGATAGATTTCATGGGTCCTTTTCCCTCATCACATGGGAACAAATACATCTTCGTTGCTGTGGACTATGTTTCCAAGTGGGTGGAAGCGATTGCCAGCAAAACCATCGATTCTTCAGTGGTTCTTAAGATGTTTAAGACCATTATTTTCCCTCGATTTGGAGTACCTTGAATTGTTATAAGTGATGGTGGCACTCACTTTATTAACAAAGTTTTCGAGAAGCTGCTGAAGAAACATGGTGTGAATCATCGTGTGGCTACTCAATATCACCATTAGACTAGTGGGAAGGTCGAAGTCTCCAGCAGCAAATCAATGAAATTTTGGAGAAGACAGTGGGTACTACTAGGAAGGATTGGTCTGCGAAGTTGGATGACACGCTATGGGAATACATGACTGCTTTCAAGACGCCGCTGGGCACTACACCATTTCATTTAATTTATGGGAAAGCATGTCACCTTCCAGTAGAAATCGAGCATAAGGCAGTTTGGGCTACAAAGCTGATGAATTTCGACATCAAACCTTCTGCTGAGAGGCGATTGGTCCAACTAAATGAGCTGGATGAGATTAGACATCACACCTATGAGACCTTGAAGCTGTACAAGGAGAAGACTAAGGCATAACACGACAAAAAGATCCTCTCCAGACATTTCGAACCCAATGACCAGGTACTTCTGTATAACTCTCGTTTACAATTGTTTCCTGGAAAATTGCGTTCTCGTTGGTCAAGTCCTTTCACAATCAAGGAAGTCAGACCACACAGTGCAATTGTCCTGCTGAGTACATCAGGCGAGGAATTCACTGTCAATGGACAGAGGGTGAAACACTATTCGGCGAAAGCCGAGATTCCAAGAGGACACATGGTGCCTATGGATGATGCACCCACCGTCTGATCGTCCATAAAGTCAAGCTAGTGACGTAAAACAAGCGCTTGGTGGGAGGCAACCCACTGGTAAGTCTGTACATATGAGTCTTTTATTTTTCTAGTTTTTGTTTTGTGTTTCTTTGTGTCAAGTGAATCAGATTCGAAGGAACAGTATCGATCGATACAACTAGTATCGATCGACAGCAGTGTTAACGCACTACTTCTGGTTCGACTCCCGTGTATCGATCGATACCACTAATATTATCGCTGGATACCCGCCGCCCAGGTAAGTTCCCTTTTAAAACCCTTAGGTTTTTTCTTCTTTTTCCTCATTACCCATCGCTAGACACCGCCAACTTCCTCCCCAAAATCACCAAATCTTCGTTTCTTCACGGATTTGAGTGATTCAAGGGTCTATCCTTATTGGATTTTCGAGCTCTATCCCATTCTCTCATCCTTTCACACGATCTATAAGGTATGAAACACGAATCTCCTCTTTTTCATTCCGTGAACAAAGGTTGGGTATTTGATATTTGCCTCTTAGAACTTGCTTAAATGGATGATTACTACTTGCCCAAGTCGTTCTAGAGGAATTTCGGAACATGCCTTACACTTATTTGCCATTGGTTTTGACTTTTAGAATTTGTGGATTAGGGATTTTTGTGAATGCCAAAATCGCCAGGGTATCGATTGATACCACTGGTGTCGGTCGATACCCTGTGTATTCCTTGATCGTGTTTGCTGTGCTTGATGGAAATTTTGGGTTTATGATGTGGGTCTTTTGTCCTTGCTGCAGATGCCTCCTAGGAAGAAGTCACGTACAGAAGAAGCATCGAGTTCAAACCCACCTGGAGACCGTCCCACTGAATTTTGTTTGCTCGAACGCGTCAAGATCCATGACGGTTTGACTTGGCGTAGAGGGTTCGTGAAAGCCTGCTTAGCCAATAACCTTTACAGGGTGACGATTGATGGGACTGAGGAAGATCTCGACCTTCCACACATGTCCCTGCGTGCCATCCCTGAGCCACCTGTGACTTCATCCTCACCACCTCCTACCCGCCCTGCTTCTCCAGTGGCTCCTAGTACTGCATGTAGACCTCCTTGTCCTAAGAGGAGTGAGAAGGCACTGATCCCTTTGACGAGGGAAATTGAGGGTACCGATAAAGAATGTTTCTGAGAGCGAGGATTGTGTATTTAGGCCCATCTCTGACACTTGGGATGATTACGACTCGTTGATTTACAACGCTTGGCAGCATGTTGACGTGAAGCCCACCAGGTTCGTCGACATGCAGACTATGAGGAGGATGGGTATCGATGAGGAGCTTGCTAGTCTGATTCAACAGATTGGGTTGGGAACGATGCCTACGAGACAGTTCGATCTATTTCTTGATCGAGTACGCCAATTCCTTGCGACCGTTCGCGTCTATTACAGTGATGAGGTTCTCAAGAACGCACAGCTGGGCATTCTGACTTTCATGATTCGAGGTGTGCGCTATAGCTCTGTGAAATTTATGGGTTCAGGAGAGACTTCGCGAAGTATGAGCTTCCTCGTGACTTTCTAGATGTTCATGTCTTTTGGGAGCATATTAGGATTGGAGACTATCGCTCCGAGACGACTACACAAATGGACGTGCGACATCCTGTTCTGCGTTGCTTGGTCAGAATCCTGCGCAACACGATCCTGTGCAAGATGGAGCCGTACAAGATGCAATTGTTTGTGCTCATTATTCTTTCTATTGTCATTGGCGACATCATTGAGGATAATGCGTATAAGTGGCCTGAGATGGACCTTGCGGTCAGCCTAGGTGATGTGTTCGCGCACCACTTGGTCTCGCTAAAGACCAAACCATTCTCAGGACGTGGTGGCGCAGGCAGGAAGACAGAGACTGTGGGTAGCCTTATGACCCTGATTTTTCAGCATTTCGGTATCAGCACCACGAGTTGTTCGATTATCACCGCACGAGATCTCATTGACGAGCAGCATCTGTTGAACACGCGATGGCTGAATCCGGACCTGCGATGGTGTCTCGGCAACTCTGATGGCGATTTTCTTGTTCAGCTCCCCAACCAAGCCCTGACCACCATTGGCGACGACCCTGCTTAGCTGCGATTCACTCCTGACGCGCGCGACTTGCACACTGCACCGCCCACTCATCTGCGACGAGGTGCCTCATCTGGAGGCCGCACCCCTGCTGATGCTGAGGACGAGCCTGTACCTGACCTTGCTGGTGGTCGACTACGACGCGCGCGACGTGCACGTACACCTGCTGCTGCTCCTGCACTTGTTTTTCCTCCACCACCTGCGATGGAGATGGATCCATTTCAGCGGTACGTCGTCGAGAGCCTGCAGACCAACTGGAGTGCCATTTCTCGATTCAGTTGCATGGTCCCACCTCGTCCTCGTTCACCTCGATCACCATGTACACCACCTGCTGGCCCATCTCACACTGCTGGCGATGACACTGATGCTGCGGAGGATTAGTCCTCCTTCTATCTGATATTAACGTTTGATTTTTTTTTCTTTTTATTTTCTTTCGATACTTTGAGTCATTTTGTGAGCACTTTCTTATGATTTTAGACTTGTGGATTTATGCTTTTATGATATCTTGTTGCATCAAACTTGTGTTTGAGTGATCTAACAGTGCTAACCATAACACTTGGATCGTTTGACACAATTTTAGGCAGCATTTGTCGTGAATAAGAGGACCTGTGTCGACTCATGCTTGGTATCGATCGATACCAGGTTGTGTGTTGGTCGACACCCTGGCCCACAATGGTAACACCTCTTGACCTTAACACTTTCCACTCAGTTCTTTTGATTTCTCTTACCTTCTCTAGGCTTGTTAACACTGGGGACAGTGTTGTTTAAGTTTGGGGGAGGTAGTTGCTGACATTGTTTTTGTTTTTCTTAGAGTCAGTTAAAAAGAAATAAAAAATTATCGAGTCAAAACATGTTGGAGATTATGATCGTGTGCTTAAATCAATTGTTCTGATTTTGCTTTTGAGTGACCAGTGTTACAAGATCAGTTCTAGATGGACTAATGAAAAATCCAAGGACTGACCAGTTGACTAGAAAACACCCATGTCTCCAGCAGAGTTCTTCTAAAAGCCTGAGCTAATTCTGTGCTCTTCATCGATGTGATTGATGTCCATAGAGCTTGATTCCTAATTCATATCTGACAAAGGAACCCATGTGTAGAAAGTAATAGTATTTCCTCTCCCCTATTATAAGTTAATAAATGAAAGCATGAAAAGATGAAATAATTTTCTTCTGAGTAGAGGGTTAGGAAAATTTCCAGCGATCCCATTATTCAACTTGGAAGAAATGATCACACAAAGATTGGAAGCGAGGCTAGGAAAATTTCCTGTGATACCATTATTCGCCTACACCTTTGATACATAAAGAGGGGAAGAACCGGGGATTCGGTGGCAAACACCATCATTACTCGTGTCTCAAACCTTAATATGTATATGCTAATCTAAAAAAAAAAACATGATGAGAAATAAGTCTGGGGAAGAGGAAATAATACCAAAAAAAAAAGTTAAAATTGGGTGGTTCTTTTGTCATGATATTGTATGGGAAAGAGTCTAGAAGGTTGTTGGCATTGATTACAGCGATGAAACTGGCGATGAGGGCTTTATTGGACAATGCTGCAAAATTATGTGTGGAGTTTGGGAAGCTGCGAATGTCTATGGAGAAGTACATGGTGGTTAGATCTGGAGCTGATTAGATGATATCTGTAAAACTTAGGAAAAGGGTCATTGCGATGGTTCAGGAATATGTGAGTCTCCGTGTTTTCAAACATCTTTCTCTGATTTAGTTTTCTGTTTTGCTTGAGGGCAAGCAAAGGCTAAGTCCGGAGGAGTTGATAGATCATAGTTTTTACCCCTTTTTAGCCATGATATAAGTCCTTTTTATAGAGACTTTCTAGTATTTTGGAGTCTTATAGAGTCTTTTCAGGGTTTAGGTACGTTTGGAGCATAATTCGAGATATTGAAGCATTCTGGAGCTTTTTGGAGCTAAGCAAAGATCGTGTAGCTGAGACAGCCGATTTGATGCCCGAGTATCGACAGATACCACTTATGGTATCGACCGATACCAATTGCAGAGAGACATGAATCGCGACAATTAGAAGATTAAAGAGTTTGAAATTTGCCCCAGAAGACTTTATTATTAACAAGAAGCCCCATAACGTGTCTTAGGTTATTTATTAGGATTTTCAGCCACTTTTGTTGGCGACGCTTTATTCTACTTTGGTTTTGAGAGAGAGCTTTGTGAGGGAGACAAGTCAGAACTCTGTTCGTCGCAGAGAAGATTTCGAACCCTCTTGTTACTCTTCTCTTATTGTTTAATTTAATGATCTATTCAGTTATGTTTATTGTTTCATTCTCCATGTATGAGTAGATCCATCTTAGGTTTAGGGTTTTCTCATAGGGATTTTTCTGATTGATGGTAATTGATTAGTTAGGATTCACCATCTGAATTAGTTCTTCACCATAGGTTGTTCTCAAAGCTAATTCTGGCCTGATCACCTAGAACTTAGATCCTAGGTTAATTAATTAGGCACGACAGTGCAATTGAGTAATCTGACAGAACCTAGGGTGAGCAAATTAATTATTCGCCAAGAGATTTGGTTTAGTTGATTTGTGAACATATCAAACTCGATTTTAAGGCTGATTTATTCTTAGGAATTTGCAAAGAGATTTGGGATTCTGAAGTTTAGATTTAGATAATTCTCGCAACGACAGTTGGTTAATTATAATTTAGTGATTTGAGTTCAAGAACCGCGCTAAATCTGAATCCTGACTTATTGGTTACCTGCATTCATTGATCTCCTGAGAAATACCCTGGGCCTATATTCTCCCCATCGATTTTATATCCTCTTCTATTGTTTATTGCTTTTGTTTCAACTGAATTGCTTAGCTTGATTCGAAACTATTTGGTCTATTGTGTGATTTTCTTGAGTCTTTGTGGTTCGACCCCTAAATATATTGCAACTACAGCTTAGTACTTTTAGGTTATTATATTTGAGCTTATCAAAGTGGTTTAAGAAGGCGTCTTTGCACTCTACCCAATAAGTAATAGATCATGCTGGCAAAGATTTCAACCAACGGTGAGCTTTACCCACTAAAGAAAAAGGAAAAAGCTTTCACTTCAAATAATCCGCGGGAACTTGGTTCGTTCTCGTCATTCGGTATATCTCTTCGAACAACTCGATGTGCTCCATCAGATGCTAGGTTGCAACTCCATGAAACTGATTTTGCTTTACCAAAGAAATAATTTGAGGTTTGATCTCAAACTTGTTTCTGTTTGGTATAGGAAGTTGTATGGCTACTCGATTTTGGAAGTGTTGATACGGTGCATCAAAATCAGCAATGACGCGGTTGTCTCCTCTGAGGATTAGTTTGCATTACGGGACAATTGGCGTTCACGCCATTACGAGGAATCAGTGCATTAGCTTGAGCATCGTTCCTTTGTGCATCACGATCGACGGGAAGTTGTCGCCTCGGATTTTTAGCATTTTGGTTTTGGTTGTGGTTTTCTTCGGGATCGAGATGTGGCTGGTCATTATCACCATGGACAGCCTCTTGATCTTCTTCGTGATCCAAAAAATCACGTTCATCCTCGTGATCTAGTTGATCACGGTTTTGTTGATCTTCCGGGTGGTTTTTTTCGGCCATCCTTAAGTTTCTTTTGAGTCTTCGGAGTTCTCTCTCATTTTTGTCGATATCGTCTAGTAGCGGTACGGTTCCTCTAGAAGTTCTCATAGTGTGCATAAACCTTAGAACAAAAGACAAAGATAAAGGAGAAAGTCAAAAGAACAACAAAGAACTTGAAAATCAAAAGTGTCTAGAGCAGAAATTAGAATACGAAATCAAACAAGCTAAACGATCTCCGGCAACGGCGCCAAGAACTTGATACACCGGGAATCAACCCCGGCGTGGGGTTTTACCCTATATATCTAAGCCGCAAGGGCACAGCACACGAAGTAGTATTTAGGGATCGAATCCACAGGGATAGGCGTTGTCCAATTTCTAACGAGTTCTAACTTATGTCTAGACGTAAATATATTTTAGGTTTTGTCATAGTCGTATCTATGTAATCTAAACTAAACTAAAGAGGGCAATGGCTAACTAACTATTTTATCGAGGTTGTGAATCAATTAAACGAAGCGTTGGGCAATCGGGAATTTTCTAGGGTTTATGGCCAATTTTTACGAGGAGATTTCTAGGATATCTAAAGCGACTTTTTGTCGTCTTTGGATTCTTGAACTTGGAACACGTACGCTGCATGTAGTCTACTACCGTTATACTACACAACTACTCACCTCAGTACTCGGACGGTAGCTTCCGACTCCGCCCGCACAAGAAGTGAATGATACTCTCAAAGGTCGTTTACGCCCAAAATTCCTTTGTAAGTATACTTTCGAAATCTTACGCTGGATTTGCTCGTATACCCGTGGTCAAGCGATTAGATACAGCACTTACGTGGCTCTAAAACGCCTAATTTTGATTGCTAAGACGGTTAGTCAAGCAACGCATTAATAACAAAGATAGAACGAAGAACCCTAATCAATCGGTATCCTAAACTAAAAACCTAATAAAAATCAAAACATAAGCTTCCCTTCAAACCCCTATATCCAACAAGGAGATTACTCAGCCATAGCTAAGGTACTCATATTTAATAAATAAAATAAAAATAGTAAGTAAAAAGGGATGAAGAAAGCTTCTCTATCGAAGAACAAGAATCGAGAATCCTTTTCTCCAAGCCAAAGAAAACAAGTGCACAAGTCACAAAAGTTTCGCTTCTTCCTTCAAGTGTGAGAATGATAAGTATTTATAAAGCTCCTTTATAAGTATTTATAAAGCTCCTTGGTTTATAATAGGGGATCTAAATGAAATAACGGGAAATAACGAGAAGCAAGGAGTCAATTTAAGACCCGCTTCCTCCTTTATGTCATTTAACCTGATGATACAACACTGCGGTTTTATGGAATTTCAATGTTTGGGTAATACAATGTCCTGGCGAGGAAGACGAAACTCGAAAATTGTGCGGTGTCGACTGGATAGGGCCTTAGCAAACGAGGATTGGCATGAGATTTTCTCCCATTCATTCGTAGAATATTTAGCAATGATTGGGTCGGATCATAGGCCGATTGTCGCCACTATAGAGGACAAAATACCTCGGAAACGGGGTCAGTTTCGGTTCGATAAACGGTGGATTGGGCGAGATGGTCTGATGGAAACAATAGCAAAGGGCTGGGAAATTAACACAGCGGGAAGCGAGACTCTCTTTATAGAGAGAATAAATAATTGCCGGAGAGAAATTTCAAAATGGCGGAAAACCAATTTGCCATATGGCAAAGAGAAAATTAGGGACTTACAACAAGCATTAGAGGTGATCCAAAATGATGACAATAGTACAAATGAGGAACTAATGGATAGTACGAGGAAACTGAAGGAGGCTTATCTGGATGAGGAGTTATTCTGGCAACAGAAGAGTCGCACCCTATGGGCAACAGTGGGGGACAGAAATACAAAGTTTTACCACGCGCAAGTTAAAACACGCAGGGCGAGAAATCGAATCACGGGACTACACGATGTAGTAGGAGCTTGGGTTACCTCTGACAAAGAGGTAGAACAAGTAGCGGTAAACTATTTCGAGGAATTATTCACATCCACTTCACCGAGGGAATTTGAGGAGGCCCTCAGCGAGATTCCAGCGTTAGTTTCGGAACAAGATAATGATATGCTCACGGCAAAGGCCACGGAAGAGGAAGTTCGTAGAGCACTTTTCATGATGCATCCAGAGAAGGCTCCGGGCCCGGACGGAATGACGGCTTTATTTTTCCAAAGATCATGGCATATAATAAAGTCAGAGGTAGTAGATCTGGTTAACGGTTTTCTGGAAACGGGTTCCTTTGATCAAAGGCTGAATATGACTAACATATGCCTCATACCAAAATCGGGAAGACCAACTCGTATGACGGATTTAAGACCTATAAGTTTGTGCAATGTGGGGTATAAGATCATCTCGAAAGTGTTATGTCAGAGGTTAAAGATATTGCTCCCGGATCTGATTTCTGAGACTCAATCAGCCTTTGTATCAGGGCGACTGATATCGGATAATATTTTGATTGCCCAGGAGATGTTTCACGGATTACGAACCAATGAATCTTGCAAAAGCAAGTTCATGGCAATCAAGACGGATATGAGCAAAGCATATGATAGAGTGGAATGGACTTTCATTGAACACCTATTGAGGAAATTTGGTTTTGCGGAAAAGTGGATTTCAGGGATTATGTGGTGCATACAATCGGTACAATATAAGGTACTCATTAACGGTAATCCGAAAGGACAAATAACGCCATACAGAGGATTGCGGCAAGGCGACCCATTATCTCCATACTTATTCATCCTCTGCACGGAGGTCTTGATAGCCAATATACGGAAAGCAGAAAGGGAGAAATCACTTACGGGGCTAAAGGTAGCGAGGGCAGGGCCAGCGATCTCACACTTACTCTTTGCGGACGATAGTATTTTTTTTCTGCAAGGCTACGGTACAAGAGTGTCACACTATACTACATATACTTAAGCAATACGAGTTGGTCTCGGGGCAACAAATTAATTTTTCAAATTCCTCTTTAAATTTCGGACACACGGTTCCAGAAACGGTACAGGACGAGATGAAACTATTGCTAGGAATCCAAAATATGGGAGGGATGGGTACTTATCTGGGTCTGCCGGAAAGTCTCGGAGGGGCAAAGAGCAGGATTTTCAATTTTGTTGTCGAAAGACACAATGATAGAGTCAACGGGTGGACATCCAGACTCCTGACTAAAGGAGGTAAAGAGGTTCTACTTAAATCGGTAGCCACGGCTTTGCCAACTTACGTCATGTCATGTTTTCGGTTACCTAAATCTATTATCGCAAAGCTAACCAGTGCGGCAGCGCAGTTCTGGTGGAGCTCAGACGGACAACAGAAAGGAATGCATTGGATGGCATGGAAGAAGATGTGCCGGAATAAGTTAGACGGCGGAATCGGATTTCGATCAATAGAGGAATTCAACACAGCATTTATAACGCCCCGACCGCCCCTACCTGTGGGACCCATGCCCTCTCTCGGCCCGTGGGCCCCACCCTCGTCCGACGGCCGGTGCGTTAGTCCGGGAGGCTTGTAATACTTGTTTACTGACCCTGCAATCACCACGTGACCTTTCCCCGTGTTTTGTCCTCACTCACACGCTACCGCGAATCACTTCCCGGAAGGTCACCCATCCTTAGACTACTCCAGCCCAAGCACCCTTAACTCTGGAGTTCTTTCGGGCAAGTGATCGGAAAAGGTAAGTGCACTTTGGTGACATAGGTAGCCAAATCAATTCTTATAAGCCTCTCCGCATATACAAGAAACCGGGATGTTACAATCACCCCCACTCACAGAGCGCAACGTCCTCGTTGCGCACCAGGATCGTCACCCTAGACGGTGTGAGCCCACCTGACTTCACACACGTGTTTGGGTTCGGCTCTGATACCACTGATAACGCCCCGACCGCCCCTACCTGTGGGACCCATGCCCTCTCTCGGCCCGTGGGCCCCACCCTCGTCCGACGGCCGGTGCGTTAGTCCGGGAGGCTTGTAATACTTGTTTACTGACCCTGCAATCACCACGTGACCTTTCCCCGTGTTTTGTCCTCACTCACACGCTACCGCGAATCACTTCCCGGAAGGTCACCCATCCTTAGACTACTCCAGCCCAAGCACCCTTAACTCTGGAGTTCTTTCGGGCAAGTGATCGGAAAAGGTAAGTGCACTTTGGTGACATAGGTAGCCAAATCAATTCTTATAAGCCTCTCCGCATATACAAGAAACCGGGATGTTACAGCATTACTAGCAAAACAGCTATGGCGGTTAATGGAACAACCAGAATCGCTTTTTGCTCGGGTTTTTAAGGGACGGTACTATCGGAACACAGACCCTTTAGACCCTATTAAGTCGTACTCCCCGTCCTTTGGATGGAGGAGTATCATTTCGGCTAGACCTCTGGTTACAAAAGGGCTCATCAAAAGAGTTGGTTCAGGAGGCACCATATCAGTATGGAATGACCCATGGATACCATCCTCTCCCCCGAGGTCTGCAACATGCAAAGGGTACAATTATTACCCAAATCTTAGGGTCAACCATTTGGTTGATCCAGCGACACAAACGTGGAACCTGGAATTGATAAACGCAATCATCGAACCGGCCGATGTGGAACTGATACGCGGAATACACATCAGTAGTTTATATCGACCAGATACGCATGGTTGGCACTATACAAAATCAGGGAAATATACGGTAAAGTCGGGATATCAGGTTGCCCAACAAATCACAGACAACGACGACAACTACTTCTACGGTCCAGATATAAAGAAGTTACAGGCTCACTCATGGAAATTGACTTGTCCACCGAAATTACGACTTTTTATATGGCAAGCAATCTCGGGGTGTCTGTCGGTCACAGCGAACCTACGCGCTAGAGGAATAAATTGTGACACACAATGTTCTAGGTGTGGTGTGGAGGGGGAAACGATCAACCATGTATTGTTTGAATGCCCACCAGCATTACAAACATGGGCACTCTCTCATATTCCATCGGCCCCGGGAGCTTTCCCGATGACATCGGTTTTCGCAAATTTTGATCATCTATTTTGGAGACTTCCAGATGAGGAAAAGAATATAATGTTTCCGTGGATTGTGTGGAACATTTGGAAAGCAAGGAACGACAAGGTGTTCTCAAATGTAGATAGAAACCCACAAGAGATTCTGAGGATAGCGGAAACAGAAATAGCAACTTGGGAAGCGGCACAAAATAGTGAACCTGATATATATCCCCAACTACCGGGTCTCAATAAGGGAATAAATGAACAAAATGAATATAATGGGTTCACATGCTATATTGATGGATCATGGAAGGAAGGGGATCAATTTTCTGGTTTAGGATGATTTTGCTTTCAGGAGGGAATTGAAGGAAAGATTTTGGGGGCCCGTAATCTACGAAGAAGCCTATCCCCGCTACACGTGGAATTGGAAGCGCTCATCTGGGCGATGCATTGCATGATTGCAAACCACAAGACGACGATAGCTTTTGCTACAGACTGCTCAGAGTTGGTGAA
Source organism: Eutrema japonicum (assembly GCA_030161315.1). NCBI lineage: Eukaryota > Viridiplantae > Streptophyta > Magnoliopsida > Brassicales > Brassicaceae > Eutrema > Eutrema japonicum. Next base: position 18,837,200 of record BSQW01000013.1, on the reverse strand, counting down.
GATGGTGTCTACACCGAAGGAGTGGCCGGCATTTACGTTACAGTTGGAGGAGTTCAAGAGGAGCAAGGAGGTTTTCACCTATTTCTCTATCACACAAATCCCGCGCACAAGCAACACAGTGGCAGACAAGTTAGCACGAGGTGCTCGAGTCTACCCATCAGTTTTCACCTATGTAAACTCGATACCCCCGATTTGGTTCACCGAATAGGGTTAGGTATCAAGGCTGTTGACAAAAAAAAAAAAAAAAGCTAATCTCATTAAGGGTTTGATGGGAAAAGACGGTTTTGGCCTCGGGTGAAGAAATAAGTCGGGTTGGTCGCGCAAGGTGCAGGCCGCGGGTCCGTCGTCTCTGGCCATGGTGAACTGGGTTCTAGCCGTGGGTCCGTCGCCTCTGGCTGCGGAAAACTGGTTCTTGTCCGTGGGTCCAGCTTCTCCAGGCGCGGTGGCTTCTTCTGCCTTCAGTGTTTCAGGTGTATTTAAGGATCCAACCATTGGATTGCCTCCAATCCAATTGCATTGGAAAGCTGGTTGTCTCTACTTTGTTGTGTCCAAATTTGGGGATATTAAGACGGTGAATAGGTCTCCATTAGTTTATCAAAAAAACGTACTTTTGCTCTGAAATACACTCTTTTATCCGAGTCACTTGAAACGTCTTTCAAATCTCTAAAATATGAAAATAACTTAAAAACCTTTGAAAACGGAGTTAAAACACCTGAAAAAGAATATGAAAGCGATCCATAAAAATGGTCAAAAAACGGTGTTATCACTCGCTATCTCAGGATGGTGTAATCGTCGGCTTCGCTTTGAAGCTCATGCAGTTGTTGTGTTTTCACGGGCTCTGCTTTAAATATTTCAAAAATTGTAAATGATTCTCATTGGTTTCCAAGGTCACGCGCGTCCACGTGCGGATAGCCTATAAAAGAAGTGGTTTCTCTACATTTCTCTTCATCACTCCAAAACTTTCGAAATTCAGGTAGCTCCCTTATATATCTTCTTTTCTGGTTAATTTATTACTTCCGAGGTGATATGTCGGATTTCGATGTTTTGAATGGCTTGGTTGGTTCTACCAACCGTATTCTGCCCATTCATGATTTCACATCGGGTACCGAAGCAAATAAATCGACTGAAGCAGGTGACGAGTATGCCCCTATGCTTTAGCTGCGGGGACCGGCGTTGAGGATGATGTGTCGCCCGAGGTTAATAGTTTCTCCGAGGCGAATCCTCCCCTCCCCGAGGTTGAAAAAGCCGCAAGTCAATGTCTTGATGTTTTCCCCTTTGAAGGGTTGGTTCACTCCTTCGTTTCTAGGCCTGACAACGCGACCGGGGAGATAAAAATTAAGGACGAGGACTTCCTTTGGGATCCCAATGAGGCGAGGGCAGAGATAGACCGCCTGGTGAGCATGTATCAGCTGGATCCAACGAGCTATTCCACCGGGTTCTACGCTTTCCACTGCGACATCTTTGGACGAACTACGAGCGCGATTCAATATATCCGAGGGCGTCGAATTCGTAATCCCCAAACCGTCTGATCGGGCCGACAATCCTCCTCTAAATTGCTTCACTGTTTATGAGGCCTTCTTCAACTTATGTTTTCTTTGGTTTCCAATTCTCAAAGTGATCATTTGCTATATATGGATGCATGGCCTTGCTTTTGCCCAAATCAAAGTCCAGGGGCTTCATCACCTCATAGGGATTCTAATTGGTAGTTACGAATGCGACATCGGAATGACTGTTGATCATCTCCAAACTTTTCTGGATATCTGAAGGGTTCCTAAATCCACGTCGACCAAGTTCTATATTGTGTAACAAGAAGACCAGGAGAATCATCACGGGGTTCCCGAGCAAGGAAAATAGTTGGGAGGATCACTTCTTCTTCGTTCGCATTTCCGAGGCTTCCGTTGACATCGATTGTCTTCACTTAGTAATATTCTCATATTTTACCTCTTCTAAACATTCATTTAGCTTAGGTTTTGTCTCTTTTGCATGTATCTAATAGCATTTCTCTTGTGTTTTGTTCTCATTTAGAGTTTAGGGTGTCCTTACTAGGTCCTAGAGTGTCTTGCATATTTTGGAGTGTGTTTTTAGGTGTTTGGAGATTTATGGAGATGATAGAAGAGCTCGCACTGGGACTTAGATCGATAAAGGATGGCTACAAGCAATGGTGAAATCGGACTGAGTATACCGGACCGTCGCACCGGCCCATCACCGATCGGCGTTCCAGCATCGGCCAAGGCAGGGTCAACACTGGACCGTCGCACCGGATGAGGACTGGCCGGTGTAGAGACGCGTACACTTTTTCTTCCTTCGACACACCTGCTCGCACCCGTCCGTCATTACCGACCGGTATCGTAGCTTTGGCCGAGGCAGGGAGAATGTCGGGCCACCACACCGGCTTGTTGCCAACCGGTGTCTCAACCCAAGGACTCGCAACATCGGCCCTCGACCATCCGGTATGTCTTGTCTGGTGTTGAACGTTCGCTCGGACAGGTACATCAACGGCCCGCAGTACCCCTCGGGCATCGACCGGTGCCAAACTTCTAGACACGCAATGCAGGACCAATCTCGACCGATATGCCCGTACGGTGTGCAACCAACACGCGTACAGGATAAATGCCGACCCGGTACACCGCCCCGCCTCAACTCGGTGTGAAGCTTTCTACCACACACCGGCCTACCACACCGACCCGTCTCAACCCGACATGAAGACTCTCGACCGAATACTATTTACACCGGCGGACTACACCACCCAACCACCGACCGGTGTGAAGAACTTTGACTCAAACTCGACCGGATCAAGATCCGGTTTGTTCCGGGTTGACCCGGTCACCCACATTTCCTATTTTACTCTAAACCTAATTTTCTTTGATCTAAGTTTTTCTCTAGCTAAAAACCTCCCCTTTTAGGGTTCTAAGTGATTTGTAAGAGATACCTTCTTGTTTTATACAATTTGAGTTTAGATCCTTTAATTTGTATCTTCTATCTCTTCTTTCTCAAGCATCTAATCATCTAATCATGGGATTTAACATGTTGTTCATGGAATTTGTTAGGTTCCTAATGATTAGTGAGTAGTCTCTTTGAATCTAGGGATAGGGTTGATTTAGGGTGATCTAATGATTGATTTATGATGTTTAGGATTAGATTTATTGATTTCCCTTCTTGCTAAGTGATCTTAATGCTAGATTGGGCTTGAGAGAGTAAATCTAGATCTTAGGGAATTTCACACCCACAAGGTGTTTGAAAAATTTCTCCAAAGAACTTAGTGAGAGATAAACATTCTTAACCTATGAGAGTAGTTGTTTAAGGTGTTTATTGGTTGATTTTAATGTTGATTTTAATGCTTGCTAATTATCTTACCACAAATGAGAGTTTGTTCTTGATTTGGTGATTAACAAGATGATTAGTGCATTGAGAGAGGATTAGTCAATTTTAGTAATCTAAACATAGGGATTAGCATTGTGTGTGTGTTTGAACGTCATTAGGTTGCTCTAATTCCATAACCTCATCCTTGGATTCGCCTTTTTATAAATTTGTTAATCTCGTTTAGTGTTTATTTTGATCTTTCTACGGGACGATATCCATCTCTTGGACTGGGGAAGTAGAGCAAGGAGAGAAACGGAACGACAACACCAGCAAATTGAGCCATTGGCTATGGAAAATGTCGACGACACACCGGTTGATCACAATGGCAATGTGCAAGCAAAAGGGCAAGGTGGAAATGGAAACCACCAAGCTCAAGGTGAGAACGTGCAACACCCACCACCACCTGCCCAGAATGTGAGAGCACCAAACCATCCTCCACGTGGTCAAAACATAGTTGGCGCGGGTGATGCTGCCAATACCCATCAAAACCGCCAAGGCATTCAAGCCCCACCGTTTGAGATCAACAACTTTGAGGTGTAGGCCGCTTTACTAAACATGGTTCAAAACAACAAGTTCCACAGCCTCACTATGGAAGATCCTTTGGACCACATTGACCAATTTGATCGGATTTGTGGCCTCACCCAGATGAACGGGGTATCCGAGGATAGCTTCAAGCTTAGACTTTTCCCATTCTCACTTGGAGATAAAGCTCACCAATGTGAAAAAGTCTTCCCAAAGGGTCTATCACATCTTGGGACGAGTGCAAGTGGGCTTTTCTTGCAAAATTCTTCTCACCTTCAAGGACCGCAAAGCTTAGAAACGATATTTTGAGCTTCACTCAATGCACCAATGAGACATTTAATGAGGCATGGGAAAGGTTTAGAGGATACACCATGCAATGCCCTCATCATGGATTCAACGATGCTTACCTATTGAGCAAACTCTACCGTGGAGCGCTTCCAAAGATAAGAATGTTGCTAGATACCGCTTCCAATGGAAATTTCTTGGCCACAGAACTGAATGAAGCAATGGAGTTGGTAGAGAACCTTTCTTAAAGTGATGGAACTTATAGTGATGAGTATGATCGGGTTACAAGGGCCACAAATTATTTTGAGGAGCAACGATGAACCAAAGAAATGAAGGCCCTAAATGATAAGTTAGACCAGCAAGCATCTATGATTGAGAAGCTTCTAATCGCTTCTCAAAAGCCGGTTTACTTCGTTGGGGATTTTGAAGACAACCAAGGGTACCAAGATGAAGATGTAGACTTGAGCCAACAAGAGGAAATCAACTATGTGGGTAACCAAGGTGGTTTCCAAAGAGGTGGATTCAACAACAACTATCGAAACCACCCTAACTTATCTTACCGGAACCCAAATGTGGAGAATCCACAAGATCAAGTCTACCCTCAACAACATCAAGGCAACAAGGAGGTCAACAAAAGACTTCACTTCTCAACACCAAGGTCAAGCCTCCAACAACCAACAACAAGGCTTTGTTCCAAAAGGTCAATTCCAAGGGAACCTAGGAGGTTTCCAAAACAAAGCACCTTTCATGCCTCCACCTGTTTTCCAACAACAAGGCTTTGTCCCGCAAGGTCAAGCAACTACGTCTAAACCACAAGAGGTTGACTTGAATAGCATGTTCCAATAACTTCTCAAAGTTCAAGCGGAAATCAACACACGAGTGGATTTTTCCTACAATGATCTCAACAACCTTACATTGAACTCTAAAGTCAAACCAATGGAAACCAAGGGAACCACCTCTTCATCACGACCTCATGGTACTCTACCCGGGAAACTGGAACCTAACCCAAATGAGTATGTTAATGCCATTACTCTCCGAAATGGTAAAGAACTACCACCGAGAGAAGCTCCTAAGTTGGTCAATGAAGACATTGAAGTTCAAGGTGGGGAGGAGACGCTTGAAACCGAGGAAGTTGTGGTCAAAGATGGTTGTGTGGGTATTGAAGACAAAGGTAAAGGAATGGTTGCTCAAGAGAAGACCAAGGAGAAGCCCAAGAGGAAAGAAACTTTGTTTGTTCCACCGCCATCTGATCCCAGACTTCCATTTCTGTGCCGCTTCAAGAAACAATTGTTGGAGAAGTATAGAGCGATCTTTGATTGGAAAAGGGAGAAGGCAGAGATCACTATGCCTTTAGTTGATGCCTTTCTCCGTGTGCCTCAATACGCCAAGTTTCTCAAGGATTCCATCAAGGATAGGACCAAGGTGATGGAGAGTATGGTTGTGCTAACTCACGAATGTAGTGCAATCATTCAAAAAAAGGTGGTGCCAAAGAAGCTAGAGGATCCGGGAAGCTTCACTCTCACGTGCACTCTAGGAACTTTGGTATTCAAGAATTGCTTATGTGATCTTGGAGCTAGTGTGAGTCTAATGCCATTCTCCATTGCTATGGAGTTAGGCTTCACCAAGTACAAGGCTTGTAGAATCTGTCTAGTTATTGAGGATAGGAGCATACGAGTTCCCATTGGTCGCCTTGATGATTTACCCATCATGGTTGGAGATTTCATAGTTTCGACGGATTTAGTTGTGCTAGAAATGGATGAAGAGCCCAAGGACACTCTAATCTTTGGTAAGCCTTTATTGGCTACCGCCGGGGCCATCATCGATCTAAAGAAAGGGAAGATCGATCTCCACTTGGGAAAAGAAGAAATATTTGAGTTCGATATACATGATGTGATGAAGAGACCCACCATTGATGGCGAAGTCTTTTACATCGAGGTGATGGATGAGTTAGCCTTTAGTTGATGCCTTTCTCCTTGTGCCTCAATACGAACCTCAAGGATCATTTGCAAGTAGCCTTGACCAAAGATCATGGAGAGCATGGGTATCTACATGAAGAGAGTGAGGGTTATAAGATGCTTTTGGATTCACATAAGCTCAAGGATGAGGAGACACCATTTGTGGATTTGGGTCATCGAGGGACGAAGTGTGAAGACGGTTCTATAAGGGTTTTGGTTCAAGAAGGGTTTGCTTTGGATGTGAAGCAAAGTGAGGACATGATGGAGTCTAGCAATGGTAAGTCTAGCATTGAGGATGATTGGAGTGAGCTAAAGTCCCCAAAGGTGGCCCTCAAACCGCTTCCAAAAGGGCTAAGGTACGCTTTCTTTGGTCCTAATGAGTCTTATCTGGTAATTGTGAATGATGGTCTAAATGAAGTTGAGTTAGCTACCCTATTTCATGAGTTGAGAAAGTTTAGGAGAGCCATTAGATATTCACTAGATGATATCAAAGGCATTTCTCCTACACTTTGCACTCATCGCATACATCTAGAAGGTGAGTCAAAGGCTTCTAAAGAACATCAAAGACGGTTAAACCCGAATTTGATAGATGTTATTAAGAAAGAGATCCTTAAACTTCAAGATGCGGGAATCATATATCCAATATTGGATAGCACTTGAGTTTCCCCGGTGCACGTGGTTCCCAAGAAGGGTGGCATAACCGTGGTTAAAAACGAAAAGATCGAATCAATTCCAACTAGAACTATCACGGGTCATCGAATCTGTATAGACTATAGGAAATTGAACTCTGCATCTAGAAAAGATCACTTTCTCTTGCAATTTATTGATCAAATGCTAGAAAGATTAGCAAACCACCCATTTGATTGCTTCTTGGGTGGGTATTCAGGATTCTTTCAAATCCCAATTCACCCTAATGACCAAGAAAATACGACATTTACATGTCCTATAGTACCTTTGCTTATCGAAGGATGCCATTTGGATTATATAACGCACCCGCAACATTTCAAAGGTGCATGATGTCAATCTTCTCGGATTTGATTGAGAAAATGGTTGATGTATTCATGGACGATTTCTCGGTATATGGTTCCTCGTTTGCTTTGTGTTTGTCCAATCTTTGTAGGGTTCTCACAAGGTGTGAAGAGACGAACCTCATGCTCAATTGAGAAAAGTGTCACTTTATGATGCGGGAAGGCATCGTTCTTGGTGACAAGATCTCCGAGCAAGGGATAGAGGTTGACAAACCGAAGATTGAGGTGATGATGAGCTTAGAACCTCTAAATTCGGTAATGAGTATACGTAGTTTCTTGGGACATGCTGGTTTCTACCGATGTTTCATCAAAGATTTCTCCAAGATAGCAAGACTTCTCACTAGGCTTCTTTGCAAGGAGACCCCCTTTGTGTTTGATGAAGAATGCCTCAATGCATTTTTGGAAATCAAGAAGGCTCTTGTGAGTGCACCGATAGTCCAAGCACCGGATTGGGTGTTGCCCTTTGAGATCATGTGTGATGCAAGTGACTTCGCGGTTGGAGCGGTGCTTGGTAAAAGGAGGATAAGAAGCTACATGTGATATATTATGCTAGTAGGACACTTGATGACACGAAAACAAGGTATGCTATCACGGAGAAGGAGCTCCTAGCGGTTGTCTTTGCTATTGAGAAGTTTAGATCCTACGTGGTTGATATCTCATGGTTTCTACCACTTTTAGACAATGATATAGGTCCTATTTATGGAGTCTTTCTAGTATTTTGGAGTCTTTTAGAGTCTTTTACAGGTTTAGGTACGTTTGGAGCATTTTGGAGCATTTTGGAGCATATTGAGATGCAAAGTCATGCAGAGACGTCAGACATTTGGCATTCATTGAAGACCTTTCCACCGTTGGATTGAGCTCACATTTGGACACAAGATAGATCAATGGATTAGCTTTCATTTGGAAGTTGTTTCAGGCCATTCTAACGGTGCGATCAAAGGTTAACCCAGTTTTCATGAAGACTGTCTAGTCTGGCGAGCAGAAGAAGCAGGATATCGATCGACACCGCTTGGTGTCGACCGACACCGACTTCAGGAAAGCAGATACGCGATTTTTAAACGCAAAGGCAGGGAATGCTGTGGCTGCTCGCTGTAGGACGATTGGTGAGTACAACAGGCCTGATCAGTTTTATGCCAATCGATCAATGATTCGTCCTCCACCTTTTCAGAGGAATTACTTTAAGCTGAAACCTGCATACTTCACTCTTGTGGGTCAGCATATTTTTCTTGGTTTTCCTCATGAACACCCTATGGATCACATTGAGAGGTTTGAGGACCTGATTACAAGCATCAATAGCAATGGAGTGTCCTATGATTACCTCTTCTGCAAGCTCTTCCCATACTCTCTTGGTGGAGATGCAACTTACTGGCTGAAGCAGTTGCCAGCTGGGTCACTGACTACTTGGGATGAGACCAAGAGTGTGTTCCTTAATAACTTCTATGATGATGCGAGATCTGAAGAGCTCAGGAACAAAATTTCTCTGTTTTCTCAGGGTCCGACAGAGGCACTCAAGGCCGCTTGGATTCGTTTCAAGTCATATCAAAGAGATTTTCCGCACCATGGTTTCACTCAGGTTCAGCTGCTGGGTACTTTCTACAGAGGAATCTATTGGAGGTATCAGATGGCTCTAGATGCTGCGAGCAATGGAAATTTCTACACGAGGTATCCTGACGATGCCTATGTGCTTATTGAGAACTTGGTTTCTAGCAATAGTACCAAGAATGCAGACATGGAGCGTAAGAAGCAAGCTGGTAACTTGGATTGCAGTCAGATTGCTGAGGTGAATGCTAAGTTAGATTTGTTGATGGACAAGCAGCAGAAGGCTGTTCGTTTTGCTAAAAAAATGTAGTGGAATTTGTTCACCACATTGATGGAGATGGATTTCAAGATCAAATGTATCAATGCCCACCCACACCACCCATAACTTCTGAGAGTAAGATGGAATCCATGCTTGAACAGCTTCTTCAGGGACAGCAGAAGATGACACTAAACTTCAACGGGAAGATGGACGCTATGTACACAGATCTGAATGGGAAAATTGAGCCTCTCAGTATTCATCAGAAGATGTTGGAAACTCAAATAGCAAAAAATTTCGTGTTGACAGAAAATCCCCGTGTATCGATCGATACCAGCCAGTATCGATCGATACCTGTCCAAGAATCTGTTAAGGATATCTCGAAGGAGCAAGTATCGATCGACACCCTACCTGTATTGATCGATACTCACCCAGATACTGCAAAGGAGCTGCATATGAGTGTTGACAGACTTTGCAAGTCCAAGAAGCTGAATCCTATTCCCCAACACCTCCGAGCCCCCATCACTCCAAAGCAGCTGCGTGGCTTTGAGAAGATGGTACGAAGGATACCCAACTCGTTCACTTTTGAAGAAGCTCTAGAGGGCTGGCCTCTGCTAAGCCACTTCAAAGATTGCAGAGAAACCCTGGAAGAGATCGAAGTACTCTTCATCAAGGCAAGAAGCAAGTCACTACCGTTGGGGCAGTTGACCAAGAGGGACGGGCATATTCTCCGTTCCATGCTCCATCTCTGGAGTTGCATTCAAAGAGTCTCTCGTTGATTCAAGGGCTAGCGTTAATGTCGTGTCAAGGGCAATTGCAGAGAGATTGGGAGCTGATATTCGACCGCCCATGTCATCTATCACATTCGTGAATTGTTCCACCTCACTTCCATATGGTACAATCCCTGATTTGCTGGTTAAAGTAGGAGATTGTCTGGTTCCTGCTGACTTTCATGTTGTGGAGATGAGTGCACAATCTCGTACGCCGTTGATTCTTGGAAGACTGTTCATGGCTACGGTTGGTGCCATTATGGACACACCCAGCAAGCAAATCTCGTTCTCATACATTGACAAGGAGGTGTACTACAAAGCTATCCCTAGAGGAACTCCCACACATGTCTCTTGCATCGATGTTGTTACAGATGGGACGTTGGTATTTGACCTTTTGGAAGAGCCTCCTGATGAACCAACTGTCACCGACGTTATAGATAGTCCTTCTATCATCACCAAGAAAGACGTCAAAACAGCTAAGGCAAAGAAGAAGGTGAAGAGCAAAGGAGTGAAAGGTGCTCCCTCTATGACTTTAATCCCTCAGAAGTGTGATGGGGATTCGATTGAATACAAGGTGAAGTGCAAGGGAACCTCGAAACAATTCTCTAAGGCTAGAGTTCTTCTTACTTCGGAGCTGAAAGAGAATGGACAGGAGTTTGTGGAGAGTATGATGCGCAGAACTCTGAAGCTGGCGATGTCAAATTGTGGAGCTTGTTTCGGCGCAAGTTCTCCTTCTTATCCGGCCTGATCGTCCGAACAGTCAAGCTAATGACGTAAAACAAGTGCTTGGTGGGAGGGAACCCACTGGTAAGTCTGTTTTTGAGTCTTTTTCTTTTTATTTTTCGTTTTGTGTTTGTGTCAGGATGAACAAGGAGCAAAACTCAAAATCGTCTGAGTGTCGATCGACACCCTTGAGTATCGATCGACACCCTACGCCAACAAAAGAACATGTATCGGTTTAAGCCTGGTATCGTCCGATACCAAGCTGTGTGTCGATCGATACTCAATGTTCCAGCACGGTGACTTCCTGTTTCTCCTATTTCCATTTGATTCATTTGTTTTCTTTCACCAACCTTGGGCTAAATAACACTGGGGACAGTGTTGTTCAAGTCTGGGGGAGGTAGTCGCTGACTTTGTTTTTGTTTTTCTTAGAGTCAGTCCGTTTTTGAGTCATTCGTTGTTTTATTGAGTCAAAACTTCGTCTGAGACTGTGATCTTTTTCTTGAACCTTTTGATCTGACCTTGCTTCTAAGTGACCATTGTTACAGAATCAGTTCTAGATCGAGTAATGAAAAATCTAAAGGCTGACCAGTTAACTAGAAGACACTCATGTTTCCAGCAAAGTTCCTTAAAGCATGAGCCAAATTTTTGCACTTCATCAATGTGGTTAGTATTAATAGAGCTTGATTCCTCATTCGTATCTGACAAAGGAACCCATGTGTTTGAAGTAATGGTATTTCTCTCCCTCTTATAAGTTAATAAATAAGAGGCATTAAAAGATGAAATGATTTTCTTCTGAGTAGAGGGTTAGAAAAATTTCCTGCGATCCCATTATTCTACTTCAGAGGAAATGATCCAACAAAGGTGGAAGCGAGGTTAGGAAAATTTCCTGTGATACCATTATTCGCTTACAACTTTGATTACTTTTAAGGGAAGAACCGCGGATTCGGTGGCAAACACCAACAATACTCGCTTCTCGAACCTTAATTTGCACATGCAAGAGATATAATAAGAAATAAGTCTGGGGGAGAGAAATAATACCAAAATGTGTGAAAAAGGGTGGTTCCTTGTCATGATATTGTATGGGAAAGAATCTAGAAGGTTCTTGGTATTAATCAGAGCGATGAAACTGGCGAGGATGGCTTGATTGAACGATGATGTGAGATAATATGTGTAGTCTGGGAAGCTGCGAATGTCTACGGAGAAGTACATGGTGGTTAGATCAAAAGCTGGTTAGGTGACGTTTGGGTGCTTGGGAAAACGGTCATTGCAACGTTTCAAGAACATCTGAGTCTCTATGTGTTCAAACCTCTTTCTCTGGTTTAGTCTTCTATTTGCTTGAGGGCAAGCAAAGGCTAAGTCTGGGGGAGTTGATATATCATGGTTTTTACCCCTTTTAGACCATGATATAGGTCCTATTTATGGAGTCTTTCTAGTATTTTGGAATCATTTAGAGTCTTTTACATGTTTAGGTACGTTTGGAGCATTTTGGAGCATTTTGGAGCATATTGAGATGCAGAGTCATGCATAGACGTCAGAAGTTTGGCATTCGTTGAAGACCTTTCCACCGTTGAAGAAGGGCATTGAAGCGGTGAGAGTTCTTGAGGAAACTAAAAGCTTGGAGGATGAGAACTTGCCGTGGTATGCGGACTATGTCAATTACTTGGTTTGCGGGAAAGAACCGCCAAGATTGGATGGCAATTACAAGAAGAAGTTCTTTGGAGACATAACCCGTTTCTATTGGGACGAGCCCTACTTGTACATTCTTTGAAAGGACAAGCTCTATCAAAAATGCATACCTGAGGAAGAAATAGATGGTATCTTGTTGCATTGTCACGGTTCGACGTATGGAGGTCACTTCGCTTCGTTCAAGACGGTTGCTAAGGTTCTACAAGCGGGTTTTTGGTGGCCAACTATGTTCAAGGATGCTCAAGAGTTTGTGTCTAGGTGTGATGCTTGTCAAAGAAAAGGCAACATAAGTGGAAGGGATGAGATGCCACAAAACCCAATCCTTGAAGTCGAGATCTTTGATGTGTGGGGTATATACTTCATGGGACCGTTCCACTCATCTTATGGGAACCAATACTTATTGGTTGCGGTTGACTATGTCTCTAAGTGGGTTGAAGCGGTTGCAAGTCCAACCAATGATTCGAAGGTGGTTCTCAAGCTATTCAAGACAATCATTTTCCACGGTTTGGAGTCCCTCGGTTGGTGATAAGTGATGGTGGTTCCAATTTTATAAACAAGGTGTTTGAGAGCTGCTTAAAAAGCATGAAGTCAAACACAAGGTGGACGCACCTTATCACCCCCAAACGAGTGGGCAAGTTGAAGTATCTAACCGCCAAATCAAGGCAATTTTAGAAAAGACAGTGGGGAGTTCAAGGAAAGATTGGGCGAAGAAGCTCGATGATGCTCTATGGGCCTATAGGATGGCTTCCAAGTCTCCCATTGGAACAACTCCTTTCAACCTTCTATATGAGGAGTTTTGTCATCTACCGGTGGAGCTTGAATACAAGGCATTGTGGGCCATGAAGCTTCTCAACTTTGATCTCAAGACGACTCAAGAAAGGCGTTTGATCCAATTGCAAGAGCTCGATGAGATTAGACTTATGAGAGCTCCAAGATCTACAAGGAGAGGACCAAAGCCTTCCATGACAAGAAGATCTTGCACAAGGACTTCAAGGAGGGGAATCAAGTATAGCTCTTCAACTCAAAGCTCAAGTTATTTCCCGGGAAGCTAAGATCTAGATGGTTCGGTCCGTTCACAATCAAGAAAGTAAGGCCATATGGAGCTATTGTGCTTTCACTACAAGAAAACAGCGTTTTGGCGACTGCAGAAGTAGTCACCAATTAGTCGCTAAAAAGTGGGTTACGACTAACGATCGACTAAACCATGTAGTCGTTAATATTTAGTCGCTAAAATATGTAGTCGTAACATTAGTTGCCAAATGGCGACAACATTACGACTACACCAAATGAAGAGTGTGTAGCCGTTCAATCGTCGTAAAGTAGTCGCAAAAATTTACGACTAATCGGCGACTACCTTTGCGACTAGTTAACGACTAAAGAATGGTTCTAGATGCAGTCGGATAGTTTTAGTCACTAAATAGTCGTAAATTATAGTTACTATTTATAGACTATTCTATGACTAACTGAACGACTATTTGGCGACTAATAGGAACATCAAGTATCGAAGATCTAAATATTTTGCGACTACTTAGCTATTATTATGCGACTATTTGGCGACTAATCGGCGACTACATTTGTGACTAGTTAACGACTATAGAAAGGGTCTAGATGCAGTCGGATAGTTTTAGTCACTAAATAGTCGTAAATTTTAGTTACTATTTTGCGACTATTCTATGACTAAGTGAACGACTATTTGGCGACTAATAGGAACATCAAGTTTCGAAGATGTAAATATTTTGCGACTACTTAGCAATTCTTATGCGACTATTTGGCGACTAATAGGCTACTGTTTAGTGACTAAAATTGTTATCAAAATAATAATATGGTATGGCAGATTGGTGTTCGTTTTGTTTCTCAAATGGTAATATGTGTTACAAAATAAAAGAAATTTGATTCAAACTAACATTTGATTAAAAATATTAACTAAAGTATTCAACCTCCATAACAAATGCCAAAATATAAACAAAAATAACAAATTCATGAGTTCACAAGCAACAAGGTTCAAAAAAAGTAAGCACAAAACCTAAGAACCAGAACCAGATGGTGTTGTACTTGGATCTGGTCAACGAAGATTGGTTGATGGAAGCAAAGCAGTTGTTGCTGGAGCTGAATGAGAAGCCACGAAGTCTAGAAACCGCAGATCAGTTTGTCGCAGGTACTTTTCCACCAAGGAGAAGTGATCAAGCTTGTCCTTTTGCTCAGCCGTAGCTCGGGAGTGCTCTACTTCACGAACACCAATCTCAGCATCAGGCCGTTCATTATAAGCAGCCTGCTCTTCGATTTTCTGTTGAGCTTCCTTCAGTTGCTCTTGCAGTGCAACAAATGATGAAGAGTCACCCAGTTGCTTGCGCTTGCCATTGAGAAGAGTCTCCTTGAGGCTTCCAACTCCATAAGGAGTTCCTCGTGAATCCATCTCAGTGGACTGTGAAACGTAAGAGAAAACCTTAATGACAAAATCCAAGACTCTATAAATGTGGAATGTGATAAATGTTACATTACCTTAAGAAAGATGCTCGTATATGCATATGTTTTTAGCTCTCGAGGTCGCGAAGCACCGTCCGAAACTTCTGAAGTCTCTGTCACGAGCTCAGACAACTTCTCTTGCACCTTCTTCTCATATGTCTGAACGATTTTCTCCGCCTTCCTATCGATATACGTACCATCTGGCCTTGTATGTGTCTTAATGAAAACCTCATCAAGACTAACCGGTCTTTCCAATTCCTCTTCCTGTAATGTTACAAAATAAACAAGGATAGCAAGTAAACCAGAAACATGAAACCAATCAAACATGAAACATGAAACCAGAAACAGAATTTAAAGTTGTTAAGGACTAAGAAAAAGTATAATTTACTAACCATTTCTTGTTGGATTTGTTGATACGACTATGGCCCTGATAAGTGGATGTGAGGACCAGAACAAACAAATGCTTAGACTGTTCATTCATGTGGATCTAGAGCTCAATAGAAGATCTTAAGGTAAAATCCCGACCGCAGTCTATGTTTTCATGTCTACTTTGCTCAACAAATAATAACCAAAAAACTTCATTAAGATCTAGATAAGATATATTGAAAAATGAATTACTTGAAAACCGAATTATTTTTTTGTTACTTGAAAACATAATTACTTGAAAACAAAATATATTGATCTTAATGAAACTAACCAAAAACACTTTGCTTTGAAAGAGTTTCATAAACTGTTAACAAAATATCTGAAACATAGATTCCATAACAAAATAACAAAATATCCGAAATGAGTTCTGAGTTCACGACCAACAACAACCACAACCAAAATATCAGAATATCCGAGACAATGAACAAGATGAAGCAAGATTTAAACTTTGAAAACAAAGACAATCATGTCTTAGAATGGCTTAAATCCAATCTTGTGTTCATTGTTGTAACTTGCTGGTAGAGGATATGTGTACCTGTCAACATTTAAAGGTTTACAAAATTAGCAAACAACATCAAATCCGAAATTATAATCTTCAAACTCTATATTGGAAAGGCCTATAATCTCAGTACAGTTTTATGTCATATAATCTGAAACTATAATCAAAATCAAACGCAGTACAGTTTTTTGTCATATAATCTGAAACTATAATCTTCAAACTATAATCTCAGTACATTTTTCTGTCCTATAATCTGAAAATATAATCAACATCAAACTCAGTACAGTTTTTTGTCCTATAATTTGAAACTATAATCTTCAACATCAAATCTGAAACTATAATCTTCAAACTATAATCTAAAAATACATAATACTTAGTAACCGTTTTACAACTGTGTTATACATTTATCTTACCCGTTCATAAATGTGTAGAGTTCTGGGAAACTATAATCTTCAAACTCTACATTGGAAAGGCCTTCTTCTACTGTTAGCCATGTATTATCTATAGTTCAAAGAGTTTTTGGTTGTTAGTAAGGTGTGAGATATATCAGAAACTAGACAATGATTAAAAAGATAAACTCACTTGCGAATTTTCGGACACATAAACATCTTAAAATACAGAAAATGCGCCATTCATGAGCACTTGTAAAACTTGAGGATAATTGCTCAGTCAATTCTCCATATGCCAAACACTCTAACCCTTTAAACCTGTCATATAGGAATATTCATTTAGAAACGTATTCCAGTTTGTAAATTCTATCAAATAATTAGATTTCACTTACTCTCTGTCTCTGATAGTAAACTGAATAGTTGACTTCATCCTTGGAATTTCATAAGAAGATTCATCTGACCATCTTCTTTCCATCTTTTCAACCCAAGTGATTACTCCTATAACATCTATAACAACAAAAATATTACTATATAAACAATACAAAATATTATGATCTAAATGAATACCTTCTTAATCTAAATGAAGATACCTATAGGATAGCGTTATGTAACAGGGCCTCGGATGATGTCAATGATGGGAGTGAAAACCAATAAATGATTGTGGTTTCGATAATCTTTAAGTATGGTGAATTATGTGTCATCCATGAAATATATTTGATATAAGTGTGGATTAGTTTGACCAAGAATATCGCTAAACATCACCAAAAATCCCTTCAGTGAGAACCAGTAACGTTCAAAGTTTTTCACCCAAGAATACAATCTCAATGTCCCTCCTGAAACATTGGCATGTATTCTTGTTCCCTGAAGACAAAATATAATGTTTTTAGAATCAATATAACAGAATAGAAGATAATAGATATTACCTCTTCATCGCAAAGTAGTAGATTCATCTTTGGGCCAGACAAATCCCATTCTCTTGTCCAGACACGCAAAATCTTGACTTTGAGATTCCAAACTGTTTTAGATGTGGTTATATGTGATAGCAAGTGCGAAGCTTCATTTTCCATGGCCAGTTATGTTGAGTTCTCTTAAATTATTTTTCTTTTTTTTGCAGGAGAATATGTGAGCACTTGTAATTTTTGGTTACGATATATATATATATATATATTGTATAATTAATAGGGTTGCCGAAGAGTTGAGAATCCGAAGAGTTGTGAAGCCTAAAAAAGAGGAAACAGTTGATACGGTAAGATTCTCAACTGTCATTATCACATGCAATTTTTCAAAATAAGCAATGATTCACCGCAGGAAATCTTCGAGATTCCAAACTGTTTTAAATCTTTCATTTAGATTTTATTAGAAGTTTTAGTTAATATATATATAAACCAACATCATATCCTGACAGAAAACATGCATCAATATATATATATATACATATATATATAGAATTTCAATCAGTCTTTTCAAGTAAACGTTTCCTTTTAGCTCCAGCAAAACCAATCAACAGTAAAACATAGCGTGTTACTTAGTTCTCAATCTCTAATTTTGATTATTTTGTTTGGATATTGCGACAGAGTTTGTATTGTAGATTTGCAAAGAGAACTTACCCCTTTGTTTGTGTAGATATCACGGTACTTGTGGATACTATCGTATGAAGTTTTCAGTTTTGATTCTTGGATTGCATTGCTGAAAATGCACCAACCACAAGACTTTTGGGTTTACAGAGTAAAATTCCAATTCTAACATCCGCAAAAACAGAGTAAACATCATGCTTTGGTCTTTGGAGATGAGCCTAATATTATAATAAAATTGTGAAGAAGGGTCAGAACAGGAGTCAGTACAGACGGACCTGCAGACATTGAGCCAGCGAAAGTCTCAAGGTTTACTAGGGATTTATGCGTAGAAAGTTTTTCTATTGTATTTGAAAACCACATACATGAAAACCCACTTACCAGATAGTGTTATGTTTGCATATATACCTAAAAGGAAGAGCCGAATTTTGTAACAGGTAAATACACACTCACAGCATCATTCAAAACTGATTCTCCAAAGACCAAAGCATACAGGTTGACGTCAGTACCGATTCTCCAAAGACCAAAACCGATTCTCCAAAGTTCTGTTTAAAACATTTTCAAACTTTTTTTTTTATTAGAATGTTATGTTAAATTAATTTGATTATAATATTTTTTTTGATTAGAATATTGTAAACGAAAATTTTTTAGAATTTTTATTTTCAAATTTGACATAAATAACATAATTAACATTGTGACATAAGTACCATAGTTAATTAGTAGGGTTCTTCGTCATATGGTTCTTCATCAGAAGACGACAAATTACACCAAAATTCATCTTCTGGTTCTGCATCTACGACATCGTAATCGAGGTTTATTGGGTTTACTCCCTGTACGAAATTGTCGAGTTCGAGATCTTCAATTGTAGTCATCAATACAACATCATCATTTTCTGTTTGCAGAAGAGTCGGTTCTTTTTTTCATATTCCCCGGAAATGTTTCCCCTCAGATTCACTTTTAAAACATTGAGCCACAACTGCTTCGGTTTCTTTGTGTATGGATACGGAATATAACAAACTTTCTCCGCTTGTGAGGTTGTTTTCAATATAAATTATACATATGTATATATATGATATCGACATTAATAAAATGATATATATATATATATATATATAAGTACGTACCTAGAATAAATGGTTCGTATTTATTGTATTTTCTCTATGAAAGAACGTCTAAAACGCCACCATTGCTCCTCCGAGTGCCTCTACCGATAACAGGGTCATACCAATTACACTTAAAAAGTGTGATTCTCAAATTGACCATCCCCTCGTACTCGAGTTCTATGATATCAGTTAAGGTCCCGTAGAAATCCGCTTCATTAGATGCATCAGTGTAATTTTCACCTGTAACACATATCCCATAGTTACATGTCTTTCGTCCAGCGCCGTAATTCTGCGTATGAAACAAATAGCCTCTTGTAAAATACATTGGCCATATTTTTTCTTTATTCAAAGGCCCATGTACTATCTCTTGAACCCAAGTAGGAAATGGATTCGTGGCGTTCCAGTAAGAAACATGCATATATATAAACAATAGCATCAATATTTATAAGTATAAATGTATGCATAGTTATGAATATTATTTAGACATACATATTCTTTCACCCATATATGATATTCGTCAGCTCTTTTCGCGGAGAGTTCTTTTTCGGATAATCCTCGGTATTTTGCAGAAATATACTCCTCGAACATACTATACAAGACCAACACAAAAATGAAAAAAATAGTGGATTATATATTAAAACGCATGGTGCGAGAGATGACAACTTATATACCTCTCAATTGGCTGAAAATAGTCACAATTTCGTAAAACATATGCATGTGTGCATTGATAGTCTCTCTCTGAGAGCCATATTTCATGCATTTCTCCACTTGGACGGCATACGTGCGTAAATATAGAAGGTACTCCAGGGACATGATATACGGGGACTTCACCTTCATCGAATCTTGTTAACCTGACCGAATGAGTGAAAAGTAATTCACATTAAAATACATAGCATGTGTATACAATATAAATGGCATAGTGGACATGATGTGATTGAATTTAGGATTTACCTTGATTTCGTTTGTATATTCGTGGCAAAGTAGTACTCTGAGAAATAATCAATCTCGTCATTGATATATGATTCAACAATCGATCCTGCCGCATATCTTTTGTTCTTTGCTTTCACTTTCAACTTTTTGAAAAATCTTTCAAAAGGATACATCCACCTATATTGGACAGGGCCTCCTAATTCAGCTTCATAGGGGAGATGTACATGCAGGTGCTCCATCACATCGAAAAATGAAGGTGGAAAGATCTTTTCCAAATTGCATAGGATCAAAACTATGTTATGTTTTAGAATTTGAACGCGAGTTTTATGCAAAGTTCTCGAACATAAATCCCAGAAAAATACTCCAACCCCTACAATATACGTGAAAATTGCGGAGCGGTTACTATATAAATTACTATAATCATATTTATTTAAAGAAATAGTCGTAATTAATACCTGATAACGCAAGCTGGACATTCCGGTCTAGGAGGTCTACAAAGATAAATGGAAGTAACCGCTCCATAAAAACATGGCAATCATGACTCTTCATGCCTGAAAACTTTTGGTTGTTCATATCAACACAAGTCGCTAAGTCTGAGGAATAACAATCTGGGAATTTAACTGCATGTTTCACACATTCTAGTATACTTTTTCTGGCTTCTTCTGTCAATGTGAAGGTTGGGAAATGAGCTTTACCCTCACTGTCAATATGTAAGTGTGGCCGAGAACAAAATTGTTCTATATCCAATCTTGACATGATGTTGTCTTTTGATTTACTCTTCACACTCATAAGAGTATTCATGATTTGTCAAAACAATTCTTCTCTATATGCATCACATCAAGACAGTGTCAAAGATTGATGTCCCTCCAGTACGGTAGCTCCCAGAATATGTTTTCCTTATGACAGTTATGTTGCTTCACATAGCCCGACTTCTTCTATTTGTGACCATTTCCACCGACGTCCTTTGTTTTTGATGGATTTACACAAGCCAAACTCTCGCAATAAACTTGCTCACCGGTCAAAGACTGAGGTGGATACTCTCTCGAAGCATCTTTTCCCTTCGGGAAGTCTTTTTTATTCCTCCTCAGTGGAAGACCATGAGGAAGAAATCTTCAGTGACAATAAAACCAACACGTCTTCCTTCCATTAGGTAAATAAAATGACTTTGTATTTTCCATGCAAACTGGACAAGACAATTTACCATGGGTTGTCCATCCGGATAACATGCTATACGCCGGAAAGTCGCTTATCATCCACATCAGCGCTGCTTTTAGATTAAAATTTTGATTCTAGGACACATCGTATGCATCGACGCCATTAGACCACAACTCTTTTAACTCCTCAATAAGATGTTGGAGGAATATATCGAGACTAGCTTGCGGATGATTTGCCCCAGAATTCAGAATTGTAAGAAATAAATACTCTGTATTCATGCACATACTAGGGGGTAAATTATATGAAGTCAAGATCACATGCGACATCGAATTATTACGAGACATGCCAAATGGATTGAACCCATCGGTACATAATCCAAGATAATCGTTACGGGGTTCTTCAGCAAACCGGAGATTTTGATCTTGAAAATATCTCCACTCCGCCGCATCAGAAGGATGACACATTTCTCCCTCCTTTGATTGGTGCTCGGCATGCCATCTCATTGCCGCTGCAGTCTTCTCGCTCTGATACATTCTCTTCAATCTGTCAGCAATAGGTAGATACTACATACGACTGTATGGTACTTTGGTTCTACGTCGGTCGTTCTTAGGCTTCCATCTTTGTGCACCATAAAACAGACATTTATCTTTCTACTCGTCATCTTTCCAGAAGATCATAAAATTGTTAATACAAACATCAATTATATGATATGGGAGGCCTAAATTGCCCATCAATTTTTTTGTCTCGTAATGTGATCCGGTTTACTTGTTTCCTTCTGGTAAATATTCTGTCAACATTTCGCAAACCGAATCCACTAACTTTTCACTCATATTATATTCTGCCTTATTTTGCATGACTCGAGCAGCTAAGGATAACTGCGAGTGACCTTCACGACAACCATCGTATAATAGATTTTTTGCACCTTCTAACAAGTCGTAGAATTTCTTTAAATGGTTACGTACCGGTTCTTCTACATTCTGATAACTACCATCCTGATGATAGTTATCAAAACTCACGTTATGACGAAATGCATCATTCACCTTATCCACATATCTATCTTCTACTACATTACCCACATCTTCACTCCCACTTATATATGTCGTATCAACATAACTCGATCCTAAATCCATATTGATTTCTTCTCTATGCTTATACCAAACATAATAATCTACCATAAATCCTCTGCTATAAAGATGATTCCAAATTCTTGTCCCCGGGATAAATTTCTCGTTCTTGCAAACACTACAAGGGCAGAAAAACTTACCGCCATTACTCAGTGTTAGAGGCTGGCTATTTGCAAATGTCATGAATCCCTCCACCCCCGTTCTGAACTCTGCCGAGAAATTTCCCGTCTCTTCATCGAAACTCTTATACATCCACTCCCGGAAATTATTATAATTGTAATTTCCCGACATTATATAACTAAAAAATAGAATGATTAGAAGAAATATGTTTGATTTTGTGTTTAAGATCGAATGAGGAGGAGAAATGGGATGAATTGAGCTTATATAGACATTTATGCCCGACTAAATAACGACTACACGACGTCTGAAAGGCAACTACATCTTGTAGATGCATAAAATCGTTACACCTACCCAAAACAAATAACACGTGTTTTACACCGGTTTTTTACGACGGATTACCGACTGCTGTGCGACCCGCCGAAATAGTCGTATATTGATCGCCAAATGGCGACTATTATGCGACTCTTGTTTCCCATCGGCAAATTAGTCGTAACTTAGTCGTAAATCAGCGACCCGCCGAAAGAGTCCCATATTAGTCGCTAAATTAGCGACTACTAGGCGACTATTATTTTCCGTCTTAAATGTAGTCGTATATTAGTCGTCAAACAGCAACTACTATAGCAACTATATTGTTTGGTCGTAAAACAACGACTCAATCACGACCAAATTGTATTAGTCGCCAAATAGTCGGCAAATAATGGCTATGTAATGGCAATGTTTAGCGACTAATTGTTTAGTCACCATTTTTAGTCGTTAAAACGATGTTTTCTTGTAGTGTTTTGAACAAGAATGGGGTAGATTTCATTGCTAATAGGCAAAGACTCATGCCAACCCTAGCTCATGCTCAAAAGCAAAATCAGAACAATAGATTCAAGCACAGGATCATAATTTCAAACAGGTTTTGACTCGATAAAAATATATATATATTTTTTAACTGACTCTAAGAAAAACAAAAACAATGTCAGCAACTACCTCCCCCAGACTTAAACAACATTGTCCCCAGTGTTATCAAGCCTAGATAAGGTAAGAGAAATCAAAAGAACTGAGTGGAAATGGTTAAGGTCAAGAGGTGTTACCATTGTGGGTCAGGGTGTCGACCGACACACAGTCTGGTATCGATCGATACCAAGCATGAGTTGACACAAGTCCTCTTATTCACGACAAATGTTGCCCAAAAATGTGTCAAACGATCCAAGTGTTATGGTTAGCACTGTTAGATCACTCAAACACAAGTTAGATGCAACAAGATATCATAAAAGCATAAATCCACAAGTCCAAAATCATAAGAAAGTGCTGACAAAATGACTCAAAGTATAGAAAGAAAGAAAAAGAAAAGAAATCAAACGTGAATATCAGATAGAAGGAGGACTAATCCTCCGCAGCATCATTGTCATCGCCAGCAGTGCGAGATGGGCCAGCAGGTGGTGTACGTGGTGATCTAGGTGAACGAGGATGACGTGGGACCATGCAACTGCATCGAGAAATGGCACTCCAAATGGTCTGCAGGCTCTGGACGATGTACCGCTGAAATGGATCCATCTCCATCGCAGGTGGTGGAGGAAAAACAAGTGCAAGAGTAGCAGCAGGTGTACGTGCACGTCGCGCGTGTTGTAGTAGACCTCTAGCAAGGTCAGGTACAGGCTCGTCCTCAGTAGTAGCAGGGGTGTGGCCTCCAGATGAGGCACCTCATCGCAGACGAGTGGGCGGTGCAGTGTGCAAGTTGCGTACGTCAGGAGTGAATCGCATCTGAGCAGGGTCATCACCAATGGTGGTCAGGGCCTGGTTGGGGAGCTGAACCAGAAAATCCCCATCAGATTTGCCGAGACACCATCGCAGGTTCGGTTTCAGCCTCCGCGTGTTCAGCAGATGCTGCTCTTCAATGAGATCTCGTGCGGTGATAATCGAACAACTCGTGGTGCTGATACCGAAATGCTGAAAAATCGGGGTCAGAAGGCTACCCACAGTCCCTGTCTTTCTGCTTGCGCCACCACGACATGAGAATGGTTTCGAATTTAGCGAGACCAAGTGGTGCACGAACACAACACCTAGGCTGACTGCAAGGTCCATCTCAGGCCACTAATATGCGTCATCCTTAATGATGTCGCCAATCCCTATAGAAAGAATAATGAGCTCAGACAATCGCATTTTGTTCGGCTCCATCTTGCACAGGATCGTGTTGTTCCGGATTCTGACCAAGCAACGCAGAACAGGGTGTCGTACGTCCGTTTGTGTAGTCATCATGGAGCGATAGTCTCCACTCCCAATATGCTCCCAAAAGACCTGAACATCTAGAAAGTCACGAGGAAGCTCATACTTCGCGAAGTCTCTCCTAAACCCATATATATCACAGAGCTTTGGCAATGGCAACCAATAGCGCACACATCGAATCATGAAAGTCAGAATGCCTTGTTGTGCGTTCTTGAGAATCTCATCAGCGTAATAGACGAGAACGGTCGCAAGGAATTGGCGTACTAGATCAGGAAATAGATCGAAATGTGTCGTAGGCATCGGACCCAACCCAATCTGTTGAATTGGACTAGCAAGCTCCTCATCGATACCCATCCTCCTCATAGTCTGCATGTCGATGAACCAGGTGGGCTTCACGTCAACAAACCGCCAAGCGTAGTAAAACAACGAGTCGTAATAATCCCAAATGTCAGAGATGGACCTGAATACGCAATCCTCGCTCTCATAAACCTCCTTATAGGTACCCTCAAATTCTCTCATCAAAGGGATCAGCGCCTTCTCACTTCTCTTAGGCAAAGGAGGTCTAAATGCAGTACAAGGAGCCACTGGAGAAACAGGGCGGGTAGGAGGTGGTGAGGATGAAGTCACGGGTGACTCAGGGATGGCACGCAGGGACGTGTATGGAAGGTCGAGATCTTCCTCAATCCCATCAATCGTCACCCTGTAAAGGTGATTGGCTAAGAAGGCTTTCCCGAACC
This sequence comes from Eutrema japonicum, assembly GCA_030161315.1. NCBI lineage: Eukaryota > Viridiplantae > Streptophyta > Magnoliopsida > Brassicales > Brassicaceae > Eutrema > Eutrema japonicum. The sequence continues at coordinate 18,812,351 of BSQW01000013.1, read as the reverse complement.
CTCTACCCCAAGTCAGACCGTCATGGATCTTGACGCATTCGAGCAAACATAATTCAGTGGGACGGTCTCCAGGTGGGTTTGAACTCGATGCTTCTTCCAGGAAATTCTGCGGTACGTGCGTGACTTCTTCCTAAAAGGCATCTGAAGCAAAGACAAAGGACACACATCATAAACCCATAATCTCCATCAAGCACATCAAACACGATCAAGGAATACATAAGGTATCGACCGAGACCAGTGGTATCGATCGATACCCTGTCGATTTTGGCATTCACAAAAATCCCTAATCCACAAGTTCCAAAAGTCAAAACCATAATTGTAAGGCGGGTTCCGAAATTCCTCTAGAACGACTTGGGCAAGTAGTAATCATCCATTTGAGCAAGTTCTAAGAGGCAAAAATCAAATACCCAACCTTTGTTCACGGAATGAAAAAGAGGAGATTTGTGTTTCATACCTTGTAGATCGTGTGAAAGGATGAGAGAATGGGATATAGCTCGAAAATCCAATATGGATAGACCCTTGAATCACTCAAATCCGTGAAGAAACGAAGATTAGGTGATTTTGGGAGGAAGTTGGCGGTGTCGAGCGATGGGTAATGAGGATGAAGAAGCAAAAACCTAAGAGTTTTAACAGGGAACTTACATGGGCGGCGGGTATCGACCGATACCATTAGTGGTATCGATCGATACACGGGAGTCGAACCAGAAGTAGTGCGTTAACACTGGTGTCGATCGATACTAGTGATATCGATCGATAATGTTCCTTCGAATCTGATTCACTTGACACAAAGAAACACAAAACAAAAACTAGAAAAATAAAAGACTCATATGTACAAACTTACCAGTGGGTTTCCTCCCACCAAGCGCTTGTTTTACATCACTAGCTTGACTTTACGGACAATCAGGCGTTGGGTGCATAATCCAGAGGCACCATGTGTCCTCTTGGAATATCGGCTTTCGCCCAATAGTATTTCACCCTCTGTCCATTGACAGTGAATTCCTCGCCTGATGTACTCAGCTGGACAACTGTACCGTGTGGTCTGACTTCCTTGATCGTGAAAGGACATGACCAACGAGAACGCAATTTTCAAAGAAATAATTGTAAACGAGAGTTATACAAAAGTACCTGGTCATTGGATTCGAAATATCTAGAGAGGATCTTTTTGTCGTGATATGCCTAAGTACTCTCCTTTTATAACTTTGAGTTCTCATAGGCGTAATGCCTAATTTCATCCAGCTCATTCAGTTGGACCAATCGCCTCTCAGCAGCAGGTTTGATGTAGAAATTCATCATCTTTATAGCCCAAGCTGCCTTATGCTCGATTTCCACTGGAAGGTGACATGCTTTCCCATAAAGCAAATAAAATTGTGTAGTGCCCAGCGGCGTCTTGAAAGCAATCCTGTAGGCCCATAGCGCGTCATCTAACTTCGCAGACCAATCCTTCCTAGTAGTACCCACTGTCTTCTCCAAAATCTCCTAGATTTGGCAGTTGGAGACTTTGACCTGCCCACTAGTCTGAGGGTGATATGGAGTAGCCACACTATGATTCACACCATGTTTCTTCAGCAGCTTCTCGAAAACTTTGTTAATAAAGTGAGTACCACCATCACTTATAAAAATTCGAGGTACTCCAAATCGAGGGAAATTATGGTCTTAAACATCTTAAGAACCACTGAAGAGTCGTTGGTTTCGCTAGCAATCGCTTCCACCCACTTGGAAACATAGTCCACAGCAACCAATATGTATTTGTTCCCATGTGATGAGGGAAAAGGACCCATGAAATCTATCCCCCAGCAATCAAAAACTTCAACCACAAAGATGAAATTATGTGGCAACTCATGCCTCTTGCTGATCTTCCCTCTCCTCTGACATACATCACACTGTGAAATAAACGCGTGAGCATCCCTGAACATGGTAGGCCACCAGAAGCCTGCTTGAAGAATCTTGGACACAGTCTTGAAAGTGGCGAAGTGTCCAGCATACTCATACCCATGACAATGAAAAAGAATCTCAGGCACCTCAGATTCTGCAACACATCTTCTGTAGATACCATCGGAGCAGTGCTTGTGTAGGCAAGGCTCATCCCAGAAGAATCGCCTCATCTCGCGCATAAACTTCTTTTTCACATACTTCTTGAGATGCTTCGGATTATTATCTACAGCAATGTAATTAGCTATATCAGTATACCATGGTCGATCAGGGTCAGAGACAGCGGCTAGATACTCCTCAGACAAATCGATGTAGTCCATAGGCAAAACAGGTCTGAATGGTGACGGATATCGACCGATACTGGGCGAGTATCGATCGATACGGAAGGTCTTCACTCGCGAAAATTTCAGATTTTTGGAACAAACATCCTGAAACTGAGTCTCAATGAAGTAGATACGCTCCTCTGGCAAGAAATCATCAATAGACACGTCTTCATCGATCTTTATTCGCGATAAGTGGTCAGCAACTCTATCGCAACTACCTTCTTGTCGTTGATCTCGATATTGAAGCCTTGGAGCAAAAGTACCCATCGGCAAAGACGAGGCTTGAGGTCCTTGTTCTTCTGCAAGTATTTGAGAGCAGCATGGTCGGTTTGAAGAATAACCTTGCTCCCAATCAAGTACGATCGAAATTTCTCAAAAGAGAAGACAACAGCAAGTAACTCCTTCTCAGTGGTGCTGTAATTTCGCTGAGCATCATCCAACATCCTGCTGGCATAATAAATAGCATGGAGCTTCTTGTCGTTCCTTTGACCCAACAAATCTCCAACAGCAAAGTCACTCGCATCGCACATAACCTCAAAAGGGAAGCTCCAATCAGGTGGTTGGACAATAGGAGCACTCACCAATGCCTTCTTAATCTCCTCGGAGGCTGCAAGACAATCAGATGTGAAATCAAATTTGACTTCCTTGCACAACAAGGCGGTAAGTGGGCGTACAAGCTTAGAGAAATCCTTGATGAACCTCTTGTAAAACCCAGCATGAGCAAGGAAGCTTCGAATCTCAGAGACAGACCGCGGTGGCTGATGGCTTGTCATGACCTGAATCTTGGCTTTGTCAACTTCGATCCCTGCCTTGGAAACCCTGTGCCCAAGAACGATGCCATCTTCTACCATGAAGTGGCACTTCTCCCAATTAAGAATCAAGTGCTTCTCCTCGTATCGCTGAAGCACCTTGCACAAGTTATCCAGATAATCCTTGAATGACGATCCATACACTGAAAAGTCATCCATGAACACCTCCATAAACTCCTCAATCATGTATGTGAAAATTGACATCATACATCTATGAAAGATCGCTGGAGCGTTACATAATCCAAATGGCATTCTTCTGTAAGGAAATGTAAAAGTCGTCTTCCCCTGGTCCTCTAGATGTATAGGAATCTGGCAAAAGCATGTGTACCCATCGAGAAAACAGTAGTATGGGTGACTCGCTAACCTCTCCAGAATCTGGTCGATGAATGTCAATGGGAAGTGTCCTTGTAGGGATCCGCTCATCCTTCTCGTTCTTCACCACAATTATACCTCCTTTCTTAGGCACATGAACTGGACTAACCCAATAACTATCTGAGATGGCGTAGATAATCCCTGCTTCCAATAGCTTCATCACCTCCTTTCAGACCACTTCCTTCAGGTTCGGATTCAGCCGCCTCTGACACTCAATCGAAGACTTTGACTCATCCTCCAGGTGAATCCTGTGCATGCATAGATCTGGGGAGATACCTGAAATGTCATTAAGAGAATAGCCGAGAGCTTTGCGGTACTTGCGCAGCTTGCTCAACAGTAAGGTAATCTCTGCGTTGTTCAAGGAAGCATTGACAATCACAGGGTATGTGGAATTAGGACCAAGAAAACATACCTCAATTCGGCTGGAAGTGGCTTGAGTTCGATCTTAGGAGATTTCTCCTCACTCCAATCACCAAGCTCACCAGCATTCTTAGGAGTTTCGAGCAACTCCTCTATCGCACACGCTTGGTATCGATCAAATCGAGCATCTTAGCTTACCCAGCAGCAGCATCACTCAGAAACTCCTCTGAGTCATCGGAGCATACCAATGCTCTCTCCAGTGGATTCTCAGGGTGCATCTCCAAGAAATACTCCTCAGCTATGTCGCTGAAGGTATCCACAAAGAAAGTCTGCCCATCGATGGGTGGGCTCTTCATCATCTTCTCCATGTTGAACGACATAACCAAGTCACCGATGTTGAGAGTTATATGTCCATTCTTGCAATCAATCAAAGCTCCAGCAGTTGCAAGGAATGGTCTGCCTAGGATAAGAGGATCCTTAGGCTCAACATCGTACTCCAGGAAGATGAAATCTTTTGGGATCAAGCAATTCCCAATCTTGATTGGCACATCTTCGAGTTGTCCCTCTGTAAGTCGCACTGAGCAATCAGCAAGTACCAGCGAAATCTTTGTAGATTGGAAATCTGTCATCCCCATTCGCCTAGCTACGGAGTGTGGCATGAGATTCACACTCGACTCAATATCGCAGAGAGAACGCTCGAATCTCTCTGTGAAAATAGTGCAGTCCAAAACAAAGCTCCCTGGGTCTGGTAGCTTCTTTGGGATCGTGTTGAGTAGAATTGCGCTGCACTTACATGTAATCATCATGACACCTTCCTCAAGGTTCACGTTGCTAGACACCATCTTCTTCACATATCTCCTGAAAGCTGGAGAAGTCTTAATAGCATCGATGAAGGGAAGCTCAACGACCAACTTGTCTAGTATAGCCTTGCATCTGGAATCCTCCACATCCTTCTTAGACTTCTTAGGAGGGAGAGGGTAGGGTACCTTGGGTTTGTATACCCTTTCCTCGACCACGTTAGGTTCCTTCTCGATCTGTGTCTTAGTATCGACCGATACATGTGGAGTGTCGATCGATACACATGATTTTGGATCCCCTCGAGCAGGTGTCTGAACTGGTATCGGTCAACACTAGCTGGTGTCGATCGATACACGGTGATTTTTAGAATCCTAGTCGCCATCTTCAGCAAGATCGACAAAATTCTCTGCAATTGGGCTGTTCTTTACTCCTGTAATCACCTCTTTTCCACTCCTCAAGGTGATGGCATTGATGTGTGCACTTGGATTTTCAGTTTTTCCTGGGAGAAAACCTTCTTCCCTCTTCACAGCTGATGCAGTTTGAGCAACCTGAGTTTCCAGCTTCTTCTGAGAAAGATTGAGAGCTTCAATTTTCTCATTCAAATCAGTGTACATGGAGTCAATCTTCCCATTGAAATCCACTTGCAACTTTTGTTGTCCCTGAAGAATCTATCTAAACATGGATTCCATCTTACTCTCTGAGGACTTGGGAGAGATAGGCTGGTACGACGAGTTCCGATAATTGCGAGTGAAGTCGCTGCTCTGGAGTGGTTTCTGAGCAAATTATTTTGCTCCAAAACCATATTGGTTTCCCTCGAACTTGTATCCACCTTGCTGAGTGTTGTTGTTTAAGTTTCAGACATTGTTGTACCCAAATCGCTGACCCGATAAACCAGAACCACCAACGTAGTTAACATCCTCCACTTCATCTTCTTCCACATTCACGACCTCATCAGCAAAGTGTACTGCTTTCTTCGTCTTCCCCATCAGAAGATTGTGCACTGAGTACAGCTTGGCTTGAACCTCAACAATCTGCGACCCATCCATTCTCCCAGTCTGCTTTCTTCGCTCAAAGTCTGCATTCTTGGTACTATTGCTAGATGCCAAGTTCTCAATAAGCACATAAGCATCGTCGGGATACCTGGTGTTGAAGTTCCCATTACTCGCAGCATCTAAGGCCATCTGATACCTCCAATCAATCCCTCTGAAGAAGATACCCAACAGCTGAACATTGGTGAACCCGTGATGTGGACAGTCCCTCTGGTATGATCTGAATCTGGTCCAAGCAGCTTTGAATGCCTCAGTCGCTCCCTGAGAAAACTGGGAGATCTTATTCCTGAGCTCCTCGGATCTTGCATCATCATAGAAATTATTCAAGAAGGCATTCTTGGTCTCTTCCCAGGTAGTTAGTGATCCAGGCGGCAACTGCTTAAGCCAATAAGTTGCATCCCCACTAAGAGAGTATGGGAAGAGCTTATAGAATAGAAATTGTTCAAGAAGGCATTCTTGGTCTCTTCCCAGGACATTCCATTGTATTTGTTGCTAGTGACCAAATCCTCGAATTTCTCAATTTGATCCATGGGGTGTTCATGAGAAAGACCATGAAAAAGGTACTGACCCACAAGAGTGAAGTATGCAGGTTTCAGCTCAAAGTCGTTCCTCTGAAAAGCAGGAGGGCAAATCGCAGAACGATTTTCATAGAACTGATCAGACTTGTTGTACTCACCTATCGTTCTACCACGATTCACCACAGCATTTCCCTCATTCACAGCAACACCATCAAGTCGTTGCCCCCTCTCGTTGCACAATTGACCATCTTGGTCTCTCAAGGCTCCAGCATCATCACGAGTCAATACCACTGGATTGTTCTTCTCTGCTGGCCTCTTTTTTTCATGTTTGCACGTCCCAAGTTTGCTAGCTCCTTGTTGGAAAGATGAACTAGCTGAGTGCTCTTGTTCCTCCGGGTTTCGCGAGTGGACATACACCTGAAACACAAAAGACAAGACACGTAAGTAACCAAAAATCAAAAACAACACGACGAGAATCGACCGACACCAATGGTATCGATCGATACTGACGAACTTAGTCGAAACTCGATAGCTAAAATCTAATGGCGATTTTTAGAGTCCCCGGCAACGGCGCCAAATTTTAATAAGCCCAAATATAATACCATAAAAATATTAAGCTGTAGTTGCAGTGTAGTTAGGGGTTGAACCACAAAGACTCAATAAAATCACATAATAGACCAAATCGTTTCGAATAAAGCTAAGCAATTCAGTTGAAACAAAAGCAATAAACAATAGAAGAGGATATAAAATCGATGGGGAGGATATAGGCCTAGGGTATTTCTCAGGAGATCAATGAATGCAGGTAACCAATCAGTCAGGATTTAGATTTAGCGCAGTTCTTGAACTCAAATCACTAAATTATAATTAACCAACTGTCGTTGCGAGAATTATCTAAATCTAAATTTCAGAATCCCAAATCTCTTTGTACATTCCAAAGAAGAAATCAGCCTTAATATCGAGTTTGATATGTTCACAAATCAACTAAACCAAATCTCTTTGCGAATAATTAATTTGCCAACCCTAGGTTTTGTCAGATTACTCAATTGCACTGTCGTGCCTAATTGATTAACCTAGGATCTAAGTTCTAGGTGATCAGGCCAGAATTAGCTTTGAGAACAACCTATGGTGAAGAACTAATTCAGATGGTGAATCCTAACTAATCAATTACCAGCAATCAGAAAAATCCCTATGAGAAAACCCTAAACCTAAGATGGATCTACTCAGACATGGGGAATGAATCAATCAACATAACTGAATATATCAATAAATTAAACAATAAGAAAAGAGTAACAAGAGGGTTCGAAATCTTCTCTGCGACGAACAGAGTTCTTACTTGTCTCCCTCACAAAGCTCTCTCTCAAAACCAAAGTAGAATAAAGCGTCGCCAACAAAAGTGGCTGAAAAACCTAATAAATAACCTAAGACACGTTATGGGGCTTCTTATAAATAATAAAGTCTTATGGGGCATATTGCAAACTCTTCAATCTTCTAATTGTCGCGACTCGTGTCTCTCTACAATTGGTATCGATCGATACCAAAAGTGGTATCGGTCGATACTCGGGCATCAAATCGGCTGTCTCAGCTATACGATCTTTGCTTAGCTCCAAAAAGCTCCAGAATGCTTCAATATCTCCAATTATTCTCCAAACGTACCTAAAACCTGAAAAGACTCTAAAAGACTCCAAAATACTAGAAAGACTCTATAAAAAGGACTTATATCATGGCTAAAAAGGGGTAAAACCATGATATATCAGAGCCCCTTTGAACCCCTATACCCAACGAGAGAACTACTCAGCCATGACCATGCAAGACAAAATCAAGCTTCTGAATTGCACAATCAATATATAAGAAATCAAACAAAAAGGTTCAAGGCGAATTCCTATCTCCCTAAACAAAGAACAAATAACAAGAGCAAAAGTTTGGTGCAAAACAAGTCTAAAAGTGTAACCAGAGTGGGCTGCGAAATTCTATCTTAAAACACATATTTATAGCTCTTCCACTCTTGATTTCGTCGACCATAAGATTTATTTGAAGAAAAAATGAAGTGGGCTCGAAGATGGGCTTCGAACTTAAAGGTCTTGGGCTGTTTTTGGTCGACCGCGTGTGGGAAAGGGTGTTTCGCCACAGCTGGAGAGCCTAGACCCGCGTCCAGGAGTGTCTTCGCCGTGTCCAGGAGTGCTGGATCCGCGGTGGTTGGCCTATAGCTTTAAAACTTCAATTCTTCTCTTGTTTCGCTCGCGAGACTACATCACATACCTACATTCAATTGGATGTATCTTGACGTCTAACCGTTGGATTGCCTTGAAATGAACTGGTTATCACTACAAGAAAACAGCGTTTTTAGTCGCTAAAACGCAAATTGCGACTAAATAGCGACTAAATATGTAGTCGCTAATCCTTATTCACTATAGTGCGTAGTCGTAAAGTAGTCGCCATTTAGTCGTAAAGTAGTCGTAAAATTTACTGACTATTTGGCGACTACTTGTAATTATTTACCGACTATTTGACGACTATTGTAAAAAATAATAAAAAAAAAAACAAAAAATATATTTTTTTAATTAAAATAATTAATTACAAAAAAATAAAAAAATAAAAAAGAAGATCGAACTCGCCGGCGAAGCTTGGATCTTCTTCCTCGCTGGCGACGCTTGAATCTTCTTCCTCGCCGCCTCCTCCACCTCGTCCAGATCTGAGCTTGGGTCTTCTCCGGTGAATGGCGTCTCTCTGCGTATCTCTCTCAGGCCCACCTCCCAACGCCGCCGCGGAAGACCAGCCCCTCCGAAATGGATCTCTGACTTCACCTCCGCCTATCCTCCGCCATTTCCCCTCGCTGACCAGATTCTCCTACACCACGAGCGACCTCCGGCCAGATTTGAAAACAAAGAAGAGAAGTTGAAAAGAAGTGGTGAAGAAGAAGAGAAGAAAAAGCGGAGGAAGAAGAAGAGGAGACTTACCGGAGGTGTTGCCGGATGCGATCGGACGTGGAGAGAAGAAAGAATGAAAAAGAAGAAAGGGAAAAGAGAAGAAAGAAATCACAGGGGAAGGAAAAGAAAAGAAGAAGAGGTCGGCGGCGGGTAGAAGGAGAGGAAGATAAATTAGATCTAGGTTTTTTTTTTAAAATTATTAATGCTTTTTTTTTATTAATATATATATATATATATATATATTAATTATTAATATGAGAGGGAGATATAGACGGAACAAAATTAATTTTAACAAGAAACAAAATTAATTTTAACAAGAAACATATGAACTTATGTTACTGATTTTTTGTTGTTTAACATATTTTGTTGATATGTTTCATGTTAATATATATATATTTTTTTTTTTGTATTTTCATGTATAATAATTTTTATATCTTCACCAAATAATATTTGTCGCCATATCTCTATTTCTATTAAAAATATTTGTATTTTCATGTATAATTATTTTTTATATCTTCACCATATAATTGATCTTCAGTTTTTTGATCTTCAATGATAGTAAAAATTTATATATATGACCATAATGTTGGAAAAAAACATGACCATGATGTAAAAGATTTTTTTTAGAATTTTTGTTTTCAAACATGGTATAAATAACAAATTAACATTGTGACATAAGTAACATATTTAATTAGTAGGATTCTTTGTCATCTAGTTCTTCATCAAAAGACAAAAAATTACACCGAAATTGATCCGGTTGCGAGGTTGTTTGCAATATTAACATGTATATATAAGTTATACAGATCTGCCGAAATAGTCGCTAATTAGCGAGTATTAGGCGACTACTATGCGATCTGCCGAAATAGTCATCAAATAGTCGCTAATTTAGTGACTATTAGGCGACTACTGTGCGATCTGCAAAACTAGTCGCCTAATAGTCGCTAAATTAGTGACTATTAGGCGACTATTGTGCAATCTGCCGGAATAGTCGCATATTAGTCGCTAAATTAGTGACTACTTTGGCGACTATTTTCTTTGGTCGTAAAACAGCGACTCAATTACGACTAATTTTATTAATCGCTAAATAGTCGCTAATTAGTGGCAACTTTTAGCGACTAATTATTTAGTCGCCATATGTAGTCGCTAAAATACTGTTTTCTTGTAGTGTATGAAAGGTGGTTCTCCCTTCTATCTTGTGTCCAAAGTTGGTCATGATCAGACAGTGAGAAGATCTCCATATGATGCCAAACTTCTGACGTTCCAAATTTGTCCAAAATATGGATCTTCTCCAATTTGCGTCATTTTTACCTAAGGAACCTGAAAAGAGTATCGGAACTACAAATATGCAAATATCATGGTAAAATTATATAAAACTAAGTGAAACACTTATTAAACTATTCTAAAATTAGATAGTAGAATGGGTAAAAATACGGTGTTATCAACTCCCCCAGACTTAGACTTTGTTTGTCCTCAAACAAAACAAAACCAAAGCTCAGAAAGATCAAAAAACAATTATAGGGAACTAGAAATCTCGGAGACCGTCCTTCTAAACCATAACCATCGAACTACATCAATCACAATCGAGCCTAGAAAATTCTCACCAGAAGTTTCCATAACACTAGTCCACGGTATCTATCATACGAAATATAAACTTTCAAAATCCAAAAATCAGGTCAACTAGCTCTCTACATTCATTAAGTATAGGCGTGGACTTCTCATCAAAAGGATTAAACCAAGATAATCGATGCTAGGTATTAATGGCGTTTAGTGGTGAGGTTAAAAAATTTTCGGGTTACTGTAATTTCACCGGATGGTCGAGATATTATGCAAAACAGCAAGAGAGAATGGACCTATTGATAACCACAGCTTCCAATCACTTCTTCTTGCGTAGAAATGTTGCACTTCCTCCTTCCGAAAACAAAAGTTTTATGCCATTCCCCCATGCTTAGAATTTTTTTGTGGGCTCGGAATGACAGATTTCTCACAAACGAACCATAGATTTTTGCACATATCTGCACATAAGACACAAAGAGAGTTGCATGAGGTTTGAACAATGGTTAAGTTTCAAGTAGGTTATCAACCAAAGATGAGCTGGCCATTCATGTACGACAAAGAGTAGTAAAAGGTAAAAATACGTCATGAACGAATGATTCGTTATCTTTGCCTAAGCCTTTGGTGAGAAAATTAAGTCAAGATTAAAGTCCAAATAAAATAGACTCATGAAAGAAAATGGTGGTTAGTAAGGTATGAAATCCTCCCCCAGACTTAAATCACAGAGTCCTCATGGTGAAATGAGCCGAGTAAGGACAAAAAATAGATGGATGTAATAATTGAAAAAGTTCAAGGAAGAAGAAAACTTACATGGATGTGGTTGTAGAATGGATTTGGGAATGTAATGGTGGTGATTGAGGGTGGAAACTGATGTTGTGGTGATGGGAATGGGATTGGCGGATGATTGGGAATGGTTTGTAATCAATCGGGGATCGACGGAAATCGATCGGGATCAATAGAAATCGATCAGGATCAACAAGAGGTTGGCCGCGGGTCGAAAGGCTGCACACGCTGTCACATGAAGCTTCGCCGTGGGTTGGTTGATCGCAAAAGCGGTGAATGGAGAGCTGGCCACGGCTCGGGGCTTTACAACAGCGGTCAACGGCTTCTTTTGCGGTCATGTACTTCCTTGCGGTTCGTGCTGGACCGAGCAGTTCCGAACCCTGTCTCCATCTTTTTGTCTTTTCGGTTTTTTTATTATTTTGGGTTTTTGATTTTTTTAGAAAGCTGCAACTAAGAAAAAGAAAATGTTAGTAGAAAAAGAATGAAAAACTAAAAAGAAAAACGTACCTAAAATGGGTTGCCTCCCATTGAGCGCTTTTGTTTAAAGTCGTTTAGCTCGACGTTGGTAGCTATATGAGCCTAATCGTAGAAGGATAGTTTATTACGACAAGTCTTCTTTGATTTAACCTTGTAATCCTTCGTATAGAACATATCACGCCATTCCCACTCGGGATGGTGATCTCCTCCGGGATTACAATGGAAAGTCATATTTGGAGCTTCCTTGGAGTATGCTTTTTCTTCTTTGAGATTCTCGGATGTATAGCCATGTTGCACGATGCATGGATGGTAGGCTCTAGATAAGTTTGTGTCTTGGTTGGAGCTTGAGTGCTGATGGAGAAGAAGTCTTGCTCGAGGAAGTAGAATCGGGATGCAAAACGTCGAAGATGAGATGAACAAGGGATGGCCGCCTCTGGAGGCGGAGCCGCGACAAAAGGAGGCTTGGCCGCAAGTCGGTGATGCGCATCCGCGGTGGAAGGAAGGTTGGCCACGGGTGGAGGAGGTGCGATCGCGGTGGAGGGATCTCGGGCAGATTTGCTCGGTTCGTCATGTTTCTCGTCTCCACCTCGTCTTTCCTATGAATAGTCTTGAGGGAAAAGTATTGACGGCCATTTAAGCTTCACCTTAGCTTTAATTAAGTCTCCATCACGTCTCATATGAGCAAGGGCAGAGTGTGCATCAAAACTAATCCTTTTGTATGTCGAACTCGTCGGTTTGATGTTTTCTTCAAGTGTGACGGGTGCACCTTCTTCTAGAACGTTTTCAACGTTCTTTGTAGCTCCTCCAGGGTCTAAAAGTGGTTCATCTCCGCTGCATGTGTTCATAAAATGAGAGTCGCAAAATTCTATTACCTTGATCGAGCGTGGAACGTCAAATCTTTCGGGATCCTTCTCCTTAGAAAATTTCTTCAATGGCGGCTCGGATGTATCCGTTAGTGTCTCATCCTTCACGAGGTCTGTCTCACACTCAACGTGGTGAGGAGCAGAAGGAGGAGAAGGCTTTGGTTCGTCGAGTGGTGGCACCATGTGGTCCTGTTTGTCGTCTTCAAAACTCTCGAACCAATCGATAGATATAACATCGTCACTAGGAATAGAAACAGGTCCTTCTTTTTCTAGATGTTTTGGTTCGTTAAAACCATCATTTTCGTGCTTAGTTTCATTGAGTTCTTGAAGAATATCCTCCATTTGTTCCTTGTATATATACCATCGGCTTCTCATAATCTTCATCGGTTTGTTGAGGTTGATGGTTGAGCCAAGGGATTTTAAGATAATAATCTTTCGAAGCAAGGGATATGATCATTGCATCGAGTCACTCCAAACAAAGGCTAATTTCCAAGATATCATCGTGCTGGTCCGAGGTTTGATGAGGAAGACCGTAAGGACTTTGTTGTCAGTCGACAAACGGAGGCTCAAAATGCTCAGCTTGGTAGTAATGAGGTTCGTAGCATCTTTGAGAGTAGTTGGTCGGTTCCGGTTTACGATCCATGTAGTATGAATCACGGTAGTGGTGTGAATCGTGAGGGTAGTGAGCATAAGATGGGTCGTAGGAATCCTACTCGTAGTAGCCATCTCGCACAAGAGGCGAGTTTATGTTTCAAAGCTTGAAACGAAAAAAAACAAAAACAAAAAGAAAAAAGAAAAAAAATTGTCTTTGAGTCGATTTACTAACCTCTAAAGTGTGGCAGAACGAGTAGCGATTGCCTCCCCGTCAACGGCGCCAAAAACTTGATGCGAATCGGATTCGTATCTGAAACTTCAGGTTTTAAATTTGTAAACCTTAAAGACTGCAAGTGCACAAATGTGCATTGTAGTACTTAAGGTATCAATCCACAGGGAGGGAATGTCGTTCTGCGAAACCTTAGAAATAGAGTTAGTTAGCAAGTCTAAAACGAGAATAAAGTTTTATGCTTTTTTCACGAACTCTAAACTAGGACTCTAAACTATACAAAACTAGACTAAACTAAACTAAGCGAGAAAATAAGAAAGCGAACGAGACTAAACTAAATTAAACTGACCGAAGAAATAAATCTAATATAAGTGAACAGTAGTAAGCAATAATTATTTCGAGATTATAGATCGATTAACGAAGCGTTGGGCAATCAGGAATTCTTTAGGGTTGATGGCCGATTTTCACCGAGAATTCGCTAGGATTTCTAAAGCGACTTTTTGTCGTCTTTGGGTTCTTGGACTTTGAATATGGATATTGTATGTAGTCTACTCCCGTATACATACACACCTACAACCTTAGTACTCAGACGGTAGCTTCCGACTCTGACTCCGCAAAAGATTAGTGATTATACTCAAAGGTCGTTTACGCCAACAACTCCTCCACAAGTATACTTCCGAAATCTTGTGATGGTTTTTCTCGTCTACTCTAGGTCAAGCGATTAGATTCAGCACTCTCGTGGCTCTAAAACGCCTAATATCATTTTCAAAAGTCAAGCAACGCATTAATAACAAGGATAGAACGAAGAACCCTAATCGGTATCCTAGTAAAAAAAACACAATAAAAAATCGAACCATGAGAGCCCCTTTGAACCCCTATACCCAACGAGAGAACTACTCAGCGACGACCATGCAAGACAAAATCAAGCTTCTGAATTGCACAATCAATAAATAAGAAATCAAACAAAGGGGTTCAAGGGAAATCCCTATCTCCCTAAACAAAGAACAAAGAACAAGAGCAAAAGTTTGGTGCAAAACAAGTCTAAAAGTGTAACCAGAGGGGGCTGCGAAATTATATCTTAAAACACATATTTATAGGTCTTCCACTCTTGATTTCGTCGACCATATATTTTAGTTGAAGAGAAAACGAAGTGGGCTCGAAGATAGGCCTCAAACTTGAAGGTATTGGGCCGTTTTTGGCCGAGCCCGTGTGCGAGGTTTGGACCAGCGACCAAAGGGTGTTTCGCCACGGCTCGAGAACCTAGACCCATGGCCAGGAGTCTCTTCGACGCGTCCAGGAGTGCTGGACCCGCGGTGGTTGGCCAATAGCTTTGAAACATCAATTCTTCTCTTGCTTCGCTCGCTAGACTACAGCACATGCCTTTAGTCAATTGGATTGCCTTGAAACCAACTGGTTATGAAAGGTGGTTCTCCCATCTATCCTGTGTCCAAATTTGGTCGTGAACAGTCGGTTAGAAGGTCTCTAGCTGATGCTAAACTTATGACGGTCTAAAATTATCCAAAATCTGGATCTTCTCCAATTTACGTTGTTTTTACCTAAGGAACCTGAAAAGAGTCTTGGAACTACAAATATGAAAATATCATAGTAAAAGTATATAAAACCAATTGAAACACTTATTAAAGTGTTCTAAAAATAGATAGTAGAATAGCTAAAAATACGGTGTTATCATTTCTCCTGTTTTGGAGGATTCCGTGGCTACTCTTCTTGGGAACGATCCGATCGAGCTTACCGTGGCTAGCGTCGGCATTACTGATCCGGCGGGGTCTAACGAGCGCTTATCTGGGATTGCTGACCTCACGATCGTGGATGGCGAAGTGAATCGACCTATGTAGTGACCTCCGTTTCTCTTTTGTTTTGTAAAGTTTTGGTAGATTTGTACTTGGTATCGAATGTTCTATTTTCGTTGTAACGAAATGTTGTTTTGCTTCAGAAAATAGAAGGACGAACTGTTTTTCATGTCGATTTTGTTTAATTTCGAAGTGCCGAGTCACATCCAAGCCTCGTACTAAATGACGTGTTTCAGGACGATCCGTTTAGTACTGTTGAGACGTTGAAGACCAATGTGCTATAAAGTGATTAGTTACTGGGTTTTTATTATCGTCGAGGTATAGTTTTTCCTTCCTCTAGTCCAAATATACCCCCATTAGATTTATATAGCGCGGTTTAATTCGTGATGGATTGTAAAAGAACTGTGATCCTTAATAGGATCTGGGTTGAAATCCAAAGAGGATGTATGAGCTCGTTGTTGGGGCCAGCAAAAAACAAGAATGATGAGTGCAAGTGTAATATGTGTCGATAAAAACTTAGTGCGAAAAGTCGCGTTTTCAAAATGTGGGAGTATGTGTATACGTACCCACTCCCCCCCCCCCCCCCCCCCCCCCCCGTTTTTGAGGGGGGACAACTGAAAATTTATGAAGATTGGTTGCCGGCATACCCTTTGCAGGGATCAAGCCATGTCATAGTTCATTTTTAGGATGTGGTGGTTTTAGTGATAGTACTTCTTGAGGTGCATTGCGTTCCATGATATTTGGATGGGAACGTCAGACATGTTGTAGAGCTCGTACACCCTGGTCAAACCACCTTAGTGACTTTGTAAGGTCCTTCCCAGTTGGCTCCGACCTTACCAGAGTTGCGTTATGTGTTCTGAAAAACTTTGCGAAGGACCAGGTCTCCTTCATTGAATCTTCTACTTCAAACGTTTTTGTTGTAGTATTTTGTCTTTGCTTGCTGGTAGTTATGTATACGGATAAGGGCTTGGTCGCGTTGTCGTTCACAAAGTCCAGTCCATCGAGGAGTGTAAGGTGATTGAGTCCCTCTTGCCCGGGTAGGAGTATGCAACGTATGGCGGGGATTTCAACCTCAGGACGAATTACGCACTATGTTCCGTAAACGAGGGCGAAAGGTGTCTCTCATGTGGCACGGCGCGAGGTAGTTCAATAGGACCAGAGTACGCATTCTAGTTCCTCGGCCCATCATTCATTTTTCTCATCGAGGCGCTTGTTTAGGCCATCGAGGACGGTTTTGTTGGCTGCTTCTGCATGTTTGTTACCTTTCTGGTGGCGTGGTGTTGACTTGTTCAGTTGTATCTTCCATATTTTGCAGAACGCCTCAAACCTCGTTGAGATGAATTGGGATCCATTGTCAGTGAAGATTTTGTACGAGACTCCGTGTCGGCATATGATGTTCTTCTAGACGAAGTGTTCTACCTGGACATCCTTCATATTAGCGTAAGAGTCTGCTTCGATCCATTTTGAGAAGTAATCCGTTAGGACTAATAGAAATCGTTTTTGCTTTGACCGGTGAAGCAGGCCGACGATGTCCATAGACCATCTCATGAATGGGTAGGGCGAGGAGATTGATGACAGCAACTCGGTGGGTTGAGACCGCCTCGTTCTCGACAGGTAGTTCGCCTAGTGCGTCGATTGCGTTAACGATTCCATGTGGATCGATGGTCATGTTCTCGATGAATTCGATGAATTACTCTTTTTAGACCAGGGTCCGAGGCTGACGCTAGAGCGGCTAGGGCATCGGCTTGAATGTTCTCGCCGCGAGGGATTCAGGTGAGTGTGAACTTGTTGAATCGCTTGGCCAATTCCTGGACAATCTTTATATAGGCTTCCATCCTCTCGTCTATGGCTTCATATTCCCCATTGAACTGGTTAGCCACCAGTTTAGAGTCACATAATAGGCTTAAGTTCGATATTTTTATCTCGTGAGCGTGTTTCAAACCGGCGATCAAGGCGTCATATTCCGCTTCGTTGTTTGAAGCTGCGAACGTCATCCGGAATGATTACTCTAAGATTTCGCCGATCGTGGAGGTCAGGCGAATTCCTACTCCGGATTCTTGCTTTGAGGATGAGCCGTCGACATGAAGTGTCAAGATGGAGTTGGGCGTCGGTTCTTCGATTCCTTTGGCTGGGAGCTCGACTATGAAGTCTGCGAGAACCTGGGACTTCGTGCAGGTTCTGTTCCGGTACTCGATGTCATATTAACTGAGTTCGACGCCCCATTTCGCTTGTCTCCCTGATTGGCTCGGACTCGGTAGGATGGTTCGAAAAGGGAAAGTGGCCAACACCACGATGGAATGCGACTGAACGTAAGGTCGTAACTTCCTAGCTGAGATAACCACTACGAGTGCCAATTTTTCCATTTGCGGGTATTTGGTCTCTGCGTCGGTCAAAGTCTGGCTGACGTAGAAGATTGGCCTCTGCTCTCCTCACTCCTCCCTGACGAGCACTCCACTGACTGATGTTGTTGACACGGCAATATAAAAAAATAATGGCTCGCCTTCGACGGGTTTTACAAGGATAGGTTGGCTGGCCAAGTTTCGCTTCAGCTCCTGAAAGGCGTCTTCGCATCGATCCGTCCATACGAATGTTTATTGTCTCATAGGGTGTCGTATAACGGCATGGATTTGTCGGTAGATCGTGAAATGAAGCATTGAAGGCTACGACGTGTCTAGTAAGGCGTTGGACCTCACACTTCGTCCTTGGCGATGCCATTATTATCAGTGCATTTTTCTGCTTTGGGTTTGCCTCTATACCTCGGTGAGTGATGAGGTATCCGAGGAACTCACCCGATGTCACAACGAACTTGCATTTGGCCGGGTTCAATTTCATGTTGTGCAGATTTAGTTGTCGGAAGCAATCTCGCAAGTGTTCAACGTGATTCTTCTCGTGAAGCGATTTGACCAACACGTTCTGCGAACATTTTGTTGACCAGCCTTTGATACGTTGCCCCTGCATTTTTGAGTCCGAACGACATCACTTTATATCAATAGATTTCGCGATCTGTGATGAATGCAGTTTTTTCTCTGTCGTCGGGATGTATCAGGATTTTATTGTAACAAGAGAACGCATCCATGAAAGATAAAAGTTTATTGCTGGTGGTTGCTTCGAAAAGTCTGTCGATATGAGGAAATGGGAAACTGTCTTTGGGAAACGGCTTGTTTAGGTCAGTAAAGTCTACGCACACTCGCCATTCGCCGTTCTTTTTCTTCACTAAGACTGGATTGGTGAGCCAATCAGGGTACTTTGCTTTGGCAATTGAATCGACCTTCAGTAGTTTTTCTACCTCCTCATTTATGGCTTTAGCTAGTTCTGGTCCTAACTTCCTTCTCTTCTGCTTGACTGGTTTAAAAATGGGATCCACGTTGAGCTCGTAGCAGGCGATATCGATACTAATCCATGGCATGTCCTCTGCGGACCAGGCGAATGTATGTACGTTTTCTTTCAAGAACGAGATCAATTCGCTGCAGATTGACTTGTCTAGAGTGGCTCCGATTTGGACTCATCGTTCTAGGTGGTTACCGTCGATGCACACCGAGGTCACGGGCTTCCAGGTCGGCGTGGTTTCTTCCTCGCGAGCTTCCGTGATCTGTAATTGCTATAAGAGCTTGGATAGGTCCTTCTCAGTCTCATGGTCTGTCTTTGGATTTTTTGAGTTCACGTTCGCGTGTGTTACCGGGTTACGAACCTTGTGCTCGGCGAGGAAACAGACCCGAGATTCCTTCTACTTGCCTCCAATAGTTTTAATGCCATCGGGGGTTGGGAACTTTATGCAGAGGTGATAAGTGGAGGGGATAGCTTGCATGGATTTTATCCACGGGGTACCCATGATGCCGTTGAATATTTCTGGATGATCTGCCACAGAGAACTCCACGATCTTTGTTACACCTTTCGCATGTACGGATATCCTGATCGTTCCTAGAGTCATCGTTGTATCGCCATTGAATCCGGTTACGGGTCTCGGGTCGACTATTATTTATGTCAACTTGATGTCCATCTGTCTTTGTTTCTTCTGGGCATGCTCCATTGATCGATGCACTCCTTGCATCGATTGATTATGGCTCTTCGGAGGGTGATGCATCAATCGGTTCCAATTGTGCATCGATCGATTTTGGTTCTTCTGGGAATGCTCCATCGATTGATGCACTCCTTGTATCGATCGATTCTTGCTCTTTTTGTACCGTTCCATGCGTTTTTGCCCATGTAACTCCAATTTCTTTCGTAAACGCCTTTTTACCTAAGATAACTAAATAAAGGACTAAATGACTCTAAAACGAACTTTAACTCGATAAAATACTCAAAAGAAACACCAAAACATGTGTTAGAAAACGGTAAAAACCAAGCATATCAGATGTATTTCCACACGAATTTCTTGACGTGGTGAGCATGTATCTCGGGATAGGATTCGGCCTCGACCCACTTGGTAAAGAAGTCTGGAACGGCGGAGGGGACCAATGATGTCCATTGCCCATCGCATGAAAGGGTAAGGGGCTGTTGACATCGTGAGTAACTTGGTTGGGAGATTTATCATCGGGCCATGCCTTTGGCATTTCTCGCATCTGGCGGCGAACTTCTCGCAGTCCGCTAGAATAGTTGGCCAATAGTAGCTTGTCTTCTTGATTTTTAAAGCCAAAAAGCGACCTCCGGAATTGTTTCCACCGACGCCGTCGTGTACTTTACTCATGATTGTGTGAATATATTTTCCGATGACACATTTTAAAAGGACACCTGAGGCGCTCCATCGGAAGAGTTCACCATTGTGAATGACGTAATGGGCAAATCGCATTTTAAGTCGCCAAGCTGCCTATCTATCGGTCGGGAACGTTCCTTTGGAAATGTACATTTTTATCTCGATAGTTGATATATCATGGTTTTTACCCCGTTTAAGCCATGATATAAGTCCGTTTTATTGAGTCTTTATTCTATTATAGAGCCTTTTAGAGTCTTTTACAGGTTTTAGCACTTTTGGAGCATTATTGGAGATATTGGAGTTTTATGGAGCGTTCTGGAACAAAACTGAAGTCTGGTGACTAAGTGACCGATCGAAGCGTCAAGCATCGATCGATACCTCCTTGGTATCGATCGACACCCATCGAGGAGATTACGAGTCGCGACTTTTAATGAAGTTTGAAGAATTGCAGAACTTGCCCAAAAGACTTTAATATTTACGAGAAGACCCCAATTCGTGTTTAGACTATTTAATTAGGTTTTACAGCCACTTTAAGGGTTATGCTTTAATTTATTCTGGTTTTGGGAGAGAGGTTTTGAAGGGAGACAAGTCTGAAACTATGTTCGTCCGGGAGAAGATTTCGAACCCTTTTGTTACTCTTTCTATCTTATTTGATGATTTATTCAAACATGTTTATTGCTTCAATTTCCATGTCTGAGTAGATCTCCTGTTAGGTTTAGAGTTCTCATAAGGGTTTTCTCTGAATGCTATGTTGATTTGTTTTTAGGATTCACCATCTGAATTAGTTCTTCACCTTAGGTTGTTTTCAAAGCTAATTCTAGGTTGAAGAATCTGGAACTTAGATCTTAGGATAATTGATTAGGCACGAGAGTGCGATTAATTACCTGATAGAACCTTAGGTGAGCAAAATAACTATTCGCAAAGAGATTTGGTTTAGTTGTTTTGTTAACAAATCAAACCTGATCTAAAAGCTGATTTAGACTTTAGGATTCGCAAAGAGATTTGGAATTCCTAGGATTTATATTTAGATTGTTTTTGCAACGAGAGTTGGTTAGCTATACTTTAGTGATTTGAGTTCAAGAACCGCGCTAAATCTGAATCATGTTAGTTAGTTTACATGCATTCATTGATTTCCTGAGAAAAACCTTGAACCTATCTTTCTTCAATTGAATTTACAACCGTTTTAATTTAAGTCTTGTTTTCAATATTATTGATTTCTTAGCTTAATTCTCTACTTTATAATCTATTGCGTGTCTCTATGAATCCTTGTGTTCGACCCCTACTATACTGCAACTACTGCTTAGTACTTTTAGGGTATTAATTTGAGCATATCAAATTTGGCGCCGTTGCCGGGGACACAATTCGCCATTAGATTTTAGTCTGAGAATTTCGACTAAGTTCATCGGTATCGATCGATACTACCTAGTATCGGTCGATACTCGTCGTCTTCTTTTGTTGATATCGATCGACACCACCCAGTGTCGATCGATACTCAACGTGTTTTTTGTTACTTACGTGCTTTGCCTAGTGTGTTTCAGGTGTGAATTTGGAACGTGCAAACAAGAAGCAAAGAAGCCAGCAGAGATGAACAACATGATGATTCTGATTCAGGATGCTGCTGGAGCTTTGAGAGACCAAGAGGGTCAGTTGTGCAATGAGAGAGGACAACGTCTGGATGGAGAGGGGAACATCATTCCACATGCTCCTGTTGTCGCTGGAAATATCGCTGGGAAAGCGAATGCAGGGAATGATGTGGCTGCTCGCGGTAGAACGATTGGTGAGTACAACAGGCCTGATCAGTTTTATGCCAATCGATCAGCGATTCGTTCTCCACCTTTTCAGAGGAATGACTTTGAGCTAAAACATGCATACTTCACTCTTTTGGGTCAGCATCTTTTTCATGGTTTTCCTCATGAACACCCTATGGATCACATTGAGAGGTTTGAGGATCTTCTTACAAGCATCAAGAACAATGGAGTGTCCTATGATTACCTCTTCTGCAAGCTCTTCCCATACTCTCTTGGTGGAGATGCGACCTACTGGCTGAAGTAGTTACCTTTTGGATCACTGACTACTTGGGAAGAAACTAAGACTGCCTTCCTGAACAACTTCTATGATGATGCACGATCCGAGGATCTAAGGAACAAGATCTCCCAGTTTTCTCAAGGACCGACTGAGGCACTCAAGGCTGCTTGGATTCGTTTCAAGTCATATCAGAGAGATTGTCCGCACCATGGTTTCACTCAGGTTCAGCTGCTGGGTACTTTCTACAGAGGAATCGATTAGAGGTATCAGATGGCTCTAGATACTGCGAGCAATGGAAATTTCTACACAAGGTATCCTGACGATGCCTATGTTCTTATTGAGAACTTGATTTCTAGCAATAGTACCAAGAATGCAGACATGGAGCGCAAGAAGCAAGCTGGTAACTTGGATTGCAGTCAGATTGCTGAGGTGAATGCTAAGTTAGATTTTTTGATGGACAAGCAGCAGAAGGCTGTTCGTTTTGCCCAAAAGGATGGAGTGGAATTTGTTAACCACATTGATGGAGTTGGATTTCAAGATCAAAGGTTTCAATGCCCACCCACACCACCCAGAACTTCTGAGAGTAAGATGGAATCCATGCTTGAACAACTTCTTCAGGGACAGCAGAAGATGACACTAAACCTCAATGGGAAGATGGACGCTATGTACACAGATCTGAATGGGAAAATTGAGTCTCTCAGTATTCATCAGAAGATGCTGGAAACTCAAATAGCAGAAAATTCCGTGTTGACAGAAAATCCCCGTGTATCGATCGATACCAGCCAGTATCGATCGATACCAGTCCAAGAATTTGTCAAAGACGTCTCGAAGGAGCAAGCATCGACCGACACCATCCTTGTATCGATCGATACTCACCAAGATACTGCAAAGGAGCTGCGTATGAGTGTTGACAGACTTCGCAAGCCCAAGAAGCTGAATTCTATTCCCCAACACCTCCGAGCCCCCATCACTCCAAAGCAGCTGCGTCGCTTTGAGAAGATGGTATGAAGGATACCCCACTCGTTCACCTTTGAAGAAGCTCTAGAGGGCTGGCCTCTGCTAAGTCACTTCAAAGATTGCAGAGAAACCCTGGAAGAGATCGAAGTACTCTTCATCAAGGCAAGAAGCAAGTCACTACCGCTGAGGCAGTTGACCAAGAGGGAAGACCCAAGCATATTCTCCGTTCCATGCTCCATCTCTGGAGTTGCATTCAAAGAGTCTCTCGTTGACTCAGGGGCTAGCGTCAATGTCGTGTCAAGGGCAATTGTAGAGAGATTGGGAGCTGATATTCGACTGCCCATGTCATATATCACTTTCGCGAATTGTTCCACCTCACTTCCATATGGTACAATCCCTGATTTGATGGTTAAAGTAGTAGACTGTCTGGTTCCTGCTGACTTTCATGTTGTGGAGATGAGTGCACAATCTCGTACGCAGTTGATTCTTGGAAGACCGTTCATGGCTACGGTTGGTGCCATTATGGACACACCCAGCAAGCAAATCTCGTTCTCATACATTGACAAGGAGGTGTACTACAAAGCTATTCCTAGAGGAACTCCCACACGTGTCTCTTGCATCGATGTTGTTACAGATGAGACGTTGGTAATTGATCTTTTGGAAGAGCCTCCTGACGAACCAACTGTCACAGACGTTCTAGATAGTCCTTTTATCATCACCAAGAAAGACGTCAAAACGTCTAACGGAAAGAAGAAGGCGAAAAGCAAAGGAGTGAATGATGATGCTTCTATGACTTTAATCCCTCTGAAGTATGATGGAGATTCGATCAAATACAAGGTGAAATGCAAAGGTGCCTCGAAACCATTCTCTAAGGCTAGAGTTCTTCTCACTTTAGAGCTGAAAGAAAAAGGACAGGAGTTTGTGGAAAGCATGATGAGCAGAACTCTGAAGCTAGCAATGTCAAGTTGTAAAGCATGTTTTACCGCAAGTTCTCATTCTTATCCGGCCTGATCGTCCGAACAGTCAAGCTAATGACGTTAAACGAGCGCTTGGTGGGAGGCAACCCACTGGTGAGTTTGTATTTTAGTCTTTTTTATTTTTCATTTTGCGTTTGTGTCAGGATGAACAAGAAGCAAATACTCGGAATCGCCTGAGTGTCGATCGATACCCTTGTGTATCGGTCGACACCCTACGCGAATGAAAGAACATGTATCGATTTAAGCCTGGTATCGTCCGATACGAAGTTGTGTGTCGATCGATACTCGATGTTCCATCACGATAACTTCTTGTTTCTCTTCGTTCTATTCTGTTCTTTTGTTTTCTTTTACCTACTCTAGGCTAGATAACATTGGGGACAGTGTTGTTTAAGTCTGGGGGAGGTAGTCGCTGACTTTGTTTTTGTTTTTCTTAGAGTCAGTCGTTTTTGAGTCATTCGTTATTTTATTGAATCAAAACTTTGTCTGAGACTGTCATATTTTTCTTGAATCTTTTGATCTGACCTTGCTTCTAAGTGACCATTGTTATAGAATGAGTTCTAGATCGACTAATGAAAAATCCAAAGGCAGACCAGTTAACGAGAAGACACTCATGTTTCCAGCAAAGTTCTTTAAAGCCTGAGCCAAAAAATTTGCACTTCATCAATGTGGTTAGTATTCAAAGAGCTTGATTCCTCATTTGTATCTGACAAAGGAACCCATGTGTTTGAAGTAATGGTATTTCTCTCCCTGTTATAAGTTAAAAATAAGATGCATTAAAAGATGAAATGATTTTCTGCTGAGTAGAGGGTTAGGAAAATTTCCAACGATCCCATTATTCTATTTCATAGGAAATGATCACACAAAGGTGTAAGCGAGGTTAGGAAAATTTCCTGTGATACCATTATTCGCCTACACCTTTGATTACTTTTGAGGGAAGAACCGGGGATTCGGTGGCAAACACCATCAATACTCGCATCTCGAACATTAATTTGTACATGCAAGAGATATAATAAGAAATAAGTCTGGGGGAGAGAAATAATACCAAAAAGTGTGAAAAAGGTGGTTCCTTGTCATGATATTGTATGGGAAAGAATCTAGAAGGTTCTTGATATTAATTCACAGCGATGAAACTGGCGAGGATGGTTTATTTTGAACGATGCTATGAGATAATGTGTGTAGTCTGGGAAGCTATGAATGTCTACGGAGAAGTACATGGTGGTTAGATCAAAAAGCTGGTTAGGTAACATTTGGGTGCTTGGGAAATTGGTCATTTTAATGTTTCATGAACATGTGAGTCTCTACATTTTTAAACCTCTTTCTCTTGTTTAGTCTTTTATTTGCTTGAGGGCAAGCAAAAGGCTAAGTCTGGGGGAGTTGATATATCATGGTTTTTAACCAGTTTAAGCCATGATATAAGTCCGTTTTATCGAGTCTTTATTCTATTATAGAGCCTTTTAGAGTCTTTTACAGGTTTTAGCACTTTTGGAGCATTATTGGAGATATTGGAGTTTTATGGAGCGTTCTGGAACAAAACTGAAGTCTGGTGACTAAGTGACCGATCGAAGCGTCAAGCATCGATCGATACCTCCTTGGTATCGATCGACACCCATCGAGGAGATTACGAGTCGCGACTTTTAATGAAGTTTGAAGAATTGCAGAACTTGCCCAGAAGACTTTAATATTTATGAAAAGACCCCGATTCGTGTTTAGACTATTTAATTAGGTTTTACAGCCACTTTAAGGGCTATGCTTTATTTTATTCTGGTTTTGGGAGAGACCTTTTGAAGGGAGACAAGTCTGAAACTCTGTTCGTCCGGGAGAAGATTTCGAACGATTTTGTTACTCTTTCTATTTTATTTGATGATTTATTAAAAACATGTTTATTGCTACATTTCCATGCCTGAGTAGATCTCATGTTAGGTTTAGGGTTCTCATAAGGGTTTTCTCTGAATGCTAGGTTGATTTGTTTTTAGGATTCACCATTTGAATTACTTCTTCACCTTAGGTTGAGTTCAAAGCTAATTCTCGGTTGACGAATCTGGAACTTAGATCTTAGGATAATTTATTAGGCACGAGAGTGCGATTAATTACCTGATAGAACCTTAGGTGAGCAAAATAACTATTCGCAAAGAGATTTTGTTTAGTTGTTTTGTGAACAAATCAAACCTGATCTAAAAGCTGATTTAGACTTTAGGATTCGCAAATATATTTGGAATTCCTAGGATTTAGATTTAGATTTAGATAGTTTTCGCAAGGAGAGTTGGTTAGCTATACTTTAGTGATTTGAGTTCAAGAACCGCGCTGAATCTGAATCATGTTAGTTAGTTTACCTGCATTCATTGATTTCCTGAGAAAAACCCTGAACCTATCTTTCTCCAATTGAATTTACAACCGTTTTAATTTAAGTCTTGCTTTCATTATTATTGATTGCTTAGCTTAATTCTCTACTTTATAATCTATTGCGTGTCTCTGTGAGTCCTTGTGTTCGACCCCTACTATACTGCAACTACTGCTTAGTACTTTTAGGGTATTAATTTGAGCGTATCAATAGTCCAGTCTTCGGGCTCTTGCTTATCTTCTGCCTCAATGTCCATAGGAGCGTGGAGACCTTCTGATGCTTCATCTTCATCGGACTGACCTCGGAGGTCTGGATCGCTCGGGATATGTCCGGTTTCATTGTTCTCGCTGAGATCGGGGACCGGCCGATCCCTGGTATTACGTTGGTTGGGATTGATGGCGGGGTGGATCTCGTAATCACGTCTGTGTGTGGTTACGTTGCAGGTCGCGGTTGGTTCAATGTCTGATCGTTAGATACTTTTGACCGGGATGGTTCGTCGGAGATGAGAATCAGAGCTTGATGCTAAGGCGGCGAGTGCATCGACTGGGGCATGTTCTCCACGGGGTATTTTAGTGATGTCAAAGGTTTGGAACTCGGCTGCGGGCTCTTTTACCAATTTTGAATATGCATCCATGCGATCGTTGTTTGCAGTGTATTAACCCCTGAATTGGCTGGCGACGAGTTGCAAATTGCAGAACGCATGTATGTGTTTTGCTCCGATTGCCATGGCCAATAATAGTCCGACTATAAGTGCTTCATATTATGCTTCATTGTTTGAGGCCTGAAACTCTAGTCGGAAAGATTGTTCTAAGATTTCTCCTTTTGGGGCTTGAAGGCGTATACCGACCCCTGATCCCCGGTGTGACGATGAGCCATCAACATGAAGGAGCCAATTTTTTATTCTTGGGAGCTCGGTGATCGTCAACGCTCGTGGTAGCTCGATGAGGAAATCGGCTAAAACTTGGGATTTTATGGCGGTCCTACTTTTAAATTCAATATCCTACTCACTTAGCTCGATTGCACATTTGGCGAGTCTGCCAGATTGGGTTGGACTGTGTAAGATCGTTTTCAAAGGCTGTTTGGTGAGAACTGCGATTGAGTGGGACTGGAAGTAAGGACGGAGTTTCCGAGCTGAGATAATTACGGCAAGTGCGAGTTTCTCGAGTGTTGGGTATCTCGTTTCGGCATCGTTTAAAGACTTGCTGATGTAGAAGATGAATTTTTTCCCTCCTCGATCTTCCCGAACTAAGACTCCGCTTATAGCAGAGGCCGAGACTGCAATATATAAGTAGAGAGTTTCCCCGTCTTCGGGCTTAGCTAAGAGAGGCGGAGTTGACAAGTATTCTTTGAGTTATTTGAATGCTGCTTCGCACTTGTCATCCCATTCTAGATCTTTGTTACCGCGGAGTAGCTGATAAAAAGGTATGCACTTATCCGTCGATCGGGAGATGAATCTGTTGAGTGCGACAATTCGACCGGTTAGAATTTAGACTTATCATTTCGTATTAGGTGAGGGTAGGTCAAGGATTGCCGAGATCTGATTGGGATTAGCTTCGATCCCCCTCTGAGTGATGATGTAGCCAAGGAACTCGCCAGATTTGACCCCGAATGTGCATTTGGTGGGGTCGAGCTTCATGCATTGGTTCAGAATGTCAAAGTACGTGTTGAGATGTCTGACATGATCCTTGGCGATGAGAGATTTTACGAGCATATCATCGATGTAAACCTCCATTGTTCGCCCGAGCTGGCTGGCGAACATGCGATTGACGAGTCTTTGATAAGTTGCACCAGCGTTTTTCATGCCGAAAGGCATAACTTTATAGCAATAGATGCCCCGATCCGTGATGAATGACGTTTTCTCGCGATCTTCGGGAAGCATGAGGATTTGGTTGTAACCGGAGAAGGCGTCCATGAAGGATAGGAGCTCGTTACCCGCGGTAGCCTTGACCAATATGTCAATATGCAAGAGTGGAAAGTTATCTTTCGGGGATGCTTTATTGAGGTTGGTAAAATCAACACATATTCTCCATTTACCATTCTTTTTTTTTTTACGACAACGGGGTTAGCCAGCCAATCGGGATATCTGACTTCGGTGATCGATCCTGCTCCGAGTAGTCTTTCTACCTCGTCATTCACAGCTTGAGCCTTTTCGGGACTGAGCTTCCCCCTTTTCTGTTTGATTGGTTTGAAGGTCGGGTCGATGGAGAGTTCATGACAAGCGATTTGTGGGTCAATCCCGGGCATGTCTTTGATTGACCACGCAAAGGTAGACACATTTTTCTTGAGGAAGCGAATGAGGTCGCTCTTGATTTTTTCGTCCAGCTCGGCCCCTATTCCGACGTGCTTCTCAGGGCCGAGGTCATCGATACTAACATGAATGACTGACTCTCGATTTGGTAGGTCGGGGTTATTGTTCTTGTTAACCATGTCGGTTGGAGTTGAACCGATTACACATGTGCGAGGTGCAGTTCTGAGTTTGCATTCTTGGACGGCGCATAGACGGGACATCGATTGATTACCCATGATAGCGAAGATGAAGTGCTGCGTTGGGAACTTGACGCATTGATGGTAAGTTGAAGGAACAACTTTCATTGCGAATAGCCACGGCGTCCCGAGTAGGACGTTATAGATTGCCGGTATGTTCAAGACCAAAAATATCATTATTCTCATTGTTCTGCCGACGTACATCGGTATCTTGATTGTCCCCGTAGTCGTAGTCTGTTCTCCAGAAAAACCGATGAGAGGCTCGATGTATGGCTTGATTTTGGAGTTCGGGATATCCATGTCTTTTAACGTTTGTTTGAAGATAACGTTGACTGAGCTGCCGGTGTCGACCAGGACTCGTTCAACAGTAACGTCGCCGATGAGCATCTCGACGACTAGCATATCGTTATGGGCATGTGGAGTCCTATTGTATCAGCTTCCGTGAAAGTAATTGGCATGCCGCTCTCTGGAACTCGGTTGTTTCGCTTTGTTGCAATTGATTCGCGGCTGTGTTCTTTGATTGCCCGAACTGAGTAATTGCTAGACTCGATCGCGCCCATGATCATATGAACTCTCTTCCGTGCTTACGGGGCTGTGTGATCCTCACGATAAGGTTTTTGCAGGTCGGTATCGGTGTCGGTGTCCTCCTTAGCCCGCTCGGAGTTTTTATCCGTGCTCTGCTTCTTGGTATTGTTACGGCAAAAGTTTTTGTTAGGTCGGAGGGCGGCCTGAAGCGAGACGTCTTTGTTTCTGAAGCTTCAAAGTAACAAATCCTTGAGGTGTCGGCATTACTCGGTGCTATGGCCCTTCCTTTTTTGGAATTCACAGTATGACTCGGTATTGCTTGCTGGTTCCTTTGGATCGTCTTGCTGTTCTCACGGCTTGACCCAAGTGTTCCATGGTTGTTGCGGAGGGATATCGCTTACTTGATGCGTTGTGAGTCATTTTTCGTACAAATATCGCAGCTCACGAGCTTCTACCCTGAGTTTTTCCTTCGGTGAGGGTTGTCTTGAGAAAGCGTATTTCTTGTCCTTGGCGGCCCGTTCCTCTTCCTCCAGGATATATGTATGTGATTTATCGAGCGCGTCTTCCAGGGTTGAGGGTTGGTGTCGATGAATTTCCATGTGAAAAACCGACAAATACCATGTTGCTTTGTAGAGAGCTTCGACCGCGGCATCGTCATCGATGAAGTTCATGAAGTGTCGGGGGTCCGAGTTGCCTTCATACTGTTGGATTTTAAACCTTTCCAGACGTCGGACCGGGATGTTAAGGACCCGTTGAGTGAATAGATTTTTCTGTGTTTCCTGAATCACACGGTCGATCTCGGACGCCGAGCTGGTAGCTTGATGGAATTTGGATCTCATATCCTGAAGTTGGGCCTTGACGCTGTCAAGCTCATGATTCATAGAATTCTGATTGGTCATGCCAGTTCCTTGATCATCGGTTGATCCGGGGGCTGAGAAGAGGGTTCGGCGGAGCTCGGCGAGCATTTCCTCACTAGGTCGGAAAGGTGTTTGCCAAAACTCTGCGAGACGGTCGCTGAATTCTGTTTGAGTAGCGAGGAGGGAGTCAAACCTTTCGTCGTTTCTTTTGGTGCTATCAGCGAGTTATGTCGTTAAAGACTGCAGCATGGCGGTTAGATTTCCAGGAACCGGGGTCGCGATGACAGGGACGGTTTCTGGTAGACGCGAGGTTGGTGTTTCGAACTCCTCCTGATCATCAAGGTGCCGTCGTCAATTCCGTTGTTCACTACTGGGTTGACCGGAGGTTCGACCATAGCTGAGTTAAGATCCGAGAGATTATGTTTTGGTTAAGACTAACTCTCTCCACAGACGGCGCCAATTGTTGATTCTGAAAATCACACAAGGGTCAAAACAGTAAACTCAATGGATTGAATCTCATTTATTTATTAAACGCGGCTGAGTTACAAGATTGCTAGATCGTAAAAATATGATTTGATCGCTAAGAAGTTGAAACTCAAACCCACTTTGTTTGTTTGAATTAGAGAGTTTCTTGCATTCTTGTTGCATTGAACTAACCCCCGATTGGATTGACACCTAAAATATTGCAATGACATAAGCATATTTAGGATTGATCATTAGGAAAAAATTATATATATATCAATTTGGCGTTGTTGCTAGTGGGGTTTAGCATTGTTCATTAGGATTTTGAATATTCTTGAGACTAGAGATTTTTTATTTTCTTTTGTTTCTAATCTTTTCTCTTTTCTTGTGATCTTTGATATATCATGGTTTTTACCCCTTTTAAGCCATGATATAAGTCCGTTTTATAGAGTATTTCTACTATTTTGTACTGGTTTAGAGTCTTTTACAGGTTTTAGCACGTTTGGAGCATAATTGGAGATATTGGAGCTTTCTGGAGCATTTTAGAGCGGAGCTGAAGTTCGTGTAGCTGAGTGTCGATCGATACTAACTAGTATCGGTCGATACTCACCGCAGCAAGAGACGAATCGCCACTTTTCCAAGAGTTGAAGAATTGCAAAATTATCCAGAAGACTTTATTATTTACAAGAAGCCCCAAAACGTGTCTTAAGTTATTTATTAGGTTTTACAGCCACTTTGATGGCGAAGTTTTATTCTACGCTTTATTTTACTTTGGTTTTTGGAGAGACAACTCTGAACTCATGTTTCTTATTGATTTCTTAGATGATCTATTCAGTCATGTTGTTTTCATTCTCCATCTATGAGTAGATCCACTTTAGGTTTAGGGTTCTCATAAGGGTTTTCTCTGAATGCTAGGTTGATTAGGATTCACCATCTGAATTAGTTCTTCACCATAGGTTATTCTCAAAGCTAATTCTAGGTTGACAAATCTGGAACTTAGATCTTAGGATAATTGATTAGGCACGAGAGTGCGATTAAGTACCTGATAGAACTTAGGGTGAGCAAAATAATTATTCGCAAAGAGATTTGGTTTAGTTGTTTTGTGAACAACTCAAACTTGAACTAAAAGCTGGTTTAGACTTTAGAATTCGCAAAGAGATTTGGAATTCTAGGATTTAGACTTAGATAGTTTTCGCAACGAGAGTTGGTTAGCTATACTTTAGTGATTTGAGGTCAAGAACCGCGCTAAATCTGAACCCTGACTAGTTAGTTTATCTGCATTCATTGATTTCCTGCGAAATACCCTGAACCTATATTTCTCCCAATCGAATTACAACTTGTTTGATTTACGTATTGCTTTCAATTACATCTTTTGGTTTAGCTTAATTCGAATCTATTTAATCTATTGTGTGATATCCTGAGTTCTTGTGTTCGACCCCTATATATACTACAACAACTGCTTTAGTACTTATAGGGTATTAATTTGAGCATATCAATCTTGATGAAGGGAGTGAAAATGAGGAAACAACCGTCAAGCTAGTGACGTTAAACGCGCCATTGGGACCCCCCAAGCATATCCTTTGTCAAGTTAGAGACACAAAACAAGCATCAATAAGGGTCTATTGGGTCCAATGGTCGTTGTGTTAGATAAAAGGACGGTTTGAGCCACAATACGTCATCCTTCGCTTTGATACAAGGTATGATCCTCACTCCATTTCCTTGTATATACATTCTTGCATATTTTTACTCTCTCTTTGACTTTTGTTGCACCATGATAGTGCAATTCAAGTTTAGGGGAGGGGTTTGTGTCATTTGACATTGTGTTTTGTGATCTTATTTTCTTTTTTGCATACTTGAGTCTCATGCATATATATAAGTGCATAAATAACCATAAATATTGGAAAATTTTGAAAATTTGAAACACAAAAAGATAATCATGTAGTTGCATTTCATAATTAGGATTGAGTCTAGCTTGCATATAGGTTGCATTGCATATTGCATTCTGAGCAATGGTGTAATTTCCTTGTATAGTATCATTTTATGAGTTTGGTTCAATGTCCTAGTTGTTAGTTGTTTGATGTGCTTAGATGGAGTTTGAAATCAAGGATGCACCATGTTTTGATCTTGTGATTCATTGATCATGTTTTAGCTGAAACAAGTTGTGAATTAAGTTCATCCCTATCAACTAGAACCTTAATTTGACTCACAATTATCATGATCATGCATTGACGAATAGACTCATGGCTTACCTTATACATATTTGGGTCTTCTTACTCCTTTTTACCACACTTTTTTGGCCTAAATAGCCAAATACCATCATTGGATTGGTTCTCCACACCCTAAACCCTACCTCCTTTCAAACCAATATCAATAGTGAGTGATGGTGAGGCCTTATTTTCGAGCAAACTTGGCAAAACGTGTTAAGTTTATGGCGACAAGGATAGGTTTCCATGAAGATCTAGTTCCAACATCAACGAGCTAGTCTAGGATAGGCTAGATAGGTTGGAAAACATTGGGATGTTTGGTGAGAACGGTTGAGAAAAGAGAAGAAAACGATGGGAAGTGGAATGAAAAGAAAGGTGGAACAAAAGGAAAAGATGGGAAAAAGGAATATGGGAATACAACAAGTTGAAATGGTTGGTGGCATAAAAGTGGAATAGCTCTAAGTGTGGAAGTTAGCCTCTAGATGTTTGAAATGAGAAGAAAAGAAGCCAAAGAGATGGCTAAGGCATCAAAGTGATGAGAAAGGAGGCAATATGAGAAATTGAAAAGAAGAGCTAAAGGAATGGTAATGAAAGAAACCAAGCCATGTGTTAGATTGGAAAAGAGAAAGAATTCCCCTAAGTGAGAAGAAGATGAAGTGGAGCAAGGAAACTATGTGGGTTATAAAGGCAAACTTCCTTTTGGAAAAGGATAGTCTAGGGTGATACTTCATGGGCTTAGAAGACTAGGAGTTAAAGATATTTGGGGCATTGGGTAGATGAAAATTTATCTTTGTATGCGTCGGTTGCCTTTTACTTTTAGCATTTTGCTGAAATTTGCTCATTCATAGAGAGAGATCCCTTGTAATTGGAGCACCCACATGTATGTTGAGATCATCTTTGTCTCAAGACCAATTCACTTGACCAAATGAGTGTGTTTGATTTGCATGAGCCTGATTCACTATATCATTTAAAGAATGTCAAAGGGATGGATGCTAAGAATTCTTGTGTAGGTTGAAGCTTGAACTTGACTCATGTAGGGGTGATATGCTCAAATTAATACCCTAAAAGTACTAAGTAGTAGTTGCAGTAAAGTAGGGGTCGAACACAAGGACTCACAGAGACACACAATAGATTATGAAGATGAGAATTAAGCTAAGCAATCAATGGTATTGAAAACAGAACGTAAATTAAATCGGTTGTAAATTCAATTGGAGAAAGATAGGTTTAGGGTATTTCTCATAAAATCAATGAATGCAGGTAAACTAACTAACATGATTCAGATTTAGCGCGGTTCTTGAACTCAAATTACTAAAGTATAGCCAACCAACTCTCGTTGCGAAAACTATCTAAATCTAAATCCTAGGAATTCCAAATCTCTTTGCGAATCCTAAAGTCTAAATCAGCTTTTAGATCAGGTTTGATTTGTTCACAGAACAACTAAACCAAATCTCTTTGCGAATAGTTATTTTGCTCACCTAAGGTTCTGCCAGGTAATTAATCGCACTCTCGTGCCTAATCAATTATCCTAAGATCTAAGTTCTAGGTGATCAATCTAGAATTAGCTTTGCAAACAACCTATGGTGAAGAACTAATTCAGATAGTGAATCCTAATAACTAATCAATCTAGCATTCAGAGAAAACCCTTATGAGAACCCTAAACCTAACAAGAGATCTACTCAGACAGGGAAATTGAAGCAATAAACATGTTTGAATAAATCATCAACTAAAATAGAAAGAGTAACAAGAGGGTTTGAAAACTTCTCTCGGACGAACAGAGTTTCAGACTTGTCTCCCTTCAAAAGCTCTCTCACAAAACCAGAATACAATAAAGCCTAGAACAACGCATAGCCACCAAAGTGGCTGAAAAACCTAATTATAAAGCTAAAACACGTTTTGGGGATTCTGGTAATTATTAAAGTCTTCTGGACCAAGTTGCAGAGTCTTTAAACTTGTAAAATCACGTTTTTCCGTCTACTGTTGGTGTCGGTCGATATTGGACTGGTGTCGGTCGACACCAGTACACTGTGCTCGCCAGACTGTACTGGCTTCACGAAAACTGGCATAACTTTCAATCGCACCGTTGGAATTGCCTCAAACCACTTCCAAATGAAAGCTAATCCATTTATCTGTCTTGTGTCCAAATTTGAGCTTAATCCATATGTGGAAAGTTCTTCAACGAATGTCAAACTTCTGACGTCTCAGCATGACTCTGCATCTCCATATGCTCCAAAATGCTCCAGAATGCTTCAATATCTCCAATTAAGCTCCAAACGTACCTAAACCTGTAAAACACTCTAAAAGACTCCAAAATACTATAAAGACTCCATAAATAGGACCTATATCATGGTCTAAAAGGGGTAAAATCCATGATATATCACACGGCTAACTCTTTTTTAGTAGACTTGTTTGATTGCATCCTAAAACTAGCAACTTGGACATTGAGTTTTGAATTCTCTTAATGATACTTGTGGATTTAAGCTCCCATCTTCATGCCTCTCTCTCTTCTTGTTCTTGTTTGTTTGCTTGAGGACAAGCAAATGAATAAGTTTGGGGGGAGTTGATATTCTAAAATTTTACTCGTTTTAGCATGCATTTAACTTAGTGTTTTGAATCTCATGCATGTGTTTTCGTAGATTTCTTTAGTGTTTTGGTCCAAATTATAGTCTAGCTATTTTGCATTAGGTCCTAGTGAGTCTTGCATCATTTGCAGTGTTTTCTAGGTACTTGGAGACATTTTGGGGATGATTAGAGTTATGGAGCAAAGGAAAATGCAGAGTTCACCCAAGGTGTCTAAAAGATCGGGCCGGACGAGGGTCTCCATTCGGATTCAGATTCTGAGGTCCTCACAAAAATCGTATAAAATTTAGTTAGTTGTCGTATAGAGGTGATTTCAAGTCGTTCTGAGTAGTGGGTCGAAAGATGCATCAGAGTTAGCAAGGACATGTTTGTTTGGCGCGCATACGACCCACCATAGAGAACACCAGACGGTCACACCGGCCAACCTGAGCCAGGTGTTGAAGCTCACGTCCTTCCAGGGGAAATACCGGATGGCCACACCGGCCGACCTCAGCCCGGTGTGAGATGCGCTTGACCCAGTTTGCTCACCTAAGGTTCTGCCAGGTAATTAATCGCACTCTCGTGCCTAATCAATTATCCTAAGATCTAAGTTCTAGGTGATCAATCTAGAATTAGCTTTGCAAACAACCTATGGTGAAGAACTAATTCAGATAGTGAATCCTAATAACTAATCAACCTAGCATTCAGAGAAAACCCTTATGAGAACCCTAAACCTAACAAGAGATCTACTCAGATAGGGAAATTGAAGCAATAAACATGTTTGAATAAATCATCAACTAAAATAGAAAGAGTAACAAGAGGGTTTGAAAACTTCTCTCGGACGAACAGAGTTTCAGACTTGTCTCCCTTCAAAAGCTCTCTCACAAAACCAGAATACAATAAAGCCTATAACAACGCATAGCCACCAAAGTGGCTGAAAAACCTAATTATAAAGCTAAAACACGTTTTGGGGATTCTGGTAATTATTAAAGTCTTCTGGACCAAGTTATAGAGTCTTTAAACTTGTAAAATCACGTTTTTTCCGTCTACAGTTGGTGTCGGTCGATATTGGACTGGTGTCGGTCGACACCAGTACACTGTGCTCGCCAGACTGGACTGGCTTCACGAAAACTGGCATAACTTTCAATCGCACCGTTGGAATTGCCTCAAACCACTTCCAAATGAAAGCTAATCCATTGATCTGTCTTGTGTCCAAATTTGAGCTTAATCCATATGTGGAAAGTTCTTCAACGAATGTCAAACTTCTGACGTCTCAGCATGACTCTGCATCTCCATATGCTCCAAAATGCTCCAGAATGCTTCAATATCTCCAATTAAGCTCCAAACGTACCTAAACCTTTAAAACACTCTAAAAGACTCCAAAATACTATAAAGACTCCATAAATAGGACCTATATCATGGTCTAAAAGGGGTAAAATCCATGATATATCACACGGCTAACTCTTTTTTAGTAGACTTGTTTGATTGCATCCTAAAACTAGCAACTTGGACATTGAGTTTTGAATTCTCTTAATGATACTTGTGGATTTAAGCTCCCATCTTCATGCCTCTCTCTCTTCTTGTTCTTGTTTGTTTGCTTGAGGACAAGCAAATGAATAAGTTTGGGGGGAGTTGATATTCTAAAATTTTACTCGTTTTAGCATGCATTTAACTTAGTGTTTTGAATCTCATGCATGTGTTTTCGTAGATTTCTTTAGTGTTTTGGTCCAAATTATAGTCTAGCTATTTTGCATTAGGTCCTAGTGAGTCTTGCATCATTTGCAGTGTTTTCTAGGTACTTGGAGACATTTTGGGGATGATTAGAGTTATGGAGCAAAGGAAAATGCAGAGTTCACCCAAGGTGTCTAAAAGATCGGGCCGGACGAGGGTCTCCATTCGGATTCAGATTCTGAGGTCCTCACAAAAATCGTATAAAATTTAGTTAGTTGTCGTATAGAGGTGATTTCAAGTCGTTCTGAGTAGTGGGTCGAAAGATGCATCAGAGTTAGCAAGGACATGTTTGTTTTGTGCGCATACGACCCACCATAGAGAACACCAGACGGTCACACCGGCCAACCTGAGCCAGGTGTTAAAGCTCACGTCCTTCCAGGGGAAATACCGGATGGCCACACCGGCCGACCTCAGCCCGGTGTGAGATGCGCTTGACCCAGTTTGACCAGAGTTGACCCAATTTGACCAGAGATGACCCAGTTTGACCCCTTTGACCAGCGATGATAGACAACCAAGGCAGTTGATCCATGCGGATGTTGAAAACGGTATATGCTTTCTAGGATTCTCCAAAACAGAATAGACATCTTTCACCATTTCGCCTTGGATGTTTCGATTCTTCCCGGGTCCGAGTTGGGTGTTGTGAAGCAACTTAAAATCTGTGTGACCAAACAAGAAAACACCACGACCATTAGTCTTAAAATGAATGTTTGGTTGAGAAAACTTACCTGACCCAGTAGAGATTTGATCGTTTGGCCGAGTCTTTTGTTCGGCTTGCTCCGTTTCGACCGTTAAGATGGTTTGTAAAGGCGGATGAAGATCGGTGTACGCTACAGGAATTTGGTTGCGACCAGTCTCC
Organism: Eutrema japonicum; assembly: GCA_030161315.1. Taxonomy (NCBI): domain Eukaryota; kingdom Viridiplantae; phylum Streptophyta; class Magnoliopsida; order Brassicales; family Brassicaceae; genus Eutrema; species Eutrema japonicum. Next base: position 18,774,302 of record BSQW01000013.1, on the reverse strand, counting down.
TCAAAATATCCAGTTGGTCGATGAAAATGATTAGAGTTGTTGAAAACTCGTTGTTCAAGTTCCTCCCTCAATCGAACCAAATGTTGGAATGCTTGATCAAAATGTTGATATGATTCTGGATGAGCAGCTCGAACCCGAGCTTGGAGCTATGCATGAACCGGTTGGAATGCTTAGGAAATCCCATGATCAAATTAGTTCAAGGATCGGAGCTAAGGCAAAACGATTCAAAAGGGTCTTTGGGAGGTTATTTCACCAAGTCAGATTTAATAAGAGGCGCTTGGGCCCGGACGAAGAAGTTGTTTACCAACCTCATTGGATTCGGAAACAAGGCCCAAGTAGATCAACATTTGGCTAAGTGAATATTTGTGCTCTTTTCCTTCGTTTCGGTTTTGTCCCACTGGGTTTTCCGAAGCAAGGTTTTTAACGAGGCAAATATTTCACTTCCAAATAAAACCCAAGTGTTGATCTAAGCCGAAGGAAGCCCACGAAATTCACAAGAAAATGATCCACAAAATTCAACAAATATCAAACATATCAAAGGGGCATATTGGCGTGGAGAAGGAAGTTCAAGGGGTTAATTTTGTGTTTAATTTAGTCAAAGTCTTTGTTCAAACTTTGTTTTATTTCTTTTGTAATTTTCGAGGATGTTAATGCTGTGCATGCAACACCTCTTGTTTCTTTATAAACCCCCTTGTAACCTCATTATCAATTCATCTAGTTTTTGAAATCAAAATTCCCTTTCTCTCTAGATCAAATCTCGGTTGTGAGTAATATCAATCGAAATCCTTTGTTTATTTTTGGTGAGTCATATCCGAAAATAGCAAAGAGGAATATCAAGGGCTTTCCGCACCCCTTGTGAGACCGTTCGATCCACACACTTTGAAGCAATCCCGTTGCTTGCAAAGCCTATCCCGTTCTTACCCAAACCGTAGAGTGAGCATCCTTGGGAGGAGTGTGTCAAGTGGTATCAGAGCACCACTCCACAATCTGGGTAATTTCGTTCCATCTCTCACTTGTTCTTATTTCATTTTGTTTTATTAAAGTCTGTTCATCTTCTTAGAAATTTCTGGGTTTGAAATTTTTGTTGTTTCTGTTTTGTTTCAATTTTTATTATTTAAAAACGTTATCAAAAAAAATCAAAAAAAAATATAGCTAAGTAGATCTGTGTCTTATTTCAATTTTCATAATTTTTAAAATTCAAAAAAAAAAAAAAAAAAATCGTTTTTGAGTTTTTTTCGAAAAGCCCTGTTTTTGTGGTCATAGTTGAAAATTCGGAACTTAGCATATTCTCACGTTTGTGTTTTGATTTTGTGCGAGGAACAACATGTCCGAGGAAAGTGAGACCGCGTCATCACGGTCTAGGAGAGAGAGAGATGCTGCGATGGTTCAAAAGGTCGACGGCATTACACAACTAATCCATGAGATAATGGATCACATGTCCACTCTCGAGGGGAGGACGCCGAGAAAGGAGAAGCCTGATCCCGCACCTATTTATGACGACTATGAAGAGAAGGAGCCTGATCTCGCACCTATTTATGATGACTATGATGAGGAAGATCTTGAAACCGCACCAATCTTTGACGAGTATGAGGGACATGCGGTTGATGGAGAGCTACTTGTAGCTAGGCGTGATCTTCTTTCTCAAGAGCAAAAGAAGAAAGAAATCACTGACTTTGAGGCTAAAATTCAAGGTGAGATCAACAAAGGTGATCCACGGCAAAAGGAAAAGTCGATCCATGACTCCTGGTCCGGAAAAATCGATTTCGATCGATCGATCCTTTTGCGACCCGATTACAAACACGTGAACTACTTGGTTCGATTGAGGAAGGAATCTGAGCAACGAGTTTTCAACAACTCTAATCATTTTCATCGACCAACTGGATATTTTGAGAAGACTGGTCGAAACCAAATTTCTGTAGCATACACCGATCTTCATCCGCCTTTACAAACCATCTTAACGGTCGAAACGGAGCAAGCCGAACAAAAGACTCGACCAAACGATCAAATCTCTACTGGGTCAGGTAAGTTTTCTCAACCAAACACTCATTTTAAGACTAATGGTCGTGGTGTTTTGTTGTTTGGTCGAACAAATTTCAAGATACCTCACAACTTTCAAATCGGACCCGAGAAGGACCAAAATTTCCGAGGGAAAATGGTAAAAGCTGGCCAACCTATTTTGGCGAGTTCTAGAAGGCATCAACCATTTCCAACATCCGCATGGATCAACTGCAACACATCCAAGACCAATCCCCAAGGTAAGTATAATCCAAATTTGAACTTCGAACTTACTAACTTAGCTCGTTTACGTGTAGGTTCTTCGGATTTGAGGTCAAATCCTTTTGAAGAGAGGGGGGATGATATGATTCTGGATGAGCAGCTCGAACCCGAGCTTGGAGCTATGCATGAACCGGTTGGAATGCTTAGGAAATCCCATGATCAAATTAGTTCAAGGATCGGAGCTAAGGCAAAACGATTCAAAAGGGTCTTTGGGAGGTTATTTCACCAAGTCAGATTTAATAAGAGGCGCTTGGGCCCGGACGAAGAAGTTGTTTACCAACCTCATTGGATTCGGAAACAAGGCCCAAGTAGATCAACATTTGGCTAAGTGAATATTTGTGCTCTTTTCCTTCGTTTCGGTTTTGTCCCACTGGGTTTTCCGAAGCAAGGTTTTTAACGAGGCAAATATTTCACTTCCAAATAAAACCCAAGTGTTGATCTAAGCCTAAGGAAGCCCACGAAATTCACAAGAAAATGATCCACAAAATTCAACAAATATCAAACATATCAAAGGGGCATATTGGCGTGGAGAAGGAAGTTCAAGGGGTTAATTTTGTGTTTAATTTAGTCAAAGTCTTTGTTCAAACTTTGTTTTATTTCTTTTATAATTTTCGAGGATGTTAATGCTGTGCATGCAACACCTCTTGTTTCTTTATAAACCCCCTTGTAACCTCATTATCAATTCATCTAGTTTTTGAAATCAAAATTCCCTTTCTCTCTAGATCAAATCTCGGTTGTGAGTAATATCAATCGAAATCCTTTGTTTATTTTTGGTGAGTCATATCCGAAAATAGCAAAGAGGAATATCAAGGGCTTTCCGCACCCCTTGTGAGACCGTTCGATCCACACACTTTGAAGCAATCCCGTTGCTTGCAAAGCCTATCCCGTTCTTACCCAAACCGTAGAGTGAGCATCCTTGGGAGGAGTGTGTCAAGCTACACTAGTGATGATCCAATCTCAAGGAGGTTAGTGAGCTTGTGGTCAAGTTTTGTGCTCTTTTCCCCAATCCCCGTTTTTGTCCCACTGGGTTTTACGGAGACAGGTTTTTAACGAGGCAAAACTAGATCACTCACTTAGCTCACTCGCCAAATTGAGCCCATCCCCATTTGCGAAATCTTAAGGCCCATTTAGTTCTTTATTTTCGAAAATGTCTTTTGTGTTTAGGCCCATCGGTTTTGGCCCATCTATCTTCTTTTGTTGTTGTTTCCTTTTTAAAACCTTAGCCTCCTTTGTGGCAGAGATCATCTTTCATTTTATCAAAAACGTTTCTTCTTCTTTTGGCGTAAGAGAGCGATTCTCTTCTCCGTAATCTGGTGTGTAATATCCAGAGTTCTCGATCTTTCCTTGGTGCGTAATATCCAGAGCAGATCGACGGTATATCAAAGGACTTCCGCAATCCTTTGTATGACCCATCGTCTTCCCCACGCCTTGAAGCTTCGCCGCTTGCAAGGATTATCCGGTGACTATACCTAGCATAGAGTGTCGAATCTAGGGAGTTCTTATTAAGTGGTATCAGTGCAACGCTCTATACTTTGGGTAATATCGTTCCTATCTCTCTCTTTGCGCATCTGTTCGTAGTGTGCTTTGTGTGTTTTAAGTCTGTTCATCGTCTATGCTTGTTGTCGCACAAGTTCTTGTTGTTTTAGGTGTTTTCGTGTCTGTTCAGCTACTTGTGTGTGTGTCGAGTGTAGTTAGGTTTGTTTCTGTGATTTTCGTAGCTAGACAAGTGTTTAAGAGTGTAGTCGAGTCTGTTAGAGTTAAAAATCAATAAAAAAAAACAATTTAGAGTTCTAGTGTTGCTTTTTGAGTTTTAGGTTCTGTCTCTTCTGTTTTGTGTTTAAAAATTGTGTTTTTAAGGTGTTAGCTTTCAAGTTGTGTGTTTCAGTGTGTTGTGTGTTTGAGTTAGAGAGTTTGTTAGTTGTGTAGTTGCAGCAATTGGTTTTCTAAGAGCAGCAGAAGTCGTTTTAGCAACTAGTTTGTTTTAGCAATTCTGTTCATGTTTAAAAATAGTTTGAATCAATTTTATGTGAAGAACTAGTTACTGGTGTTTGTTCTGTCTTGTCTCAGGTCAAAGATGAGTGATGAACAAGGAGAAAACAGCAACAAACTATGGATGGAAGCTATGATGGCTCGTATGGAGCAGATGATGAACACCAAGATGGACGCTCTGCGTCAAGAACTACAGCCTAATGTAGAACAAGTTCACAGCGATAACCAGCAGAGAAGAGCTCGTCATAGAGCACCTAGAAGAGAGGTAGATCAGCCAAGGCAACGCAGAGATGATGAGACTGCAAGTTATTACAGCCAGGACAGTGAATCAACTCAAGACAGTCAACGGCGAAACAGACATGCTAGAGAAGGAAGAGCACAGCAACGAGAAAACCTTGGAGGCCTTAAGCTCCTAATCCCTCCTTTCCATGGAAATAATGACCCCGATGCGTATCTGGAGTGGGAAAAGAATATAGAGCTTGTCTTCAACTGTCAACATTACACTGAAATCAATAGAGTAAGAGTAGCAGCTACGGAGTTCTACGACTACGCACTAACCTGGTGGGATCAGCTTGTTACTTCTCAAAGACGTAATGGTGAAGATCCCGTGGAGAGTTGGACTGAGATGAAGAGTATCATGAGGAAAAGGTTTGTGCCTAATCATCACCACCGTGAGCTGCACAACAAGCTCCGAAAACTGTCTCAAGGAAGCCGTAGCGTGGAAGATTATTATCAAGAGCTTGAAACTCTCCTAATACGTGCTGATGTCTCTGAAGATCGTGAAGCAACTATGTCGAGGTTTCTAGGAGGTCTAAACCATGACATACATAATAGACTAGAGATGCAGCACTACGTTGAGTTAGAAGAGATGATTCACAAAGCTATTCTAGTTGAGTAGCAACTAAAGAGAAGAAGCAGTTCTAACCCCAGCTATGGGATCGGATCAGTTCACTCCAAACCAAGCTATGGGAATTGATCAGCTGCTGCAAAACCAAGTTACCAAAGAGAAGAAAGACCTAATGTCTTTCAACGTGAAGGGAAGCAAATCATTACACCGAAACCAGAGACTAAGCCTTACGCAGCAAATCCCGATTACAAAGGCAAGGCTGAATATACTACAAGATCTCGTGACGTTAAATGCTTCAAGTGTTAAGGCATAGGTCACTACGCCAATGAGTGCATCAACAAGAAAGTGATGATCATGCTGGAAAATGGTGATGTAGAATCAGAAGACGAAGAGCTTGATCATGACTCCTCATCCGAGCATGAAGAGTTACCTGCTCGTGGAGAGTTACTTGTGACCAAGAGATCTCTAAGCTTGCAAACGAAGGATGACGAGCAAGAACAGAGGGAAAACTTATTCCATACAAGATGTCTGGTTCAAGGAAAGGTTTGTAGTCTTATTATCGACGGAGGTAGCTATACTAACATCGCAAGCGAAGTGAAGGTGAAGAAACTTGTACTAAGTGTAACGAGACATCCGAGGCATTACAAACTACAGTGGCTCAATGGAGATGGAGAGATGAAAATAAGCTATCAAGTTCTGGGTCCTCTAGCCATTGGAAAGTATGAAGATCAAGTTATGTGCGATGTCTTGCCAATGGAAGTTGGTCATATTCTCCTCGGAAGACCTTGACAATCCGATAGAAAGGTAATGCATAATGGTTTCACTAACCGTTATTCTTTTGAGTTTGATGGCAGGAAAACCGTGTTTGTTCCCCTGTCCCCCCGAGAAGTTCATCAAGATCAACTACATCTCAAAAGCAAAGGAAAAAATTGATCGATTCAAGCACTGAGGGAACGACCGATCGATCCACCAATCGATCGATCGATCGAAATGAATCGGACCACCAGAAGACAAATCGATTGATTGATCCCCTCCACGACCGATCGATCGAAAAATCTCGATCAGACAGAAGGAAAAACGATCAACCGATCCAAGCCTCGACCGATCGATCCTTTCCCCCACGATTCAACTTCTTTGCAACTTCTGGTGAGGTCAAACAAGATTTCGTTTCTAAGCAACCTCTACTTCTGTTTGTTTTTAAAGAGGTTCTTAGCAGCCTAACTAATCTTGCACCAGTTCTGCCGAGTGAAATGAAATCTCTATTGCAGGAATATGAGGACGTGTTTCCTGAAGACAATCCCAAGGGGTTACCGCCAATAAGAGGCATTGAGCATCATATCTATTTCATGCCTGGTTCTTCACTTCCAAACCGTCCAGCATACAGAACCAATCATCTAGAGACTAAGGAGCTGCAAAGACAAGTCAGTGAGCTCATGGAGAAAGGACACATCAGAGATAGCATGAGTCCATGTGTTGTACCCGTCTTGCTCGTGCCTAAGAAGGATGGAAGCTGGCGTATGTGCGTCGATTGCAGAGCCATCAATAATATCACAGTGAAGTATCGATATCCTATTCCTAGACTTGATGATATGTTAGATGAACTACATGGCTCTAGAATATTTTCTAAAATTGATTTAAAGAGTGGATATCATCATATTAGGATGAAAGAAGGTGATGAATGGAAAACTTCTTTTAAAACTAAACAGGGACTTTATGAATGGTTAGTAATGCCATTTGGGCTAACAAACGCGTCTAGTACGTTCATGAGATTGATGAATCACATTCTGAGATCATTTATAGGTGTTTTTATTGTTGTGTACTTTGACGATATTCTGATCTATAGCGAAAACCTTGAAGAGCATATAGATCATGTGCAATCTGTTTTAGATGTGCTTAGAAAGGAACAACTTTTTGCCAATCTTAAAAAATGCACATTTTGTACAAATAACTTGGTATTTTAGGCTTTGTTGTGAGTGCAGATGGAATCAAAGTGGATGAAGAGAAAGTCAAAGCCATAAGAGACTGGCCTAGTCCGATATCAGTAGGAGAAGTGAGGAGTTTTCACGGTCTGGCTGGATTTTATAGACGCTTTGTACGGGACTATAGCACTCTAGCTGCTCCGCTTACTGAAGTAATCAAAAAGAATGTTGGTTTTCGATGGGAAGCAGCTCAAGAAGAGGTATTCCAGGCTTTGAAAGACAAACTCACTCACGCCCCACTCTTGTCTTTACCAGATTTTCTTAAAACTTTTGAAATTGAGTGTGATGCATCTGGTGTAGGTATCGGTGCCGTTCTGATGTAGGACAAGAAGCCTATTGCGTTCTTCTGTGAAAAGCTTGGAGGAGCCACTCTTAATTATCCCACATACGACAAGGAGCTGTACGCCTTGGTGAGAGCTCTCCAAACGTGGCAGCACTACTTGTGGCCCAAGGAGTTCGTTATTCATACTGATCACGAATCCTCAAGCATCTAAAAGGTCAGCAAAAGCTTAACAAGAGACACGCCATATGGGTTGAGTTCATTGAGACTTTCTCGTATGTCATCAAGTGTTCTAAGCCTAAGGAATAGCATAGATTGTGTGCATTAGCATCATTAGTCAATTATCTTGATGGTTAGATGATGATGATTTGGATTGCATCTTGTTAGATCCTTCACATAGGTTGATCTTAATGCTAGTTTTGAATTGAGAGATCAAAACTAGAGCTTAATCATTTCATGCCCGAGAGGTGTTCAATGAAATGCTTGAACCAAACTTAATGTGAGTTTTTCACATCATAGCCAATGAAAGTTGATGTTTAGGGTGATTAGTGAATTAAATGGAATTGTTTACTAATGCTCATTGATTATCTAATTGCAAACGAGAGTTTATGTCAATTAGGTGATTAGTGAAGTAATTAGTGCCATGAGAATGGATTAGTCATATTTGTGAATTTCATGTTCTAGGATAGTGTTTAATTCAATATTTATCATCATTATTTGATTGTTAATCATTTATTTGTTAGTCTAATCCATGATCCAACACTTCTATATTTTGTTTTCTTTCTTGCATTTTATTTTCTTAATTTAAAAACTTAAAGACCCGCTAGATTGAGAAGTTTCATGCATTTCTAGTGCATTAATCTTAACCCCTATAGATTGACACCTCTTATGATACATTGACAAGTATTAGAGGAATTGATATGAACTTAACAAAAATCATTTATCATTGCAATATTTTAGGTGTCAATCCAATCGGGGTTTAGTTCAATGCAACAAAAACGCAAAAAACTCTCTAATTCAAGCAAACAAGTGGGGTTGAGTTTCAATTCTAGCAACCTAATTCAAATTTAAACAAGTGAACAAGTGAACAAGACTAAACAAGCTTAAACGAGATTAATAACTTGATAAAAGGTGAATCCAAGGATGATGTTATGGAATTAGAGTGACCCTTAGCTAATTTATGATGTTCAAATGCATACACAATGCCAATCCTTAGGTTATGATCACTAATTATGACTAATCCTCTTTCAAGGCATTAATCGCTTTGTTAATCACTAAATCAAGATCAAATCTTCATTTGTGATAAAATGATTAGCAAACATTAAGATCAACATTCAAATCAACCAATAAACACCTTAAGCAACTACTCTCATAGGTTAAGTATGTTTATCTCTTACTAATCTTCTAGGGAAATTTCATCGAACACATTGTGTGCATGTAATTCCCTAGGATCTAGATTTACTCTCTCAAGCCCAATCTAGCATTAAGATAACTTAGGAAGAAAGAAAACCAATGAATCTAATCCCTAACATCATAAACCATCTAATAGATCACCCTAAATCAACCCCATCCCTAGACCCTAGGTGACTACTCACTAACCATGAGGAACCCAACAAATCCCATGAAGAACATGTTAAATTCCATGGTTAGATGATTAGATGATTGAAATGAAAGAAAGACAAGATAGATTAAGAAGATTTAAACTTAAGATTGCATTAAAATCAAAAGGTCTCTTTCAAAAATCCAAGAACAAAAGATAAGAGAGGTTTTTGCCTTAGAATCTAGGTAGAAAAAGACTTAGCATGAAAATAGAGTTTTTTGTATTTATAAGTTCTTGGGCGGACTGGGTCAACCCGGAACAAACCGGGTCTGGGTCGAGATGTTCCGCACCGGCCGGTGTACCGGGCCGGTGTATTGGGCTGGTGCAGGGGTCTTCTTCACACCGGGCAAGGTCGGTCCGTTGTGCTTGGCCGGTGTAGGGGTCTTCGGGTTGGGGTCTTCACACCGGGTCGAGATAGGCCGGTATGGTCGGGCGGTGCTTTTCCTGTCCGGGCGTGAGGTGCAGTACCGGACGCTGGCACCGGACGGGTGCTGGGCGGCGTGGCATGTCCTGGGGTCGGGTACCGTACGGGTGAGGGGAGGTGCTGTGGGCCGGCATTCTCCCTGTCCGGATGCAGGTGCAAGACCGGACGCTGGCAACTGATGGGAGCAGGGCGGTGTGGCACGTCTTGAGGTTGGGAACCGGTCGAAGGCAGGCCGGTGTTGTGGGCCGATGATTTGCATGTCTGGATGTTGGGTAAGGACCGGAAGGTGACACCGGCTGGGAGCAGGCCGGTGCAGACGTCTTGAAGCTCAGAACCGGACGAGGGCAGGCCGGTGTAGACGTCCTGAAGCTCAGAACCGGACGAGGGCAGGCCGGTGCAGTGCAATAGTCTCGGCCTGACGGACGTCTCCTTAGTCATTTCGCCATCTCGTTTTAACCACTCATCCAAATTACTTGAAACGACTTTTGGATGACAGCTAACTCATTTGTCCATCTTTTTAATGAAGATATTTGGAGCTAATTCTGATTGAAAACCCTTTGTCTTGTCAGATCTTTCAGATACTTTGGGGGATCCTTGCATCTTTTCTTTCTCCAACACTCCAAATATCTCCAAAATATCTCCAAGGTACCTAAACACACTCCAAAACATGCAAGGCTCTCTAGAACCTAGTGAGAACTACATAAACTCTAAATGAAATCAAAATATCAATGAAATGCTAAGAAAATATATGCATGAGACTCAAAATGCCTAGATAAATGCATGCTAACAAGAGTAAATATGAGAATATCACATCAGCATAAACGCAGTTCATAAAAGCCAATCGAAATATTTTAATTTTACATGTCATTTTACTTGTAATTAGATTTATATGGAGAGAACATATGTCTACATTTAATACTGAACATTAGTATTAAACAAATATTTAATATAATATGGACGTGGGCATGCTCGCGTGGATAGTGTTCCATTGATATATCAACGTGGCTAATCAATTTTACACAAATATAAATTAAAATTGGTACACAGAAACATGTCCACCGTACTGATTATTTGTGTTATTGTTCTCGAAATTCGCTCAAACGAGAATGGAAAATTTTTCATGGAAAAATAATGAATCAATAGTGTCGTGGATGGACATATGGACGTGGACATGATCGTGTGGACAGTGTTCCATTGAAATGTCCACGTCCATATGTCCATATTATATTGTCCATAGCTCATCATTCAAATGGATTTCTAATTAGATTTCTAGTTTTTTATGTATTTGTTTTTAGAAAACAATTGTTTGAAACCTAAAATATAGTAAACTAGATATTAAAATTATGACAAATATAATTATAATTTATTCTAACCAAAATAATTGTTTTTTTTCATTCACGAATATAGAAAAATACCAAACAAAATAGATGGGAAAAAATAATTATTTTCTCTCACATTTTTAATCTTTCATTTGTCCACGACATTTGCATCTACATTATCCGGTACACACGGAGAGAAAGAGAAAGAGATAAATGATTTATTGTAAATTTTGATTTACCACAAGGGCACTATTGTCTTTTTACCTTCTTGAATGTTGTCAAATTTATAGAGTTACATAATGTGTTATTTCTTGTAAATATACTTTACTAATGTGCTATAGAGTGTAAGTCACTCTATAAACAATTCAAGTTACATTTGATTTAATGGGCCTATTGTATAATTTTCATGATATGTCTAAAATCAATTGAATTAAATTAGATCCAAAACGATATTATAATAACACTAGTGCCTCTTCAGAAGATTGACACTTCAACATTTTAAGTTATTATGAGGCTACCACATCAGCATAAACTCATTTCTTAAAAGCCAATCGAAATATTTAAATTTTACACGTTAGGTTACTTGTAATTAGAAGTGTCTATTCACCCAGAAGCGTCAGGTTACATAATGTGTTATTTATTGTAAATACACTCTGCTAATGTACTATATAGATTGTAAGTCACTCTATAAACAATTCAAGTCATATATGATTTAATGGGCCTCGTGTATAATTTTCAAGATATGTCTAAATCAATTGAATTAAATTAGGTCCAAAACGATATTATAATAACACTAGTTCCTCTTCGGAAGATTGACACTTCAACATTTTGAGTTATTCTGAGGCTACCACATCAGCATAAACTCAGTTCATAAAAGCCAATCGAACTATTTTAATTTTACACGCCATGTTACTTGTAATTAGATTTCTATGGAGAGAACATGTGTGTCCATTTAGTACTGAACATTAGTATTAAACAAGTTTTTAATATAATATGGACGTGGACAAGATCGCGTGGACAGTGTTCCATTGATGTATCAACGTGGCTAATAATTTTACACAAATATCAATGAAATTTGGTACACAAAAAGATGTCCACCGTACTGATTATTTGTGTTATTGTTCTCGAAATTAGCTCAAACGAGAATGGACAATTTTTCATGGACAAATAATGAATCAATAGTATCGTGTATGGACATATGGACGTGGATATGATCGTGTGGACAGTGTTCCATTGACATGTCCACGGCCATATGTCCGTATTACATTGTCCATAGCTCATCATTAAATGGATTTCTAATTAGATTTCTGGTTTTTTATATATATTTTTTTAACAAAATTTGTTTGACACCTAAATTATAGTAAAATAGATCTTAAAATTATGAGAAAATCATTTTTTGTCATTCACGAATATAGAAAAATACAAAACAAAATAGATGGGGGAAAATAATTAGTTTCTCTCACATTTTTAAACTCTGATCTGTCCACGATATTTGCATCTACATTATCAGGTACACGCGGAGAGAAAGAGATAAAGGATTTATTGTAAAATTGTATTTACCACAAGGGCACTATTGTCTTTTTACCTACTAAAATGTGGTCAAAGTGCTAGACTTACATTGTGTTATTTCTTGTAAATACACTTTGCTAATGTGCTATAGAGTGTAAGTCACTCTATCTACAATTCAAGTCATATTTGATTTAATGGGTCTAGTGTATAATTTTCATGATATGTCTCAATTGAATTAAATTAGGTACACACCGATATTATAATAACACTAGTGACTCTTCGGAATATTGACACTTTAGCATTTTGAGTTATTCTGAGGCTGCCACATTAGCATAAACTCAGTTCATAAAAGCCAATCGAAATATTTTAATTTTACACGTCAGGTTACTTGTAATTTTCATGATATATCTAAATTAATTGAATTCAATTAGGTCCAAAACGATATTATAATAACACTAGTGCCTCTTCGGAAGATTGACACTACAGCATTTTGAGTTATTATGAGGCTGCCACATCAGCATAAACTCATTTCATAAATGCCAATCGAAATATTTTAATTTTACACGTTAGGTTACGTGTAATTAGAAGTGTCTATTCATCCAGAAGCGTCAGGTTACATAATGTGTTATTTCTTGTAAATACACTCTGCTAATGTGCTATATAGTGTAAGTCACTCTATAAACAATCCAAGTCATATATTATTTAATGGGCCTCTTGTATAATTTTCATGATATGTCTAAATCAATTGAATTAAATTAGGTCCAAAACGATATTATAATAACACTAGTGCCTCTTCGGAAGATTGACACTTCAACATTTTGAGTTATTCTGAGCCTGCCACATCAGCATAAACTCAGTTCATAAAAACCAATCGAAATATTTTAATTTTACACGTCAGGTTACTTGTAATTTTCATGATATGTCTAAATCAATTGAATTAAATTAGGTCCAAAACGATATTATAATAACACTAGTGCCTCTTCAGAAGATTGACACTTTAGCATTTCGAGTTATTTTGAGGCTAGCACATCAGCATAAACTCAGTTTATAAAAGCCAATCGTAATATTTTAATTTTACACGTCAGGTTACTTGTAATTAGAAGTGTCTAAGTCGTTAACGGTGATAACTCAGATGTCATGTGTCCATCCTTGTTGGAACAAAATAGTAAAATGACATCGTTTTATGATATATTTTTTTAAATAGCAAAACGACGTACTTTTGTTAAGTTTCGATTTTTTAAATTTTTATTTTTTTAACAAAACGACGATGTTTTGCTATTAGGAGAAAAACTATCTTCCTCATCGTTTGATATGGCGAAGAAAATTTCAGCCCCCACGTCATGAGCACAAAACCATCTTCTTCATCGATTATTTGGTCGATGAAACCCTAGAACAATTATCACCATCTCAGCCACCACGTCGTGAGCACGCATCGCCATCTCCGCCGTGAGCGAAGTCTCGAAACAGATTCTAAATTTCTTCCTTGGCTGACGAATCTCCGAAACCCTTTCCCCCAGCTCCGCATGCGGACTTCACGATACACGGGCTGCTTACTTCCTTCTTCTCCATGTCGGAATCAAGTGACGAGTCCGCCATTGCCATCTTTTGGTTTAAGGTTTATGCCATCCAAATGTTCGACAAAATGTCAAAGAGACTGATTTTTTTTTTAGTGGGATTTCAGATTTGGGTTGTTATAAAAAAGGGATTGAGACAAAATTTGGGGTGTAAGAGTTAGAAAATATAGTTCTTGTTTGTATCATAATTTGGTGAAATTTCTAGTCTCGTTTTCTTGGAGTAAGAACTACATATCATGTGAAAGACTCCATAGAACAATTTGTTTTGTTGTGCTTTATTTGTGTTGCTCTTTTGGTTTCAATGATTTTCTTTTTAACCAAAAAAACAGAGAACCCACAAAAAAGTCTTCTAACAGAGCACCAACAAGAACGGAGCCTCGACCGAATGTAATAAACAAAAAACAGTGATTAAAAAAAATAAAAAAGGGCGTCGTTTTGATACTTAAAAAAAAACGACAATTACTCAAATAGCACAAAAACGTTGGGATATTGTTGATCCCGGGGATCACTAAGTGTGTTTAAGGAATCGATTAGGGAGAGAGAGGCGAGATTTTCGTTAATTAGAGCTAGTTAACCACAATCGAGAGCAGGTCGGGAATATTTTTTGGGCAGGCCGTGGGCCGCGCTCTTTTATTGATGATAGGTGAAGTGAACAGTTTAGAGTTACGAACTGGTTCCGAAGGACGTCCAGTTCGGTGTTCTAAACTGCTGTCTTGTTACAAAGAGAGAGAGAGAGAGAGGTCGGGTCGCTTGTGGTAGGTGAGATACAATTTTTTTCCTCTCCTTGTCATTAATGACATCGAGGGGTATTTATACCGGCAGTTGACTTCCTGCTCCCCGGGATCTCGGGGCCACGTGGCGCCTTCGGCCTGTTTCGCGGGTAAGGTGGCCTAGGAGGCGTGTTCCGGCTTTCGGGGAGGGAGGTCATGATGAGCTCGGCGTGGCGTGTTGCAGAGCAGCGCACTGTTTCGCCAGCTCTCCTCCACGTGTCCTTTCCTCCTTCGTCGACTCTGCGGGGTTGGTGGGACGTCGAGTCGAGGCCGTACCTCTACGCGGGTAGGGCACTGTGCTACCAGCTCCCACGTGCATTCTGCTCTTCTGACACTCCTGCTTTGGTGAGGTGTCAGGCCGGACCCGAGGTGCGTCCTCGGGAGCTCGGACGATACCAGCGCGGTGCCTTCAGGCCGGCGGCCGAGCTGAAGAGGGCCTTTTCCTAAGATGGGCCTAACTAATTGGGGGTGCTAGGCCCACCTCCAACAGATATTACTAGAGTTATATACATTTTTGATATTACTTAAATGATACAACTTTTAAAGAAAATTTCCATTAAGGGCTACGTGCAAACTGTAATTAACGATCATGCCATTTAGATTTTTTTAAGTGAGATTTACGGTTAATTTTGAAAAAATTACAGAAAGTGATTCATGATTCCATAATCGATGATGCCCTAACCGCCAGTGTTGCATGTTCGTCTCTTTCGGTTGCGACTCGTCTCGTCCGCCTCGTCGCAATCTCATTTCGAAGGTTTGAAGGATTTTCATCGTCTGAAAGTGGAAGCTAACTACTGTAAGTTAACGATTTTATGAAGTTATACAGTTAATTTTCCATAATCGATATCCCCATAATCAATTTTTTGGCCATATTCCGGCCTTTAATTTCAAAATCGGAGTCTAATGATTTTACATTGATGGCTGATTTATGCACACTTGACAGCTGATTTTATATTGATGGCTGATTTATGTTTGCGTGAAGGCTGATTTATGTTTACATGAAGGCTGATTTATGTTAATATGATGGCTGATTTATGTATTTAATTGAGATTTTTTTATTAATTAATATGACGATTCAGTTTCTTCTAATATAGAGAAATAAAGTGTCGATTCACTATCTTCTCATCACTAACAGGAAACAGAAAACCTCTCTGGGCGATTGTCGAACCGCCGGTGTTGCCTGTTCGTCTCTTCCGATTGCGACTCGTCTCGTCCGCCTCGCCGCAGTCGCATTTCGTCTATTGACAAAACCACCTACGCACCCTTTTCGAAGGTTTGAAGGATTTTCATCGTTTCAAAGGTGGAAGTTAACTACTGTAAGTAAACGATTTTATGAAGTTATAAAGTTAATTTTCCATAATCGATGGCCCCATAATCAATTTTCCGGTCATATTCCGGCCATATTCCAGCTTTTAATTTCAAAACCCGAGTCTGATGATTTTATATTGATGGCTGATTTATGTTTGTATGATGGCTGATTTATGTTTGCGTGAACGCTGATTTATGTTAATATGATGGCTGATTTATGTCTTTTAAGTGAGATTTTTTTATTAATTAATATGACGATTCAGTTTCTTATAATTTACTAATATAGAGAAAAAGTGTCGATTCAATATCTTCTCATCATTAACAGGAAAAAAAAAACCTCTCTGGGCGATTGCCGAACCGCCGGTGCTGCTTGTTCGTCTCTTCCAATTGTGACTCGTCTCGTCCGCCTCGCCGCAGTCGTATTTCTTCTATTAACAAAATCACATACGCACCCTTTTCGAAGGTTTGAAGGATTTTCATCGTTTCAAAGGTAGAAGCTAACTACTCTAAGTCAACGATTTTTGGAAGTTATACAGTTAATTTTCCATAATCGATGGCCCCATAATCAATTTTCCGGCCATCTTCCGGCCTTTAATTTCAAACCCGAGTCTGATGATTTTAGATTGATGGCTGATTTATGCACACTTGACAGCTGATTTACATATTTGATGGCTGATTTATGTTTGCGTGAAAGCTGATTTTACATTAATGGCTGATTTATGCACACTTGACAACTGATTTATGGCTGATTTATGTTTTACATGATGGCTGATTTATGTTATGCATGATGGCTGATTTATGTTTATATGATGGTTGATCTAATTATGTTTTTATGAACAGATGGATACATCTAATGGAACAAAGAAGTACCCGCCTAAACGTTACGAAGAACGGAAATCTCCTATGCAGAATAGAAGCATGAATCACAATTGTCAGCTGGGCAATTTTTCTCTCGTTAGAGAATCAATAGGAAAAGATGCGTAGGATGAAATTAAGAAGTTATCTGTTGGACTAATTGTTAAGCTAGCTGATAGTGATTACGTGTGGTCTTCTAAGATTGTACATTATCTACTCACCCGTCAGTTGGCAGTAAAGAAGGAGAATGAGATTTGGTCAGTGGTCGGTGGTCAACCAATCAGGTTTAGCTTGCACGAATTTGCTGAGATTACGGGGCTAAACACAGATCCGCTGCCAACTGAAAGTTGCGAAGCTGAGTACACAGATTTCTGGGCAGAGTTGGGTGTTCCGAAAGTGCTTGGACCAAAGTATGATGAACTGGCTTTGGTATTAGCTACGTGTCGTCCATGGAGTCTTGAAAAACGAAAAATGTTGGGGTTGTTATGTATTCTACACATGGGAATTCATGGGTTACATCATAATACTAGACTACCTCTAGAAAGTGCAAAAAGAGTCTTCAAAGATGAAGACATTCAGAATTATCCATGGGGTCGGGTTGCATTTCAATATCTCATTGATGGTGTTAAGGTTGTTCAGTATGAAGGAAATTCATACACCTTTAACGGTTGCGTGCACGCGCTACTCTTTTGGTCATATGAATCAGTTAAGGTGTTTGGAGAGCGTTTTGGGAGAATAAGAGATCTGAATGAAGTACCATTCCTTCGATGGGGTGGAGTCCGTACACATTCAAGTTTAGAATCGGTTATTAGTCAGGAGATTGCACAGCATGGCCATGTATTTTCTTGCTGACTTAATGATATTTGATGGCTGACTTATTAATATTTGATGCCTGACTTATTTATATTTTTGTGGCTGACTTAATGATATTTGATGGCTGACTTATTAATATTTTGGTGGCTTACTTAATGATATTTGATGGCTGACTTATTGATATTTGATGGCTGACTTAATGATATTTGATGGCTGACTTATTGATACTTGATGGCTGACTTATTGATATTTGATGGCTGACTTATTAATGTTTGTAGGTCCGTGTTTGGAAGATGATTATGAAGTCGGAGGATGAGATATATCCTAAGTGGGAAGGTGATGATAAATGTAAAGATGATGACGTAGAACTCCATAACTTGATAGTCGACATACTTCAAGATAAGTTTGTTGAAGGTTATTGGGATGTGAATGAGACTAAGAAACGCAAAAATCAAGAAAGTCATGTAGCTGGTGGGGAAGAAGTGGAGAAGAAGAAAAAGAAGAAAAAGGCTGATGATAGTGAAAAACTAGCAGATAAGAATGATGACTCCCAAGATTTCGATAATAATGTGTATGTCATTGGCCTTATGCAAATGGTGGAGAAACTATGCACACGGTTTGATGATATGGAGAAAAAGATTGGCGGAATGGTTGGAGGTATAGAAAGTAGGCTTGAAACAAAATTTGAAGAAAAGTATGGTCATAGAATAACTTCTGTTGAAGACAGAGTTGGAACGTTAGAGAAAGAATTTAAGGAGATGAAAGAGCGCATAGTAATTGGTGAAATAAACCAATCCATGTGTAAAGATGGCAACTCGAAGATTGGGAAAGATCAATAGTTCACTAGTCGGGTAAGTTAAAAAATGCATAGTAATTTCATAATCAATACAAATCATTTAATTTCTTTTCTTTATTTTATACATCTGATCCGCAATTTGGGTAAGGAGTTTGAGGAAATGGAGAAGAAGAAGAAAATCAATGGGAAGAAAGAGGGAGAAGAGAAGAACAAGAAAATAAATGAGAAGAAAGAGGGAGAAGAGAAGAAGAAAATCAATGGGAAGAAAGAGGGAGAATATAAGAACAAGAAAATCAATGGGAAGAAAGAGGCAGAAGAGAAGAAAAATAATGGTGAGAAGAATGAGAAAGAAGTGAAGGATAAAAAAGAGGCGAACAAAAACATGATGAAACCAACCATTGAGAGGAAGAAAGCTGATAGTTAAGTGGTTGATATAACCGAGCAAGTTCGCGAAGAAGAGAACCAGTTGATGTCTGAATCTGATGGATTTGACACTGAAGAGGATATGCTTAGGCATTCATTACTGGAAAATGCAATAGAAGCGATTCATGGTGCTCTTACGAAACTAGATGAAGGTGGTATTCCATCGAATAAAAAGTTTCCGCCACCACCACCGTATCCGTATATTGGAAACTATGGATTGACGTGTATGATGAAGGGCCTGGTTCCTTCACCAACAATCTACGATCCACTGAAGCCGGTTGATCAGACTAAACTAGAGACACTTTTAAATTACCTCTATCCATTTGAGTATGTACAGTGATTAATTTCTAATTGAGTTATCTACCACTATTTGAATATAATTGTTTGTTTGTTTATTCATTAGGTCTACTTCACTTGGACAAGCGCCTCCAGAAATTGAGTTCTACAGGGTTCTTATCACTCCGCGACAAGATTGGCCTACCGGCACTAATTACTGATGGTTGTATGATTATGTAAGTAAAAATATTTGATGGCTGACTTATTGATATTTGATGGCTGAATTATTGATATTTGATGGCTGACTTATTGATACTTGATGGCTGACTTAATGATATTTGATGGCTGACTTATTGATATTTGATGGCTGGCTTATTGATACTTGATGGCTGACTTATTGATACTTGATGGCTGACTTATTGATATTGTTCTTACTTACAGCACTTGTCTTCGTTTATGAGAGTCCTCTGGAAAAGGTACCTTCAAGTTCCATGCCTTTCCACACTGATCGAATTGCGTTTCTCGACCAATGGTTCATCAGTATTTGGATGAAGGAGTATGCACAGTTCAACATCAATCCTAAGAATTGGAAATTCAAAGATGGGTATCTTGATTTAGCAAAGGTGGATATACGATGTTGATCACTTGTATTTAGTTTACCAAGTTGGAGGCAATCACTGGATAGCATTGCACATTGATTTGGTGAATGAGAAGATAGTTGCTTATGATAGCATAATTGGAGAAGGAACACCTGCACAAGACAAGAAAATTATGGAAACAGCTAGGCCGTTCATGCGAATTATACATGCACTTTTGAACGAAGTCATTCCTCTTGAAATTCAAAAGGTAAGCTCTAAGCAGTTCTCGTTCAGAAGGAAGAAAGGCATCCCTCAAAACCTAAACCCTGGTGATTGTGGTGTGT
Organism: Eutrema japonicum; assembly: GCA_030161315.1. Classification (NCBI taxonomy): domain Eukaryota; kingdom Viridiplantae; phylum Streptophyta; class Magnoliopsida; order Brassicales; family Brassicaceae; genus Eutrema; species Eutrema japonicum. The sequence goes on along the minus strand of BSQW01000013.1, from coordinate 18,754,341 downwards.
ATGCGTTGAAGTATATCGAGTGTCTTGCGCTTGGTGTCTCTTTTGAAGGCCTCAGTGACAGAAATATGTATGCCTTACGGTTAAAGATGGCTGCGGAGATCTTTGATGAGGCACATGACATGTATGCACAATTTAACTAATTATTAGAACAAACTAGTGGTTGCCGATTTATGTACGTTTTAGCATTATAACTGACTTATATATTTTGAACAAACTAGTGATGGCCGATTAATGTACGTTATTTTAGCATTATGGCCGATTTATCGATTAATATACGTTATTTTAGCATTATAGCCGATTTATGTACGTTATTTTAGCAAGTGATGCGCATGATGGCTGACTTATTCATTTTGAACAAACTAGTTATGGCCGATTTATAAATATAGTCGAAACTAATAGTGGCCGATTTATAACGTTACATAAATAACTTGTACAAAATAAGCATCACCACAACACACACAACCATGTTCTTCAAACCCCTTAGCTCCATTTTGCAATCGTCTATCTCCTTTTCAAAACTTCTTAACTCTTTCTCAAAACCACATACCACTGCTTCACAAGTCCGAGTCTCCATTTTCAGAGTCTCGATTTCAGAGTTACAGGCTTGTAATCCCTTTTCGAAGGTGAATGAAGCACTTTCAAGATCATCAATCTTTGGTTTCATATCTTCAATCTTTTCAACCATTGATTCATCCGTCCATTTGAACAAGTGATAACTATTCTTCTTCACCATACAAACAACAATATAAACTGTAAATGAGAAATAACATATAACGGAAAATATAAACCCTAAATCGAAACCAATCGCATCATTACCTCATCTCCAAATCGACAAGTATGAAATAGTCTTCCTGGGTTTGTCACCGTTTTTGATGTAATCAATCTACAACGTTCACCACATATATAGTGCGTCGGGAACCCTCTTCCTTGATCACCCATGCTCACAATTTCCGAATTCGAATCGAGTCGTCTTTTTCTCATTCACAATTCCCCGAACTCTCAAACCCGGTGTCAGAGATATCTAGAACCCTAATATAAGTTTTCCCCCCAAATGACCAAAACGACGTCGCTTTCCAACATATTCATACAACTTTATGGCCGATTTGTCATCTATTATGGCCGACTTATGAAACAAGTATTTTTTAATTTATGAGATTACGACTGATGAAACAAGTATAAAACATATAATGTATGATTTAGGGTTTACGAATTCAAATATATAATGAACATGATATCCCTAAGAATAAACATACAAAAATTGTTACTATATAACTCATTGTTGAAGACATGTTAATGATTATGTTGTTACTATATATAAGGATTACATTGTATGTGGTTTAGAGTTTGAGATAAACATACAAGAAGTGTAAAATCTTACAAATATAACCCATTGTTGATGTAAGACTTAAAATTACTTAATATTGAAATAAAATTATTAATTAAACCTTGAAACACATAGTTGAAGTATGGCTGATTTACAACTGACCGAATTGAGGTATGGCTGATTTACGAATAATACCAAACACCGTTATGGCTGATTTATGAACCATACCAGACACTTTTATGGCTGATTTACGATAGAAACATAGGGATGCACGCGGTGTCTCGAGATTACAAAAATTTTAGGTGGAAAACTTCAATTTCGTCGATATTCACGCCCAAATTGAATTCTAATTCAAATCGTTTGAAAATTCAATTTTTTGTTTTTTTTGTCGTTCGTTTTATAAAATTCAAATTTCTCATCTTTTTGTTTTCCAACACATTCATACAACTTCATGGCCGATTTGTTATCTATTATGGCCGACTTATCAAACAAATATTTTTGAATTTACGGGATTATGGGTTTTACATTGAATTGGGGGATTTTTTTGTTATCTATGATAACATAGCTAATACAAAACAAGTAATGTAGGGTTTAGGGTTTAAGTCTAATATAGTTAGTCATATAGATAAGACATGGTAAGGATTATGTTGTTACTATATATATAAAGATTATATTGTATGTGGTTTAGGGTTTGAGATAAACATGATAAGAATAAACATACAAGAAGTGTAAATCTTACAAATATAACCCATTGTTGAAGATATGGTAAGAATTATTTTGTTAATATATATAAAGATTATATTGTATGTGGTTTAGATTTTGAGATGAACATGATAAGAATAAACATACAAGAAGTGTAAATCTTACATATATAAATCATTGTTGATGTAAGACTTAAAATTACTTAATATTGAAATAAAATTATTAATTAAACCTTGAAACACAGATTTGAGGTATGGCTGATTTACAACTGACCGATTTGAGGTATGGCTAATTTACGAACAATACCAAACACCGTTATGGCTGATTTACGAACCATACCAGACACTGTTATGGCTGATTTACGACAGAAACATAGGGATGCACGCGGTGTCTCGAGAATACAAAAAGTTTAGGTGGGAAACTTCAATTTCGTCGATATTCACGCCCAAATTGAATTATTACTTAAACCTTAAACCTTAAAATTACTTAATATTGAAATAAAATTATTACTTAAACCTTGAAACACAGATTTGAGGTATGGCTGATTTAAGAACCATACCAAACACCTTTATGGCCGATTTGTCATCTATTATGGCCGACTTATCACACACCATTAAGTTTACACCGTCCTTTATGGCCGATTTGTCATCTAGCAAACACCTTTAAGTTTTATCTGTTTTCGCATTATGCCCACTCTGATTACAACGAGAACAAGTGTGTTGTTTTCTGGGGCGTTTCTTCTCACTTGCCTTTTCCAAACATGATTTAAATCTTGAGTTCTTAGGTCTTCCAGGTTGTTGACAAACAACTGGGGGCATGCACACTTGTTCAACTACATGTTCTGGAACACGGAGCGCCGAATCTAAAGGCATAACTGAACCAGCATAGGCGTTAACCAAATAATCCTGGTAATAGTATGGGTTACACAGTGAGATACGAGAAACATTCCTCGTCTCGGCAGCTGTGATTGCATGTACGCAGGGTAATTTCTCGATGTCGAAACGACGGCAAGTGCATCTTCTCGCATCCAAATTCACAACATGCAACGATAATCTGCATGTAACTTGTACATGATAAGAATCAATCATTAGTACTGTCGCAAGTTTGGCACCACTCACACGGACATGTTATCAAGAATTTTTTTATTAAATCTCGGCTGGTACAAATGATAAGAATCAATCATCTATGTAACGTAATTACCTCCAACAATTTTTCAACACCACGGGTAAGCGTTGTTTTCATCGTCCTTGCATCTTCTCGCCGCTCAGCAAATAATCTCATCATCATTGACCTTATCGATTCTAAGAGTCGAACAATTGGGAAACTTCTAGCATGTGAAAAAAATTTGTTCATTGATTACGCTATATTTGTTGTCGTCAAATTATATTTATCGCCGGGGAAATGAACACATGACCACATTCTAACATCCGCTCTTTGGAGGTAGCCATGAAGTTCATGATTACACGCTTCAATCTCATCGAAAACCTCATCAAATTCAGCTCTTCTATAACACTTTGCTGCTTTCTTCACCATACGGAACAAACATCCACCTTTGAACCGTACCAAAATATTCTTATATAAATGGTACGTGCAAATTCCACGAACCGCCAATGGATACACATTCTCAATTGCTTTCCCAATTGACTTGTGCCTATTCTAGATGATCGCAAGACCCTTATTGCCAGGAATAACAATTTTCAGTTGCGTAAAAAACCATTGCCAAGAATCATCATTTTCAGTGTCAACCACACCGAACGCTATTGGAAAAATCTGAAAATTATCATCCTGAGTTGTTGCTGTAAGTAGCGTCCCTTTGTATTTTCCATGGAGAAATGTACCATCGACAACGACTACTTTACGCATAAAAGCAAATCCATTCAAGGTCGCGCCAAATGCAATGAACAAATACTTGAATCTTCCGCAATTATCAATATGAAAACATTTAAGTCAGCCGCTTGGTACTAATAAATCAGCCGCTTTGTACGAATAAATCAGCTGAAATTGAATGTATTACCCTGATACCAAAATTCTTAGTAATAGCTACTCCGACATGTCTAGGTAGAACTGACGGATCAATGTCGCCGAGAAAATCCTTGTATAAGAGTCCCAAAATATCCGGTGTTGCTTATCGGGATCGATTAGAACGCTCAGTTACAGAACATGTGTGTTATGAATCGTAGATACGAACATAGAATTCTGGGGATTTTCCTTTTGTAGAAGCACGAACTCTCCAGGTACATCCATTTACCCAACATCGAACAATGAGCATTTCCGCATTCGATATTGGTACATCAAAATCAAATCGATCCCTCAGTGTAAGAAGTTTAAGTCGTATCTCCAGATCTTTTTTTGTCTCGTATCGCTGGCCTACAACGATATTTAGAGACTCCATCTCAAACTTGAGAAACTCACCAGCTCCTTTCGATTCGTTCATCGCAATATTCTGAGGTCTCTTCTTAGGAGGCAACGTCGGTGAATCTTCATCTTCTTTTCGAGGCTTCCCATATAAACTAAAGTTATCATCATCAGATGATGCACCATCTGGGTCGTCAATCATATCAAATATGTTGTCAAATTCGCCAACTTCTTCATCTTCAACTTCGTCTTTGTCCTTGCATATATCCATAGATTTTCCTCGATTACACACATCTTCTTCATCTTCAACTTTATCTTTGTAAACACCATCATCTTCATAACTCCCAATGTATTCTTCATTACATTCTTCTTTAAATTCCTCTTTTGAGACATGACTGAATGGCCGTTTCATCTTGTCCACCGCTTTGTCATTCTGAATAACTTCGCAATCCTCATTCTCTATAACTTCTACACAAAGACGTTGCTGATCGCTTTTCCTTAGCGTTTGAAAACCTAGAAATTGTCGAGAATTACAGACATAAACCGGTGGAGTATCATGCAACATTTTTTCAAAATCTTGTTGGAGAACATGTAGCTCAGCTGAATCTTACAGCTTTGCGACTCCAACTCATAATCCTCCATTATCATATCCACAAGATTGTTGTAGGTTGTCTCTTCGTTAACTTGTAGAACTGTACACCCTCTCTTGTCGGCGTTGAATACATATCGATTTTTGAGAACCCATGTACCGCAAACAATTATTATCGAATCCATCATCTCCGAAATTTAGTTTTGGTATAAAGCTCGAAAAAAATGTAGAATGATGAAGAATGGAGAAGATGAAGAACAATGACGAATAAAAGGGCTGACGGCGGCTAAACCTAATAATATGTTTAGAGCTTGATGTAATCTTTATTTTGCTGACATGGAAACATGCCATCAAACGAACTTATAAATCAGCCATATAAAATCAGCCATTAAACAAAACTATAAGTCAGTCGCCACTAAAATACTATTTAAGTAATTAATAAAGTTTCATGTAATCAGCCATTAAAACACATAAATCAGGTGGAAAACATAAGTCAGCCACTACATCATATAAGTCATTCGTCACTAGCATACTATTACAGTAATTAATCTTTCGCTAATTAATCAGCCGTAATTAGGCCTACTTTTAAGTAAATCGATCTTATTACGGCTGATTTAATATAAGTCAGCCCCAATTAACCCGCATAAGTATGCCGTTGCAACATAAATCAGCCAAATAATTCAGCCGGATTAACGATAAATCAGGCTGGCAACAATAAGTCGGCCATGTCATAGCAATAAGTCAGCCAAAGTTTTCATAAATCGGTCGTCAGAATATAAATCAGCCGTGTCGTGTACTCCTAAGTCAGTCAAAAATTCATAAATCGGTCGAGGTTCATATAAGTCTGCCTTGACATTTGGCTGACTTATGAATATAAATCAGCCGACCAACTAATAAGTCGGTCGTTATTTTAAATCAGCCGCTCGTCCTGTAAGTCTGCCATCACTACAGCGAGAAATTTCTGCGGCAGATTTTCATAATACACGTAGGCAGTTTTTGTGCCACGTAGACGCCGTGCCTGTTTTTTCGCTGATGTGGAAAAAAAATAATAGCATTCCTGTAATTACGTTTTTGTTATCAAATGCTTAGAAGGGCATCCTGGGTATGAAAAACATTTCAGTAATAAAAATTAGTTGTTTACTAGTCTAGTCATTTTACCTAATTTCTATGCTATTTAAGTAACTCTCCCTAAAAAAAATCACAAAACGGAAAAAGAATGAAGAGAGAGAGAGAAGTAAAAAGGTGATTTCTCTAGCGATTTCTTTGGCGATTACGCCTTTTCATCTTCAACCGTTTTCTCTCCAAGACGGAGAGTGTTTGTCGCCGGTTATCGGCGGTTACTTCAGGAGATAACAACGAGATAACTGCCAGGCTTCCAACCGTCAATGTCTTCGATGTATATATACCATGTGCTTGTCTTACGAATTTGTATGTTGGTCTCAAATCCAGAAAATTATTTCCCTTGTTTCTATTAATCATGGCGGACAACCTTCGAAGGCAATTACAAGAACTTTCTCTGGGCATTGAGGATGAGACGGTGAATCTTCCTCTCGATCTCTGCACTGAGGCCGTGAATGAAACTCGTTTCAGTCTGATTAGTAAACCGGTGAATCCTAGAAAACAAAACCTGAGAGAAATTATGATAGCACTCCAGCGTGTCTGGGGTGTTGGGGATGAAGTTACTGGAAGATTATTAGAGAATAAGAAGATCCAATTGTTATTCCAATATTAAGAGGCAATGCAATCAATTCTGCGACGAGGGCCATGATCTTTTAACGATTGGATTGTGTTGTACAAAATTGGACTCCGCTTCACAATGACGGCGATTTACAGCATATACCGTTCTGGGTACAAATCAAAGGCATACTCATATACTCGGTTTTTACCATTTTCTAACATGTGTTTTTGTGTTGGTTTTGAGTCTTTTATTGAGTTAAAGTGTGTTTTTAGAGTTTTTTAGTATTTTATCGAGTCTTTACAGGTTTTACATTGATTTGGAGGAAAACAAGGCATTTTGGTTGCAAGAGGTGAAACTGGGAATGCAGAGTCATGCAGAAGTGTTTAACGTTTGGCATTCTTTGAATGCCTTCCCACCAATGAATCGAGTTGACACAAGATAGATCTGTGAATTATCTTTCATTTGCAAGTGGTTTAAAGAAAATCCAACGGTGCGATCAAGAGTTATACCCGATTTACTGAAGGCATGTCAATCTACCTCGTAGAAGAAGCATGCGTAGAACATGGAGGCTTGCATCGATCGATGCAAGGTGCAAGGAGTGCATCGATGATGCACATGTCTAGGAGCTTCAAAATCTACCAATTCATACCTTGCATCGATCGATGCACTTCTCAGACGAAAAAGGCAGTTTCTAAACTTCCTATTTTGCCCCAGAATCATCCTAACTTAACCTAATTCGACCCAAGACCTATATATACTTATTTTTAAGCCACTTTTGAGGCTAAGCTTTATTTTTCTTAGACAGCTTTCATCTCTCTTTTTACTGCTCTCTATTCTACTCTAGTTTTTGGCCATTGATTTTGTAAGCTTGAAGAAGAATCTATGCATCTATTGAGAAAATTTCTAAACCCTTTCCTCTCTTTAATTATTATTATGAGTTTCTCTCTATCTTCTTGTTTATTCTCTGTTGTCATGTCTGAGTAGTTTCATAGTTAGGTTTAGGGTTTCAACGGGATCCATGAATCATTAAATTATACAAAGATATGGAATTATCTTTTGTGGTTTTCGCTTATTGTTGTGTTTATTGCTTAGGCTAAGTTGACCGCGTTGCCTCTGATATAGGGTTTAATCTATTCCACGGAAGTTTCATAGGTTGCTAGAAAGAACATAAGCGAGCGAATTGTCCTTACCCAACAAAAGTTGATGTTAAGGCGATTCGTGATCATATTGAACATATTTGTTAATGCTGGTCTAGAACTCTATGTTCAACAGAAGTTAGGATTTTAGGTTGCTAGATTTAGTAATCAATGCCACGGAAGTGGATTGGTTATATATTTATGTTTGAGTTTGAAACTTGTGTTTAATCATTCCCTGAATAGTTGTTTGATTTATGATCTCTGGATTCCCGCGAAGAAACCCTCGACCAAACGTTTTTCTCTTATTGAATTTACACCACTTTTAGTTATTTTCATACTTTTCAAATCAAACCTTATTATCGTCTTATCTTAATTTCATCTTGTGAGAATTGTAGTGTACCTCATGTCACATCGGGCAACACTTGAGGGAAGGGAGCTCACAATGTCCAAGATAATAGTAGCTCATGCGCTTAAAGAGGTAATTTATTGGGTTGCACCATGCCAACTAGAAGGTATTTTTGACTCCACCTATGAAATCTATGATTATGAGGATAGTCATTTGCCTTGCATTGAAGATGTGGCTTTTAGTTCGCATACTCCCATGTTCATTGAGGAATGCTATGATTTAATATGTGAGTCTCAAAGACTAGATACCTTAAGAGTAGAAAACTTGCTAGAGATTATCATGAAGTATGTTTTGATATTAATTATCTATGTGCTTTGAATGCTCATGATCTCGAGTTTATGTTTTCAATGTCTGAGGAATCTAGATCTCTTCTTGAAAAATCTTACCTAGGGGATGTGTTTGATGTAGATAAGATCTTAAATGAGATAGATGACCCTAAGGTTGAGATGGAATCTAGGAAGGATGATATTGTGTTTTACATGATTGATGGATATGAAGTTGACTATTTTATGATAAACTCGTTTAAACCTGAAGTTGACTTTATTTTTTCATCAAGTGCATTTGATCCTCATGAGAATTTCACCATCAAGGAAAATTCCAAGATATATGCTACATTCGTAGTAAACTTCCTTGATGTAAGTTTTGTTTCTTCGCCATGGATAGTTGCATGCCATATTGCACATTTTGTTTCTTGCCCTAACAGGAAAAGGACCAAAGGTGCATTGGCTCAACCTTTTGATTCTCATGATTAACATCAGAGACCGAAGTCAAGCTAACGACTATAAAAAAACGCTTGGTGGGAGACAACCCTCCGGTACGTTTTCTTTTCTTTTATTTTACTTTTTCTTGAGTCTGTCTTGTCTTCCTCTTGATTTATTTTCACACCGAGATGGTGTGAAGTAAGTCTGGGGTAGGGTCTTTGTCGTTATTAACGTTGTTTTCTTTTTTTTGGGTTTCTTTTGAGTCATTTTGATATTTTGTTTTGAGTTAGTCTGTTTTGAGTCAAAACTTGTTGGAGATGATGATCACAACCTTTGAATTCTTATGTGATTTTAATCTAAGTGACCATTGTTACAGAATTAGCTTCAGATCAGACCAATGGAAAATCTAAAGGCTGACCAGTTAATTAGAGGCATCCAGGTTTCCAGAAAATTTTAAAAAGCTTGAGCTTGTTTCCGAGCTCTTCCTTTTATCTCGTCATTGCAATTGGTGTCTTCAGAACTTGAATTCGTATCTGACAAGACAACGTATATGAAAGTATGGTACTCCTAATCTCCCTTATTTAAAATAAAAAATCAGAAAAGATGAAATGATTTTCTTTCGGGTAAAGGGCTAGAAAAGTTTCCCTCGATCCCATTATTTTACTTCGGAAGAGATTATCACACTAAGGTTGGAAGCGATGTTGAAGAAAATTTCAAGGGATACCACTATTCGCCTACACTTTAGAATAAAAGGGTGGCACTAAAATGAACCAAGGATTCGGTGTCAAAAACCTTCAATACTCGAGTTTTCAATGTCTGAGCAATCTAGATCTCTTCTTGAAAAATCTTACCTAGGGGATGTGCTTGATGTAGATATGATCTTGAATGAGATAGATGACCCTAAGGTTGAGATGGAATCTAGGAAGGATGATATTGTGTTTTACATGATTGATGGAGATGAAGTTGATTATTTTATGATAAACTCGTTTAAACCTGAAGTTGACTTTATTTTTCCATCAAGTGCATTTGATTCTCATGAGAATCTCACACTCAAGGAAAATTCCAAGATATATGCTACATTCGTAGTAAACTTCCTTGATGTAAGTTTTGTTTCTTTGCCATGGATAGTTGCATGCCATGTTGCACATTTTGTTTCTTGCCCTAACAGGAGAAGGACCAAAGTTGCATTGGCTCAACCTTTTGATTATCATTATTAACATCTCAGACCGAAGTCAAGCTAACGACTATAAACAAGCGCTTGGTGGGAGGCAAACCACCAGTACGTTTTCTTTTCTTTTATTTTACTTTTTTTTTTAGTATGTCTTGCCTTCCTCTTGATTTATTTTCACACCGCGATGGTGTGAACTAAGTCTGGGGAGGGTCTTTGTCGTTATTAATGTTGTTTTCTTTCTTTTGTTTTCTTTTGAGTCTATTTGATGTTTTCTTTTGAGTTAGTCTGTTTTGAGTCAAAACTTGTTGGAGATGATGATCACGACCTTTGAATTCTTATGTGATTTTAATCTAAGTGACCATTGTTACAGAGTTAGCTTCAGATCAGAACAATGGAAAATCTAAAGGATGACCAGTTAATCAGAGGCATCCATGTTTCCAGAAAAATTCAAAAAGCTTGAGCTAGTTTCTGACAAGACAACCTGTATGAAAGTATGGTACTCCTACTCACCCTTATTTAAAATAAAAATCAGAAAAGATGAAATGATTTCCTTTCGGGTAAAGGCCTAAAAAAGTTTCCATCGATCCCATTATTTTACTTCGAAAGAGATGATCACACTAACGTTGGAAGCGATGTTGAAGAAAACTTCCAGGGATACCACTATTCGCCTACACCTTAGAATAAAATGGTGGCACTATAATGAACCGGGGATTCGGTGGCAAAAACCATCAATACTCGAGTTCCATCCGCCATTGACCCTACAAAAAGAACATGAGAAAAGAATAAGTCTAGGGGAGGGAAAATGTACCAAAGATTGTGTTGTTGTCTCGTCACGATATTGAAAGGGAAAGAGTCTGGAAGGTTGTAAGCACTATGATCCTTGATGAGACCCATCAATGATAGCTTTGGATTATTCTGCGAAATAATGAGTTGAATCTAGGAAGCTGCGAATTCTTGCAGAGAAGTACATGGAGGTTTAATCTGGAACTAGTTCGGAAACATGTGGATTACTAAGGTAATGGTCATTGCAGAATTCTAAAAGAAATGTGAGTCTCCGTGTTTTTCAGACTTTTTCTTCTTGCTTAGTTTCTGTTTGCTTGAGCATAAGCAAAAGACTAAGTTCAGAGGAATTGATATACTCGGTTTTTACCGTTTTCTAACATGTGTTTTTGTGTTGGTTTTGAGTCTTTTATTGAGTTAAAGTATGTTTTTAGAGTTTTTAAGTCATTTATCGAGTCTTTACAGGTTTTAGGTTTATTTGGAGGTAAACAAGGCATTTTGGTTGCAAAATGTGAAACTGGGAATGCAAAGTCATGCAAAAGCATCTGACGTTTGGCATTCTTTGAAGGTCTTTCCACTAATGGATCGAATTGAAATTTTGCACAAGATAGATCTGTGAATTAGCTTTCATTTTCATGTGGTTTGAAGAAAATCCAACTGTGCGATCATGAGTTATATATCCGTTTTACTGAAGATAGGTCAATCTGCCTCGCAGAAGAAGCATTCGCAGAGCATGGAGGCTTGCATCGATCGATGCAAGTAGTGCATTGATCGATGCACATGTCCATGAGCTTCAAAATTGACCAATTCATACCTTGCATCGATCGATGCACTTCTCAGACGAAAAAAGGCAGTTTCTAAACTTCCTATTTTGCCCCAGAATCATCCTAACTTAACCTAATTCGACCCAAGACCTATATATAATTATTTTTAAGCCAATTTTGAGGCTAAGCTTTCTTTTTCTTAGACATCTTTCATCTCTCTTTTTACTGCTCTCTATTCTACTCTAGTTTTTGGCCATTTATTTTGTAAGCTTGAAGAAGAATCTCTGCATCTATTGAAAAGATTTCTAAACCTTTTCCTCTCTTTAATTATTATTATAAGTTTCTCTATATCTCTTTGCTTATTCTATGTTGCCATGTCTAAGTAGCTTCATAGTTAGGTTTAGCGTTTCAACGGGATCCATGGATCATTGAATTAGACACAGATAGGGAATTATCATTTGTGGTTTTCGCTTATTGTTGTGTTTATTGCATAGGATAAGTTGACCACTTTGCCTCTGATATATGGTTTAATCTATACCACAGAAGTGTCATAGGTTGCTAGAAAGAACATAAGCGAGCGAATTATCCTTAGCCAACGGAAATTGATGTTAAGGCGATTCATGAACTTATTGAACCTATTTGTTAACGTTGGTCTAAAATTCTATGTTCAACGGAAGTTAGGATTTTAGGTTGCTAGATATAGTAATCAATGCCACGGAAGTGGATTGGTTAGATATTTATGTTTGAGTTTGAAACTTGTGTTTAATCGTTCCCTGAATAGTTATTTGATTCATGAAATCTGGATTCCCGCGAAGAAACCCTCGACCTAATGTTTTTCTCTTATTGAATTTACACCACTTTTAGTTATTTTCATTACTTTGCAAATCAAACGTTATTATCGTCTTAACTTAATTTCATCTTGTGAGAATCGTAGTGTTACATTGGTCTCTGTGGATTCGATCCTAAAGTAAAATTAACATACTGTTATGATTGCAGTAGTGTGCATTTTAGTTATTAATTGACTACGTGGTAAAAAACCTAAATCAATTTGGCGCCGTTGCCGGGTATCAATTGCGTTGCCTACGAGTTTTGGACTAGAGTTCAGACTAAGGCAATGACTTTTCCTAACTTTTTATTTTCTTCCTTTTTGTTTCTTATACTTGATGGCCATGGACTACAATGATTGGCCACGAGAAGAGGATGCCACATTTGATGAATAAATTCAAGATGAGCCATACGTGGAGCCACCATTTGATGAAAGTGTACTCACACCAGAACAAAAAGTGGAGTTGGATAAGCATCATGAAGAGAACCCAACGATGAAAAGGAGTGACCTAGCCGCTATGATTCATTTGAACCTCATATCACATCGGGCAGCACTTGAGGGAAGGGAGCTCACAATGTCTGAGATAATAGTAGTTCATGCGCTTACAGAGGTAATTTATTGGGTTGCACCATGCCAACTAGAAGGTATTTTTGACACCACCTTTGAAATATATGATTATGAGGATAGTCATTTGCCTTGCATTGAAGATGTTGCTTCTAGTTTGCATACTCCAATGCTCATTGTTGAATGCTATGATTTAATATGTGAGTCTCAAAGACTAGATACCTTAAGAGTAGAAAAACTTGCTAGAGATTATCATTAAGTATGTTTTGATATTAAGTATCTATGTGCTTTGAATGCTCATGATCTCGAGTTTAAGTTTTCAATGTCTGAGAAATCTAGATCTCTTCTTGAAAAATCTTACTTAGGGGATGTGTTTGATGTAGATAAGATCTTGAATGAGATAGATGACCCTAAGGTTGAGATGGAATCTAGGAAGGATGATATTGTGTTTTACATGATTGATGGAGATGAAGTTGACTATTTTATGATAAACTTGTTTAAACCTGAAGTTGACTTTATTTTTCCATCAAGTGCATTTGATCCTTATGAGAATCTCACACTCAAGGAAAATTCCAAGATATATGCTACATTCGTAGTAAACTTCCTTGATGTAAGTTTTGTTTCTTTGCCATGGATAGTTGCATACCCTGTTGCACATTTTGTTTCTTGCTCTAACAGGAGAAGGACCAAAGGTGCATTGGCTCAACCTTTTGATTCTCATGATTAACATATGTGACCGAAATAAAGCTAACGACTATAAACAAGCGCTTGGTGGGAGGAAACCCACCGGTACGTTTTCTTTTCTTTTATTTTACTTTTTCTTGAGTATGTCTTGCCTTCCTCTTGATTTATTTTCACACCGCGACGGTGTGAAGTAAGTCTGGGGGAGGGTCTTTGTCGTTATTAATATTGTTTTCTTTCTTTTGTTTTCTTTTGAGTCATTTTGATTTTTTCTTTTGAGTTAGTCTGTTTTGAGTCAAAACTTGTTGGAGATGATGATCACGACCTTTGAATTCTTATGTGATTTTAATCTAAGTGACCATTGTTACTGAGTTAGCTTCATATCAGACCAATGGAAAATCTAAAAGCTGACCAGTTAAACTGAGGCATCCATGTTTCCAGAAAAATTCAAAAAGTTTGAGCTAGTTTCTGAGCTCTTCCTTTTATCTCGTCATTGCAATTGGTGTCTTCAGAACTTGACTCCTCATTCGTATCTGACAAGACAACATGTATGAAAGTATGGTACTCCTCATCTCCCTTATTTAAAATAAAAAGCAGAAAAGATGAAATAATTTTCTTTCGGGTAAAGGGCTAGAAATGTTTTCATCGATCCCATTAGCTTACTTCGAAAGAGATGATCACACTAAGGTTGGAAGCGAGGTTGAAGAAAATTTCCAGGTATACCACTATTCACCTATACCTTATACTAAAAGGGTGGCACTAAAATAAACTGGGGATTCGGTGGCAAAAATCATCAATACTCGAGTTCCATCCGCCTTTGACCCTACGAAAAGAACATGAGAAAATAATAAGTCTGGGGGGGGGAATGTACCGAAGGTCGTGTTGTTGTCTCGTCACGATATCGAAAGGGAAAGAGTCTGGAAGGTTCTTAGCACTATGATCCACTACAAGAAATGAGCTAATTCGCAATGGAAAGATCCCTTGCAAATACATTATAATCTGTTGCAAAGAAGCCTTTGAAACGAACTTGCAACACCCAAAAACCCGTTGCAAAATCGATGTTGCTAAAATATTCCGTTGCTAATTTGTTTCCACTCTGTAATAGGTTTGAAACGAAATATTAGCAACGGATTTTTGTAACGAGGCTCTTGCTAATATTTGCAACGGGTTATTCGCAACATTTTTGCAATGGATAGTTCATTGTAATATTTGCAACGATATTTCGTGGATAATCATTGCAACAAGTTGCAACGGATTGTTGCACCGAAAGCGTTGCTGATTTGCAACGGGAGTTTTGCAACATGTTTGCAATGCACTCTTCATTGTTATTTTTGCAACGAAATATCGTGGATAATCATTACAATGTTTGCAACGGAATGTTACCATTGCTAATATTTGCAACGGAAAGTTTGCACCAAAGAAGATTAATTGCAATATTTGCAACTAACTGTCAGAGAATCGTTGCAATTGTTTGCAACGAATTGTTGTTATTGCAATGGATCATTCATTATTTTGCAATGAAATTTGTTTGAAATCTTTGTAGCCAATGTTGTTGCAATTTATTTTTTTTAATAAAATAAAATTCGCACAAAAAAACCTAGAATGCAAAATATATTACACCATAAACCAAAACATTGTTTTAGGACATCAAAAACTAAAAGTGGGTTGATTGGATAATACAATTGATACAAGGATTTTGTCGTGTATCAATTACTCAAAATGCCTAAGTAGCATAAGAGATATTGAATCCAAGGGTACAAGTTTCAATCACTAGGAATGCATACAACTTTGTAAGTTAAGCTAACAAGAGGGGTTTTTGGTTTCTAAACAACCTAAATGATTCAAATTCAAACAAGAACAAGTAAGCAAAGACTAAAAACATGATTAACAATAAGATAAAGGCAATCTCTTGGATGAGGTTTTTAATTTTGGATCCTTCCATGATCCATCTAGATGTCATTTCACACAAACAAGCTATTCCCTTAGCCTAGAACACTTAAGCAAGATTAAGCCACTCTCATGGTCTTAATCACTTTGTTAATCATACAAATCAAGAACAAACCATCGTTTGTGATATGATGATTAACAAGCAATAAACATAGGTTCATATGGCCCTAATGCTCCATAGACAACTACTCTCATAGGCTAAGAAAGCAAAATCCCTTATTTGGTTCTTTGGGGGAATTTCATCGAACACCTTGTGTGCATGAAATTCTCTAAGATCTAGATTAACTATATCTAGCCTAATCTAGCATTGTGAACACCAAATAAGAGAGGGAATATGTAAACTAAGTCCTAGACATCAAGATTTACCACGAAATTCACCTAATCTACCTCATCCATGAGCCTTAAGAAGAACTACTCACTAATAATGAAGAACACACCAAATCTTGTGAAAGAGGTGATGTTAATCATGAATAGGGAATAGGAATGTGAAAGATTAGATAAAGATGAAAAGAAAAATCCCAAGAACCCTAAAAAGACAAGGTCTTGTTCTAGAGAGAAAAGAGAGAGAAAAAATGGAAAAATGGATAAAAAGTGAGATAGATCTAAAAATCAGATCTCTAAAATATAAAAAGGTGTTTGCTGAATTGGGTCGGACCCGGGTCAACCCGGGACAAACCGGGTATAGACCCGGCCGAAACTTGGATACGTCTTCAGTGAATAGGTCATAACCCCTGCACCTGACATCCGAATGACCTGAATCCAACTCCTGTAGACAGCTAACTCGTCCCTCTACAACTCTTATGAAGACCTTTTGAGTTGATTCATATAGGAAGGCCTTCGTTTTTCCGGTTCTTTGGACGGTGTCATCTTCTCTTGTCCAGACGGACATACCTTCGGTAAATCCGTCTTATCTCCCTATCCATACGTCCAAATAACCTGATTCAAACACCTATGTAAATCTAATTCACTCCTCTACAACTTCTATGAAGGAAGTTGAAGCTGAATCGGACTGTAAGGTCCCCTTCTAGCCACATCTTTGAGACACTTTTGACGAACTCGGCTGGTTCGGGTGAAAGTTTGACACCGGCTGGGTGTACCGGTTGTGTCCTGGCCGGGATGGGTGTGTCCTTTGTGCTGACACCGGACCGGTACAGGTGCTGTGTCCTGGGGCGGTAATGTCCCTGCCCTATCAAACGTTCGGCACCGGGTGCATGAAGTGTGTTGTCCCGGGCCGGTACAAGGTGTTGTCTTATCGGCCAGGCAGAGACGACTCTAGTGAAACCGTGGTAACTATCAAATTACACACTCAAATCGCCTGATTCAACTTCCCCTGGACATCTAACGCACTCCGCTACAACATTCATGAAGGTTGTCAAGGCTGATTCGGATCGGAAGGCCTTCGTCTAGACACATCTTTCCGGCGTCTTGGATGGATTTTGTACTCCACTTAGGTCCAACTCTCCAAATACGCCCAATTGCCTCCAATTACCTAGAAAATACTCCAAAACATGCAAGAATACAATAGACCTAGTGCAAATGCCCTAATCTCTAAATGAGACCTAAATGCAAGACAAGACCATGATTATGCATGTAATCTACACAAAACTATAAATGAAATGCATGCTAAAACATGCAATATATGAGTATATCAATTCCCCCAAACTTAAACCTTTGCTTGTCCTCAAGAATACAAGAATAAAGAAAGGGAGAAGACTTTAAATGGGAGCTCAAATACAAAAGTCCCATGAAAATAATTCAACTCAATGTCCAAGTTATTAGCACTAAGATGCGATCAAACAAGTCTACTCAAAAATAGCTAGCCATATCCTTCCCTATACGAATCAAATTGAAGCATTAACCTATACAAGCATCAATATCATCCAATCCTTTAACATTCATTATTTGGTTCCAGTGAATCATGCTCATGCAGGGCAAGTGAATTCATTTGGCTAGGGTAAAGGTCTTGAGACTAAGATTATCTCAAATGTATGGGGTTTCCCCAATGCAAGGGATCCCTTAATGAATGAGCAAGCTTTAGAAAAATGCTAAGAGTAAAAGGCAATCTATGCATACAAGGATAGACTTACATCTACCCAATGCCTAAATCGTCTCTAATCCTAGCATGTCTACCCATGAAGTCCTCATCCTAAGCTACCATTTTCTCACTTGGCCTTTTTGCCTTCACGCCCCATACTTGAACAACTTCTTCCACTTCATCTTTTCTCACTTGGGGAATTTCTTCTTCTCCATTGAATCTTGTGGTTTCGTGCTTCTTTTTGTTGTTTCTTTAGCTCTTCTTTCTTTCTTTTTCTTTACCTTGCCTCATCATTTACCAATTGATGCTTTAGCCAATTTTTGGCTTTTTCCTTTGTTTCTATAAGGCTATAATTATCACTAAGAGCTATTCTTGATAACTTGCACTAACCACATCAAAATATTGCATTCTCCTATCACCTTCACTTCCTTCTTTTGAACTCACTTCCTTCTTATACACAACCCCATTAGTCACACAATGTTTACATCAAACCCAAAACTCCCCTTTTCCCAAGCCTAACCTAGTCTAGCCTTTGATGTTCGGCTAGATCTACATGCAAACCTATCCTCGTCGCCCTAAACTCAACGCTTTTTGCCAAGCTTACTCGAAAAATTAGGCCTCACATACGCACACTAAAGATTTTGGCTTGAAAGGAGGGTATGTTAAAGGTATGGTAAACCGTTCCAATGATGGGAACGGCTACTTGGACTAGCAAAAGAGTGGTGAAAAGGATAAGAGAGCCCAAGTATGTATATGGTAACTATGAATTCACTATGCAATGCACAAGCATGATTATTTCAATGTCAAAATTATGGTTTTCACTTAGGTAGGATTGAAATCAAATCAAGACTTGCTTTAGCTAAGACCCTAGTAATGAAACGCAAGATTGAAACATGGTTCATCCTTGATTTCAACACGAGATCAAAAGCATCAAACAACAAGCAACGAGGACATTAAATCAAGCTCTAAAAATGATACTTACAAGGATAATTCTATCATTGCTCCTAATGCTCATGCAAAGCTACCTAAAATTCTATGCATCTAGACTCAATCCTATATGGAATGCACATTATTCAAAAAAATTCAAATTTATTGAAAATACATGATATGCATGAGACTCAAGATGCAAAAGGCAAAATAAGATCACCAAAAACAAAGTTAGATAACACACAAACACTCTCCCAAACTTAAATTACACAGTCCCTTGTGTAATAGAATCTTATGAGAGAGCTAAACAATGCATGAAAGAAAGAAAGAAGATATGCTTCTAAATGCTATCTACAAAGTTTGGAGTATTACCTTGGAAATGAATGGAGGGAACGAGAGTTATCACCTCAATCCTTCACACCTTTGTCCTTAATTTCATGACCATTAGACCATCAAAAACCTATTCACACTAAGCAAACCCATCAAAAAGAACAAGAAAACATAAAAAGACATAGAAACGAAAGTATGTACAATGATAAGCTTGTGGTGTCTCCCAAGAGCACTTTGTTTAAAGTTACTAAGTTTGACTTTGGTTACCCTTTTAGGTGGGGGAGTGTGAGCACTCCAAGGCGGATCTTTGAGCTCGAGCTTGAGCACCTTGCTCATTACCTCTTCAAGTCCGGCTTCTCCTTTTGCTTTGAGCTCGGGTGTGAGAATTGCTTTGACCGAGGCAAAGAGCTTGGGTCGACCTTTGCATTTGATCTTGTCCTCGATCACTCCATCCTTGTGTTTCCATGGAGTGAGAGTCATCATAGAAGGTTGGCTTTGCTCGGATCTAAACCCATGAAGCGTGCTTGATCTGTTTCCCATTTTAGCCTTGGCTTTTGTCTTCTTCTTTGCACCCTTACTACCCTCAACGTCACTCTCCATTGTGGTGGGATGGATCAGTCCCAAACAAGTGATCATGTCAACTTCCGAAGCTTCCTTGTCATTACCATAACCTAAATCTTTTCTCTCAAGAGACTTCTCTTCCTCTTCATAGACCTTTGGGGGTGGAGCTTCTTCAACCATATCACATCTACCCACATACCTCACTTCTTCTTCTCGAAACTCATCATCCTTCATGGTGATTATACCACAAAGTTTATTGGAAGAAGTCCTCATTGAGTAGTACATCTTATCATCCACATTCAAGAGAACTACCCTTTGCTCTTTGAAATCCATTCTAGCACCGGTAGTGAGTAGGAATGGAGTTCTAAGGAGTAGTGGAAACTTGTTGGTCTTCTTCATTTCCATGACCACAAAGTCCGTTGGGACTATGCAATTCCCAACCTTGAGTGGATAGTCTTCGAGGAAACCAAGTGGCTTCTTTGAAGAAGTGTCTCCAAAGGTGATAGGTGATGGATGATAGGCGAGGGTTCTTATACCTAGACTCTTGAACATCTCATGGGACATTACATTCACACATGACCCGGAGTCACACAAAGCGTCCTCAATCTCCAAATCTCCAAGAGAGCAAGCTAAAGAGAATTTACCGGGATTACCAAGCTTGGGGAGAGATTTATGCTCGATCCTAGTTGTTCTTGGTGAATCTTTGCAATCAACACTACCCTTGTCTTCAACCAAGGTCACGTCCTCATATTCCTCAAGGGTCACTCCCCTACCTTGTTCCTCAATGTCCCCATTGAGCTTCAAGGGAGCGTCTCTAGGGGGAAGGTGTTCAACATGTGAACCGTGAAGTAGAAGCTCAATTTCCCTAATGGCTGTTTCATGATCATCAATGGGACGTGATACCTTTGAGAAGACGGCATTGCAATACGCCTTTGAGGTTTGTATTGCTTTCCCATTTGAAGAGCTTTGTTGCACTTTGTCTTCATTGGCTCCCTTGGTCTCCATTTTTTGAACCTTTGAACTCAATTCCTCAAGCTTCTTGTGGAGATCATTGCATGAGCAAGCTACTTTGGTATTTATTTCCTCCATCTTCTTGCTCATATCCAATGCTCCATTAGCTTGTCCTTGTAGAATTTGTTGAACCATGTTCTTCATATCAAGGTGTTGAGGCATGGAGTTGTTGCCTTGAGTTTGAGGGACAACACTTTGTTGAAAATCTCCTTGGTTCCTTTGAAAGTTGTTCTTGGAAGCAAAGCTTTGTTGGTGATTAATGGGGGCTTGACCTTGGTTGCCATAGTTGTTGTTGAAACCTCTTTGATAGCCACCATTGTTCCCAATATAATGCACTTCCTCTTTGTTGCTCAAATCCACCATTTTCTCATGGAACCTTTGATTTCCCTCAAAATTACCAACAAAGTGAATAGATTTTTTGGAAGCATTGAGAAGCTTGTCAATCATAGTGGCTTGCTTGTCCATCATGGAAGATTACTTATCCAACTTCTCATTGAGAGCCATCATGGCTTTGGTTCGTTGTTTCTCCTCGAAGTCACTTGTGGTTCTTGTAGACCGGTCATACTCATCACCATATGTACCATCACTCAAAGCAAAGTTCTCAACCAACTCCATTGCTTCATTCACGTATTTGCCTAAGAATTTTCCATTAGAAGTGGTATCAAGCAAGTGCTCTGCGGTAAAGTGTGCTCAAGAGGGAAGCATCCGAGAATCCATGATGAGGGCATTGCGATGTATAGCCCCTAAACCGCTCCCATGCTTCATTGAACCTCTCATTTGCACGTTGAGTGAAGCTTGAGATCTCATTCCTTAACTTAGCCGTTCTAGAGGGAGAGAAGAACTTGGCAAGGAATGATGTCTTGCATTGGTCCCATGAAGTGATGGAACCGTGGGGAAGGTTCTTTTCCCATTGCCTTGCCTTGTCTCTAAGAGAGAATGGGAACAACCTTAGCTTAAAGCTATCCTCCGAGACTCCATTCATCTTTGTCAAGCCACAAATCCGGTCAAAATGATCCAAGTGATCAAGTGGATCCTCCACCATCAAGCCATGGAATTTTTTGCTTTGTACCATGTTGATGAAGCTAGCTTTGACCTCAAAGTCATTGGTCTCAACCGGTGGTGCTCGAATGCCTTGGCGGTTGACATGAGCATTGGCCGCATCACCCGCTCCAACTATGTTAGGACCATTACGGGCGGGTGGGTGGTGGTTTCCATTACCACCATTTGCTCCTTGATGTGGAGCATAAGCAACGTGGTCATTACCACCATCCGGGTTCACTTGCACGTTTTCCATACCAAGCCTAGCAATGTGAACAACCCGTTCTCTATCTCTTCTTGCTCTAAGACCGCGATGTAGAAGGTTGATATCGTCTCTTGGGTCAACAAGATTGTTGTTTCTTTTAGAACGCAAGTTCATGCACCTACAAGAGAGAGCTAGAAGGAGAGATTAGTAAACAAAAGAAAGAAAAAGGCTTAATCTCAAAAAGAAGTAAAATCCTAATGTCGAAAGCTAAACCCAATTGGCAACGGCGCCAAATTGATACAAGGATTTTGCCGTGTATCAATTACTCAAAATGCCTAAGTAGCATCAGAGATATCGAATCCAAGGGTACAAGTTTCAATCACTAGGAATGAATACAACTTTGTAAGTTAAGCTAACAAGAGGGGTTTTTGGTTTCCAAAAAACCTAAATGATTCAAATTCAAACAAGAACAAGTAAGAAAAGACTAAAAACATGATTAACAATAAGATAAAGGCAATCTCTTGGATGAGGTTGATTTTGGATCCTTCCATGATCCATCTAGATGTCATTTCACACAAACAAGCTATTCCCTTAGCCTAGAACACTTAAGCAAGATTAAGCCACTCTCACGGTCTTAATCACTTTGTTAATCATACAAATCAAGAACAAACCACCGTTTGTGATATGATGATTAACAAGCAATAAACATAGGTTCCTATGGCCCTAATGCTCCTTAGACAACTACTCTCATAGGTTAAGAAAGCAAAATCCCTTATTTGGTTCTTTGGGGGAATTTCATCGAACACCTTGTGTGCATGAAATTCCCTAAGATCTAGATTAACTATATCTAGCCTAATCTAGCATTGTGAACACCAAATAAGAGAGGGAATATGTAAACTAAGTCCTAGACATCAAGATCTACCACGAAATTCACCTAATCTACCTCATCCATGAGCCTTAAGAAGAACTACTCACTAATCATGAAGAACACACCAAATCTTGTGAAAGAGGTGATGTTAATCATGATTAGGGAATAGAAATGTGAAAGATTAGATAAAGATGAAAAGATATAACCTTAAACTTGCATAAATCAAAAGAATCCAAGGGAAAACTCCCAAGAACCCTAAAAAGACAAGGTCTTGTTCTAGAGAGAAAAGAGAGAGAAAAAATGGAAAAACGGATAAAAAGTGAGATAGATCTATAAATCAGATCTCTAAAATATAAAAAGGTGTTTGCTGAGTTGGGTCGGACCCGGGTCAACCGGGACCAACCGGGTATTGACCCAGCCGAAACTTGTATACGTCTTCAGTAAATCTGTCATAACTCCTGAACCTGACATCTGAATGACCTGAATCAAACTCCTGTAGACAGCTAACTCGTCCCTCTACAACTCTTATGAAGATCGTTTGAGTTTATTCATAACGGAAGGCCTTCGTTTTGCCGATTCTTTAGACGGTGTCATCTTCTCTCGGCCAGACGGATATACCTTCAGTAAATCCGTCTTATCGCCCTATCCATACCTCCAAATAACTCGATTCAAACTCCTGTGTAAAGATGATTCACTCCTCTACAACTTCTGTAAAGGTAGTTAAATCTGAATCGGATTGTAAGGTCCCCGTCTAGCCACATCTTTAAGACACTTTGGACAAACTCGGCTGGTTCGGGTGAAAGTTTGGCACCGGCTGGGTGTACCGGCTGTATCCTGGCCGGGATGGGTGTTTCATGTGTGCTGACACTGGGCCGGTACAGGTGCTGTGTCCTGGGGCGGTAATGTCCCTGCCCGATCAAACGTTCAGCACCGGGTGCATGAAGGGGGTTGTCCCGGGCCGGTACAAGGCGTTGTCTTATCGGCCAGGCAGAGAAGACTCTAGTAAAACCGTGGTAACTATCAAACCACACATCCAAATCGCCTGATTCAACTTCCCCTGGACCGCTAATGCACTCCTCTACAACATTCATGAAGGTTGTCAAGGCTTATTCGGATCAGATGGCCTTCTTCTAGACACATCTTTCCGGCGTCTCGGATGGACTTTGTACTCTACTTAGGTCCAACTCTCCAAATACGCTCCATTGCCTCCAATTACCTAGGAAATACTCCAAAACATCCAAGAACACACTAGTGCAAATGCCCTAATCTCTAAATGAGACCTAAATGCAAGACAAGATCATGATTATGCATGTAATCTACACAAAACTATAAATGAATTGCATGCTAAAACATGCAATATATGAGTATATCAACAATACACCAAAATCAATAGACCAATACCTAGAATGCAAAATAAAATATAATCTACTTCTTACATACGGTCGTCTTTGTTACCGTCTTCGCCGTTATCTTCTTCACCATCATCATCGTCATTACCGTCCACGTTATCCCTGCCATTCTTGTTCCCGGATTCTTTGTTTCCCGACAAAACTGTGTTGTCAATCACCACTTGGGGTAAGTGGACCTTCATCAACTGAACGATCAATTCCAACGCTTTCAAACGCTTGTTGTTTTCACTCAACTCATCTTTTGTGCTTTCCAACTCCGTCTTTGTTGCCACGAGCTCAACCTTCATGTTTGAGAACTCTTCTCCTCGAAATGTTGATGGCTCGTATGCCTCTGCTTCTTGTTTAACGACGGAAGGCCGTAGACACGGCCTTTGTTGGAAGGCGGAATGGCCTACAAAAACAAATTCCGAAGTAGGCAGTAAAAAAAGGCATAAGAACTGATGCACAACATTAAAATCAGATTGAAAGGCATAAGAACTGGTTCACGGCATTACTAGTCACACAGCTGATTCACAACATTAAAAACAGATTAAAAGGAAAATTACAGCATATTCATATCCTATTCACAAGCTATTCACAGCAGTTGCACAACATTAAAAGCATATGCTCACAACCTATTCACAGTTGCACAACATTAAAAGCATATGCTCACAGCCTATTCACAGACTTAAAAGCGCATATTCAAAGAAGAAATAGAACATTGGCAATGATAGAAAACATTAAAAATAGATTGAACCTCAACTAATTAAAGAAGAAACAAAACATCAAAGAAAAAACAGAACAACAAAGAAAAAAAAGTCAGTATCTAGCAGTGATAGAAACAGAAGAACATCAAAGAAGAAACAAAAGAACGTCAAAGAAGAAAATAAAAAGAGATTAATGAAATATACCTCTGAGATAAAGTTCATCGAGTTCATTGTTGGTTGGCGTATAATTGGACTCGGCACTTTCATCACCTCAAGACCGTGTGTGTGCCTTATGGAGAAGCTCAATGATCGGAATTCCAACTCATGTTTTCTTGCGCTGTAAATACAAAAAATAAACAAGTATAATCAAACACTTATGCTTATGCTTATCTAACAAATACTATCAAAGAGTTTTAAGAGGTCGTCCTCGACTCCCGTGAACGAGTAACCGGCACACTCTAACCCCCTTGGTTAAGATTAGATGATCCAATCGCAATACATTTTCCTTTGCGTTGATTGGGATTAGTTGAGCTATACACAATACCCTTTCCTTTGCGTTGATTTAGATTAAATGAGATGTCACCAGTAATCTCTCCTTTGCGCAGATAGAGAGAAAGAGAAGCGGCGATGGAATGAGGAAATTGTAAGTGTGACAAATTATAACCTAGAGGAACCTTAGGTTTTGTTTTTAATTTTTATTTATCTATTGATTAAAATGGAGGCAAAATTTCCCCCTTACATAAATCGAACATCGATTTTGGTGGAAATTAGTCAAAAAAGTTTCCAAATCAATTTAGAAATAAAATTTTCAAAATTAATAATAGTGTGGAACCACAAATGGCTTACTATATATTAACAAGGATTCATTTAGTTGTTATTCTTGTTTTCCATCACGTTTAATGTTTTCTTTGATTAAATTATCGATGGTATGTGAAAAATATGCTTTAAGATCATATAAGTGAGTAAATGTGTATTCATGTTTACTCTTTCTTAAGATGAATGTTGGACTCTTATATATTTTTAACATGAATGATGATTTTTGTGATGTTTTATTTCACTTAAGGTATAAAATATACATTGTGCAATATACTATGAATAACTTGGGTAGTAGTTATATGAGTAAAATGATTAAAACTTGCTTTTTTCTTAAATGAGCTATTTAGCCACGGATTTGCAAGGAAACTCAAGAAATTTGTTACAAAACCAAGAAATCCGTTGCAAAATCAAGAAATCCGTTGCAACACCGTTGCTAGTCCGTTGCAAGATGTGAAACCACAAATTTCTTAAGTGTGGAACCACAAATGGCTTACTATATATTAACAAGGATTCCTTTAGTTGTTATTCTTGTATTCCATCACGTTTAATGTTTGCTTTGATTAGATTATCGATGGTATGTGAAAAATATGCTTTAAGATCATATAAGTGAGTAAATGTGTATTCATGTTGGACTCTTATATATTTTTGACATGAATGATGATTGTTGTGGTGTTTTATTTCACTTAAGGTATAGAATATACATTGTGCAATATACTATGAATAACTTGGGTAGTAGTTATATGAGTAAGAGGATTGAAACTTGTTTTTTTCGAAATGAACTATTTAGCAACGGATTTGCAAGGAAGCTCAAGAAATCCATTGCAAAATCAAGAAATCTGTTGCAAAACCCATGCTATTCCGTTACAAGAAGTGAAACCACATATTTGTTAAGTGTGAAACCACACCTGAATAATTATATGTTGACAACGATTCATTTACTTGTTATTCTTGTTTTCCATAAGGTTTAATCTTTTGTTTGCTCATATTCGATTACCAAATCTATGATATGTGAAAAATATGACTTAAGATCATATAAGTGAGTAATTGTGTATTCATGTTTACTCTTTATTAAGATGAATTTTGGACTCATATATTTTTTGACATGAATGATGATTGTTGTGGTGTTTTCTTTCACTAAGTGTATTAAATTTACATTTTGCAATATATCATGCACAACTTGGATAGTAATTATATGAGTAAGAGGATTGAATCTTGGATTTTTTTTAATGAGTCATTTAGCAACGGAATTGAAAATTTCAAGAAAGCTCAAGAAATTCGTTGGATAATCAAGAAATCCGTTGCAAAATCAAGAATTTTGTTGCAAAACCCGTGTTATTTCGTTGCAAGAAGTCAAACCACATATTTGTTAAGTGTGAAACTAAAATTGGATAACTATATGTTGTTTATATAGAAACATAAGGCAGCGACTTAGCAACATACTCACGGATTTAGAAGCCCACGTATAAATCATTCCCACCTACCAAATATTTGCAACGGAAACGTGTTGCAAACTATTGCAACGAATATCCGTTGCAAATTTTGTAACGTTTTGCAATGATATCCGTTGCAAACGTTTGCAACATATTCCTGTTGCAAATTTTGGAAACGGTTTGCAACGAACATTTTTGCAAAAACATACTGTTGCTAATCCATTACAAATCAGTTGCAAATTTGCGACGATTTAGCAACTGGTTATTTTTGAGAAATTTGGCAACGGAATTGCAACTGAATTTATTTTGCAACGGTGTTGCAACGTATTATGTTGCAAATACTTGTTATGAAATATTCCGTTGCAAATTTTCATTGCAAATTAGCTACTTTCTTGTAGTGATACTTGATGAGACCCAGCAATGATAGCATTGGATTATTCTGCGAAATAATGAGTTGAATCTGGGAAGCTGTGAATGCTTGCAGAGAAGTACATGGAGGTTCAATCTGGAACTAGTTCGGAAACATGTGGATTACTAAGGTAATGATCATTGCATAATTCTAAAGAAAATGTGAGTCCCCGTGTTTTTCAAACTTTTTCTTCTTGCTTACTTTTATGTTTGCTTGAGGACAAGCAAAAGACTAAGTCTGGGAGAATTGATATACTCGGTTTTTACCGTTTTCTAACATGTGTTTTTGTGTTGGTTTTGAGTCTTTTATTGAGTTAAAGTGTGTTTTTAGAGTCTTTTAGTCTTTTATCAAGTCTTTACAGTTTTTAGGGTTATTTGGAGGAAAACAAGGCATTTTGGTTGCAAAAGGTTAAACTGGGAATGAAGAGTCATGCAGAAGCGTCTGACGTTTGGCATTATTTGAAGGTCTTTCCACCAATGGATCGAATTGAAATTTTGCACAACATAGATCTGTGAATTAGCTTTCATTTGCATGTGGTTTGAAGAAAATCCAACGGTGCGATCAAGAGTTATATCCGATTTACTGAAGACAGGTCAATCTGCCTTCCAGAAGAAGCATGCGCAGAACATGGAGGCTTGCATCGATCGATTGGACTTCATTACGTTTTGGATGTGATTTGCTAAGACAGGGAATCCAATTCAGAATTGGAAACGGAGAGAACACTAAGTTATCTTCTGATGCTTGCCTCCCAACCTTACCATCCCGTCGTCCTAATCTTATAACACCTGTAGAACCTGAGACTATAGTACAATCTCTACTTAACCCGATCACACGACAATGGAACGAAGAAAAAATTACGGAAATTGTTGATCATTTGGATCATCATCTAGTCCGAAATATCTTTCTTCCTCTACGTTCCAAAGAAGATGGCCATATATGGGCTTATAATGCTAATGGAAACTATTCGGTTAAATCCGGTTATTGGCTAGCATCGAATCTTTGGATAGATGAAGAAGATCCTCAACCACCATTAGCGCTTTATCCAGACATTGCAGCTGGAATTTGGAAGCTTAATATTGTTCCTAAATTACAGCATTTCTTGTGGAGAATAGCATCAAAAGCAATTGGAGTTTTTGATAACTTAAGACGCCGGAATATTATGGTGAATCCATATTGCAATCGTTGTTGTACAGATGAAGAAACAAGCAATCACTTATTTTTTACATGTGCCTATGCAACAACAGCTTGGAGACTAATAGGCCTACCCACATAGATACTCTGCAACCCAAACACTCCAACTAAAAAAAAAATTCGGTACCTCTTAAACCTTTATCATAATCATAAACTCGATAACATTCAACGATCTTTACCATTTTGGATTATGTGGCGATTATGGAAAAGTCGTAATGATTTTTTGTTCAACCAAGTGAATATCGACATAAGAGAAACAGTAAGCCGGACTGTTACGGATACAAGAGAATGGCTATCTATTATCTTAGAGGAGAACACTATAGAAATTGAAAATCCTGGACATCAGTCATCTCGTTCATGTCAATGGAAGAAACCAACACATGGAAGGGTCAAATGTAACTATGATGCCTCACACCATGAAGGAGACAATGATTCTGGGTTAGGATGGATTATACGAAATTACAATGGAATGTTTTTAGATTGTGGAATGGGAAAATATCAAGGTCGGATTTCAGCAACGGAGGCGGAATTCTCTTCCCTCCTTTGGGCTATGCAAGCGACATGGGCCTTAGGCTACATGTCGAATTTGAAGGTGACAACCTCAATGTCACAAATCTCCTAAATAATCAAGGGTACAATTTGAGGCTCCAACATTACATAGATGCGATCCACAATTGGAAATCTATGTTCACTGAAGTTATTTTCATTTTTAGACATAGAGAAGTAAACACATGCGGTGATAGTTTGGCTAAGAAAGTTATTCAATGTAATTTTCAATGGTCTATGTATCATACTTGTCCTCAATTCTTACAACAGTTTGTAAACAATGCTATTTCGTTCCAACGGGATGGACACATGGCTTCCGAGTCACCACCGTTAACGGTTTAACGGGGTTGATTGACGGAATTCGGATCAATGTATGTTTCAGCCAAAAACAATTAGTATGTATATGGATATTCAAATTTTTAATGGTTCGGATATGAATTAGCACACCAAAATTGTTCGGGTATTAATCGATATCATTTGTCCGTGTTGAGGCACTAATTGGGCGTTTCTCCTAGTATAACACTACGACACAGGTTGTAGTGTCACATATCCAGAGATAAAGCAAGGCATGACTACGATATGCTTGTTCTGAATGATGTCACCATTGACCGTGGAATATCTTCTTACCCCCACAAGCCTTTAATGCTACTACGACAACTCATTTGTCACATGTGTGCAGGGCGACGAGCTAATACTATCTACAACATATGGTAGCAGCGCATATTCACTTGCAGCTGGTGTGTTGTGGTCCATCCACATGTAATATGCCCTTCCTCTGCATAACAAGCAATGTTGGTTCTATGATTTACCCGGTTCTGTGGTAGCTCCATAGCATTGTGCTTAGATAGCGATAACAGCTACTGCATCTTTAGATCATGGATAATATTCCAAACTTAATGTTTTGCAGGTTTCCCGGATCTTGTTCACACCTATTTGGCAGCATTCTCTTGTCTCTAACCACTAATATTGCCGGACCACGTGACACTGAGAGTTCAAGTGTCGAAAACAGCTTGAAGATGGGGATGCACTAGTGTGTAGCATGGCACCGTGGCCTGTCTCAACGACTTGCCAGGGAATCCACTAGTGACTTCCTACACTTGAACAAATGTCCCATAATATTCTAACAGCCCTCGTGACACTTGAACAAATTTCCCCAACTCTCTCTCTCTCTCTCTCTCTCTCTCTCTAATGAAAATCCAAAAAAAGGCATAAGAGTTGCCCAATGATAAGTATTCTTTTTATGTTCTTACTATCAAGCTTTAATCACCATTGAAGCTAACAATTGGTATCAGAGCAATCAAGCTTTGCATCCAATTTTTTTTTTTCTCTTTCTTTCCCATTCGCAATCATTCCACCCAAAAATTCATAAGCTTAACGGTGATTTGGCGGATAAATTTCGTACCATGGAAGCTTCATTCCAGTGGCTGGCGGATGAAAACAGGGACTCCAATAATCGTTTGATAGCGATGATGTCAAACAACCACGAGAATGGATCGAGTAACCCACATAATACACCCCTTGTCCACGGGATCTCTCAAAAGGAGCGGTAATGATTTGGATAATCCTTGAACGGAGGTGGCGATGAAACTGTAGCTACGGAACGTGGAGCAGGCTCGAAGGCGTGGGAATCCACCCGAAAATCCTTCCAACACTCAGCTCACTATTGACGCTCACGACACGACGATCGGTAGTATGGTATCCACAAAGGACGATGGAAAGTCCTTTGATAAAACCGATTTCGAAACCCTTATAATCCACTAAAGAAATCGAAAAGAAAAACAAAGAGAATACACTATAAGGTTTTCAGAATTGAGAAAGAAGTTTATTGAATAATTGTTGTTTGATCAAAGAGATCTTACATGAATAAATAAGCAAGGGAGTTCAAGGGACAAAGCCCTTCTCGAAAATTAAAGAAGAAATCTCGAAAATGATAAAATAAATAAAAGAGAGTTTTGAAAGAAAATTGACTTTGACTTTGACTTGAATTTGCGAAATGCCCCTTGATATTCTTGGTCGAAAATGTGATTGGATATTGGGCTGGATTTGGGCTTGGGGAAGAAGTGCCAAGGCCTCGTTAAAAACCTTGTCACGTAAAACCCAATGGGTAAAAACCGTGACTAAGGAAAAGAGCACACTTGGGCTTGAATCAAAACCAATGCGGTTTGAAACACTTCTTCCTTAGAACTCAAATATGTTGAACGGTCATGTACTTGGTGAATGAGTCCTCCTAAAGCTTCCTTGAGTCGCTTTGCCTTAGCTCTCGTCATTGCTCCTTCGGGAACGATCAAAGCATCGTCCGGATCGTCCTCAACCTCAGCTCCAAGCTCGGCAACAAGCTCCGTCTCCTTAGTGCCATCTAGGATCATATCATGCCCCTCCTCTTCAAAAGGATTTGTCCTCAAATCTGGACTATCTGCAACAAAAAGGATCAAGTCAGAAACATTGAAACTTGAACTAATAGCGTACTTACCTTGCAAATCGATGACGTAGGCATTGTTGTTGATCCGCTTTAGCACACGGAATGGACCATCAGTCCTTGGCATAAGTTTAGACTTTCTTTCGTCCGGAAATCTTTCCTTGCGTAGATGAATCCAAACGAGATCTCTCGGCTCAAAGATTTGTTCACGTCTGCCTTTGTTAGCTTGCTTGCGGTATTGTTCAGTCCTCTTCTCTATGTTCAACCGCGCTTGTTCATGCATTTGTTTCACGAGCTCAGCCTTCTTTTTCCCATCAAAACTCAAACGCTCATTGGAAGGTAACTCGGTTAGATCCAAAGGAGTAATAGGATTAAAGCCATAGACTAATTGAAACGGTAAAAATTTAGTAGCGGAGTGAACAGAATGATTATAAGCAAATTCGACATGCGGCAAACAATCTTCCCATGATCTAATATTCTTTTTAATAACAACACGTAAGAGAGTTGACAAAGTTCTATTCACTACTTCCGTTTGCCCATCAGTTTGCGGGTGACAAGTAGTAGAAAACAAGAGTTTAGTACCTAACTTAGACCACAATGTTTTCCAAAAATAACTTAAGAACTTAGTGTCACGGTCGGAAACTATCGTCCTAGGCATGCCATGCAAACGAATCACTTCCCTAAAGAACAATTCTGCAACTAGTGATGCATCATCCGTTTTATGACAAGAAATAAAGTGAGCCATCTTAGAAAATCTATCGACTACGACAAAGATGGAATCTCAACCCTTCCTAGTTCTAGGCAATCCAAGAACGAAATCCATAGACACATCAACCCACGGAACAGTAGGAATAGGTAAGGGAGAATACAAACCTTGCGATTGTACCTTAGACTTGGCTTGCTTGCAAGTGACACATCTTCCGCAAATTCTCTCTACGTCTTTCTTCATATGCGGCCAATAGAAATGTGCTTGCAATGTGCTTAGAGTTTTGGCCACTCCAAAGTGTCCCATTAGTCCTCCTCCATGTGATTCCCTAACAAACAACTCTCGCAAAGAACAGTGAGGCACACAAAGGCGGTATTCAAAGAAAAGAAATCCATCATTCCGAAAAAAATTTCCGAAGGCAAATTTTTCGGTTGCGTGATAAGCTTCTTTAAAATCAGAATCAGTTGCATATAAATTCTTGATTTGTTCAAAACCAAGCAACTTAGTTTCAAGAGTAGAGATAAGAACATACCTCCTTGACAATGCATCGACAACTACATTGTCCTTACCTTGTTTATACCGAATGACGTAGGGAAAGGTCTCAATGAATTCAACCCACCGTGCGTGACGTTTGTTCAGCTTTTGTTGTCCTTTGAGATGCTTGAGAGACTCATGATCAGTGTGGATCACGAACTCTTTAGGCCAGAGGTAGTGTTGCCACGTTTGCAAGGCTCGCACCAAAGCGTAGAGCTCCTTATCGTACGTCGGGTAATTCAAAGTGGCTCCTCCAAGTTTTTCACTAAAGTAAGCGATTGGTCTCTTCTCCTGCATAAGAACAGCACCGATGCCTATACCAGAGGCATCACATTCAATCTCAAAAGTTTTCGAAAAATTAGGTAAGGAAAGAAGTGGTGCGTTTGTGAGCTTGTCTTTCAACGCTTGGAAGGCGGTTTCTTGTGCTTCTTCCCACTTGAACCCAACATCTTTCTTGATAACTTCGGTTAGAGGTGCGGCCAAGGTACTGAAATCCTTCACAAAACGTCGGTAAAATCCCGCAAGTCCATGGAAACTCCTCACTTCTCCAACGGACTTCGGACTAGGCCAATCGCGGATGGACTTCACTTTTTCTCCATCGACCTTGATTCCCTGGTCACTTACAACAAAACCAAGTTATCTGTGCAAAATGTGCACTTGTTCAAGTTTGCAAATAGCTTTTCTTTCCGTAGGACATTCAAAACGGACCTAACATGCTCTACATGCTCGTCTAAGTTTTTGCTATACACTAAGATATCATCAAAGTATACAACAACAAAGACTCCTATAAACGATCTCAAGATATGATTCATTAACCTCATGAATGTACTAGGTGCATTGGTTAACCCGAAAGGCATCACTAACCATTCATACAACCCATGCTTAGTCTTAAATGTCGGTTTCCACTCATCCCCCTCTTTCATCCTAATTTGATGATATCCACTTTTAAGATCAATTTTAGAAAAAATGCAAGATCTATAAAGTTCATCTAGCATGTCATCTAAACGAGGAATAGGATGGCGATACTTTACAGTGATGTTGTTTATGGCGCGGCAGTCAACACACATGCGCCATGTTCCGTCCTTCTTCGGAACAAGTAAGACCGGCACCGCACAAGGACTCATGCTTTCTCGGATATGTCCTTTCTCTATAAGCTCTGCTTTTGTAGCTCCTTAGTCTCCACGGGGTTAGTCCTATATGCTGGTCGGTTTGGAAGAGCAGCTCCGGGCACAAAGTCGATTTGATGTTCAATTCCCCGGATGGGCGGTAAACCGTGCGGATTGTCTTCGGGAAAGACATCATCAAAATCCTGCAAAACTGAAATCATCTTGCTCGGAAGCTCCGGCTCAAGGTCAGTGAAACTCATAAGGGTTTCTTTGAAAATAAGGACAATGAAATATTTTTTTGTAAATAAAGCTTGCTTGACCTCACTAGACTTCGCAAAAATCGTAGAATTCCTTACGGTTTTTGACTCCGAGGCTTTCTTTGGAGTTGTGCTCAAACTCATATCTTCTTTAGCTTGGGACTTGCTGAAATTTGTTTCGCTCTTAGCATCTGACTCCTTCCTCTTATCACGGATTTTCTGGTCTTGGTAAATTTCGAGAGGCGTCATAGGAACCAATACCACGTTTTTCCCTTGGTATGCGAAAGAGTGCTTATTCGTAAGGCCGTCATGAGCAACCTTGCGATCAAATTGCCAAGGTCGTCCCAGCAGTATATGCCCAGCCTCCATAGGTAGCACGTCGCAAAGAACTTCATCAACGTAGCTTCCTATCGACAAAGGAACCAATGTTTGCTTTGTTACCTTCAAGTGTCCTTCGTTGTTCAACCATTGAAGATAATACGGTCGGGGATGCTTCATCACTTCTAAACCCAGCTTCTCCACAAGGGTAGTGCTTGCCACATTCGTACAACTGCCCCCATCAATGATAAGGCTACACACTTTCCCTTTGACGCGGCATCTAGTATGAAACAGATTTTCCCGTTGCTCCTCCTCCTTAGGTCGGTCTTGTATAAGCAATGTTCTTCTTGCCACTAGTAAATCTCCATAGTTAGCTTCCTCCGCAGTTTCCTCAACCACTTGTGAGACTTCACAATCTCCTTCTGCTTCCAATTCTATCTCACCGTCCCCTCTAAGTACCATCGTTCGTTTGTTGGGACAATCTTTGGCCATATGCCCTCGGCCTTGGCATTTGAAGCATCGGAGATCTGGGCTCTTGACTTGAGAAGTCGCGGCTCTCTCATTAGGATTCCTAACATAAGTTGGAGTGAAAGGCTTTGAATCCGTTCCCGGTCTCGCATCCGTTCTTGGTCGAAATCCGGACCTATCGTCTTTGACCAGACTTGGTCGTATGCTAGGACCGTAGGAAGGTTTTGCAGCATTCCTCCTCTTGAGTTGTCTTTCTATGATGTTTGCCTTTTGTAGCATCTCCTCTAGATCCCCATAGTACTGAAGTTCAAGCGAGTCTTGAATCTCACGGTTAAAACCACCTAAGAACCGTGACATAGTAACTTCACTATCTTCTTCCAAACGAGCTCGGGTCATAAGCATTTCTAACTCTTGGTAATATTCCTCGACACTCCGGGCTCCTTGCACAAGTCTCCTTAACCTATTGTGTAGGTCACGTTGGTAATGGCTAGGGACAAACCTCTTGCGCATGACAGCTTTCAATTGTCTCCACGTCTCTATCGGGTCTTCGTCATTGCGTATCCGCGAAGTCACCAATTGTTCCCACCAACTAAGTGCGTAATCATAGAATTTTGTCACCGCTGCACGCACTCTTTGAGCTTCCGTAGACTCATTGCAATCAAACACCAGCTCCACCTTAATCTCCCACGCCAAATACGCATCTGGATCATTCTTTCCATGGAAAGGAGGGATCTTTGCCATAACACCTCTCGTGTTTTCTCGTCTCGGCCTCCTTTGATAATTACCGGATGAATGACCCTCGGATTCATGTTGTCTCCTTGCGTCTCTAACTCGTCGCGGTCGACCTTGATCTTCATGATGGGAAAAATCACCATAATATTTGTTGTTGTTTAAAGGTCGGTTGATGGGGTCGTGGATAGGCAGATTTGCCGGAAGGTTGCCTTCGGGTCGGTTCACGGTGTTGGCTTGATCTGGAACGGTCGCGGCCACTCTTAGCATTTTTTTTTCATAAGATCCATTCTCGTAGTCATCTCACCAAGCATACGGGTGATTTCGTTTGTAGCTGTTTCATGGGCCGGTTTGCCGTCAGGTAAAAGCTTCGTACCCAAGTCATTGATTAGCCGAGTCAACTCTTCCACTACGGTCTGGTTATTGGGTGAGCTTGATTCGGAAGTCTCCTCGGACATGTTGGTACCTGAAAATAACACGCAAACAAGTTAGTAAAAGGAAAAAAATTTCAAACGATGAATTTTACAAAGAAGAGAATCGATCGGGTCGAGAGAAGCGTTGATTGGGTCGAGAGAAGTGTCGATCGGTCGGTGATGGTCGCTCGAATTTTAGACCCCTCGGCTAAATCCCTCGGATTTATTTTCCCTCGGTTGGATCCCTCGGACTTGGACCCCTTGGATTTATTTTCCTCGACTGAATTTCCCTTGGATCTCGGATCCCTCGGATGTTGGTTCTCTCGGCTAAGTCCCTCGGCTATCGAATCCCTCGGATTTTGAATTCCCGAAAGTTGCTGATCTTGAATTCCTCGGAAAAAAAAATTAAATTCCACACACAAACAAGTGCTTAGATAGATCTTAGAGATCGAACTAATCAAACTTTTTTTTTGTTTCTTTTTGAAAAAGAAGGTGAACGATTTTTTTTTTTAACCTAACAATGATCTAGATGAGACAATTAAATTGAAACTGAACTGAATTCGACACCAAAAATGATAATCTAAATCGATGAACATAAAAAGAAGATGAACGGTGAAAATAAAATAAATAAAAATTTGCAATGAAATGAAACGAAACGAAATGATAAAAGGGATAGATGGAACGATATTACCGGGTCCTTGAGTTGCTCTGATACCACTTAATACACCCCTTGTCCATGGGATCTCTCAAAAGGAGCGGTAATGATTTGGATAATCTTTGAACGGAGGTTCAAGGCGATGAAACCGTAGCTTCGGAACGTGGAGCAGGCTCGAAGGCGTGGGAATCCACCCAAAAATCCTTCCAACACTCAGCTCACTATTGACGCTCACGACACGACGATCGGTAGTATGGTATCCACAAAGGATGATGGAAAGTCCTTTGATAAAACCGATTTCGAAACCCTTAGAATCCACTAAAGAAATCGAAAAGAAAAACAAAGAGAATCCACTCTAAGGTTTTCGGAATTGAGAAAGAAGTTTATTGAATAATTGTTGTTTGATCAAAGAGTTCTTACATGAATAAATAAGCAAGGGAGTTCAAGGGACAAAGCCCTTTTCGAAAATTAAAGAAGAAATCTCGAAAATGATAAAAATAAATAAAAGAGAGTTTTGAAAGAAA
Organism: Eutrema japonicum; assembly: GCA_030161315.1. Lineage (NCBI taxonomy): Eukaryota > Viridiplantae > Streptophyta > Magnoliopsida > Brassicales > Brassicaceae > Eutrema > Eutrema japonicum. The sequence goes on along the minus strand of BSQW01000013.1, from coordinate 18,717,129 downwards.
ATTGACTTTGACTTTGACTTGAATTTGCGAAATGCCCCTTGATATTCTTGGTCGAAAATGTGATTGGATATTGGGTTGGATTTGGGCTTGGGGAAGAAGTGCCAAGGCCTCGTTAAAAACTTTGTCACGTAAAACCCAATGTGTAAAAACCGTGACTAAGGAAAAGAGCACACTTGGGCTTGAATCAAAACCAATGCGGTTTGAAACATTTCTTCCTTAGAACCCAAATATGTTGAACGGTCTTGTACTTGGTGAATGAGTCCTCCTAAAGCTTCCTTGAGTCGCTTTACCTTAGCTCTCGTCATTGCTCCTTCGGGAACGATCAAAGCATCGTCCGGATCGTCCTTAACCTCAGCTCCAAACTCGGCAACAAGCTACGTCTCCTTAGTGCCAACTAGGATCATATCACCACACGAGCGGAGGACGGATCCCAGCTCCCCATCGATCCACCGTGGTGACTACACGCATCAACCAGCACCAGTCATAAATCATCACGTGAAACTGGAATTACCACGTTTCCATGGCACTGATCCAGCGGAGTGAGTCAACAAGGCAAAGCAGTATTTTGCTTTCAACGAAATTCCTGACAATCAACGAGTCAGCATCGCATCGTTTCACCTCACGGCGGAGGCTAATGAGTGGTGGCAAGCAACATCCAAAACGATTGGCACAGATCCACATAACACTCTATGGGAGATCTTTGAAGAAGAGCTTTGGGTGCGTTTTGGTCCAACGAGAGGTCAAAATTTCCATGAAGCATTTTCGAAAATTCGACAGACCGGATCTCTCCGCGAGTACCAACGGAAATTTGAGCAACTCAGGATCAAGGTGACAACATGGTCTGAGGAGGCCCTCGTTGGGACATTTCTCGGCGGCTTAAACACGAGCATCGCTGCCCAAGCCCGTATGTTCTCACCCAACACGCTGAAGGAAGTGATCAACTTAGCTCGTTGGAGTGACGAACAATTGCAGGCACAGAAGAAGGCATTCATTCCTCGAATTTTTTTCGCAGAGAATATCACCAGCTACATCTGGATCGCGTAAAGTACCCCCGAAAACACCATCGCCAATTCCAAAGAAACGCACATGAGAGGATATGAAACGAAAGAGGAGTCTGGGCTTGTGTTTTAGCTGTGACGAAAGATACACTCCAGGACATATGTGCAAGCAATCTCAGCTTCAACTAATGGTCAGTGAAGATGCCGAAAAAGACGAGGAAGAAATCTTTCATGAAGCAGAGGAACCAGAAATCACCTTGTAATCACTCACAGGGTGGGGTTCGCCCTAAACGCTTCGCATTCGGACAGTTATCAATCGGCAGGAGCTAGTGGCGTTGATTGATAGCGGCGCAACGCACAACTTCATCAATGACAAGACAGCGAATCGCCTGAATCTCAAGCTCACCGCCACCAAACCTTTCTGGGTCCGAGTCGCAGATGGGTATCCACTCCAATGCAGAGGAAAGTATGCGCAAATTGGTGTAAAATTGGGAGGCGTCGAGTTCAAGATCGATTTCTTTGCCTTACCTTTAACAGGTCTCGACGTGGTGTTAGGGATTCAATGGTTGGAGCTGCTGGGCCGAACAACTTGTGACTGGAAGGCCCAATCTCTCCAATTCTAGTGGGCTAGCACTACAAGAAAACCTGGATATTGCGACTACGAGTTACGACTACAATACAAATAGCGACTAAATAACGATCAAGTTGCGACTGTATGCTATATTACGACTAAGTTACGACTACACAATAGTTGATCCGCTTTCAGTCGTAACTTAGTCGTAAAATTGTGACAAAATAGCGACGTTATTCGGCGAGTAGTTAATATAGTCGTAATGTAGTTGTGAAAAACCGGTATAGCCCACGTGCTTCTCATTTTATGTCGGTGTACCTAACTGAGTTAAAGTTTTTTAAGCAGTCGGTAAATAGTCGTAAAATGTAAATGAAGTCGCAAAAACAGTCGCACAAACAGTCGCAAAAATCTCTATAAATATATTCGAACAACATTCGTTTCTTTCATTCACATTCCATTGGTGGTGAGAAACACGAAATTGAGGAGAAAAAACAAATTTGTTACTCAAAAAATGTCGGGAAATTACAATTATAGTAATTTTCGGGAGTGGATGTATAAAAGGTTCGATGAAGCGACGGGAAATTTCTCAGCATAGTTCATTGCGGGGGTGGATCAATTCATGACATTTGTAAATGGCCAGCCCCTAACACAAAGCAATCGCATAAGTTTTACTTCCCTTGTAGTGATTGCGAGAACAATAATTTCTTGTCGGGTACAAGAATTTGGAAACATCTTTATAGTAAAGGATTTATGCCAGATTATTATGTTTGATATAAGCATGGAGAAGAACTCGATATGGATTTAGGAACGAGTTCTGTAGATCCGACGTGGGTAAGTGGTAGTGAAGAAGTGGGTAATGTAGAAGGAGGTAGATATGTTGATATGGTGAATGATGCATTTCGTGAAAACGTGAGTTTTGATTACTATCATGAGGATGGTAGTTATCAAAATGTAGAAGAACCGGTACGCAATCATTCCAAAAAGCTCTACGACTTGTTAGAATGAGCCAAAAATCCATTATACAATGGTTGTCGTATATATGATTCTATTAATTTATACTAACCAATTGTAGTTTCAATATAAAAATTGTAGGGATCGCAGTGTTTTTCCGTGACTTATGTTCCAGAACTTTGCAGAGAAGTCGCGTCCAAATTCTAAAACAAAACATAGTTTTAATCATTTGCAATATGGAAAATATCTTCCCACCATCATTTTTTGACGTGATGGAACACCTGCCTATACATCTCCCCTACGAAGCTGAAGTAGGAGGCCTTGTGAAATACAGGTGGATGTACCATTTTGAAAGGTTTTTCAAAAAGTTGAAAGAGAAAGCAAAAAACAGAAGATATGCACCAGGATCGATTGTTCAATCATATTTAAAAGAGGAGGTAGCTTATTTCACAGCGCATTATTTTCCCTCGAATATACAAACAAATTCAAGGTAAACACTACAATTAATATCGGACATTCACTTTGCCATTGCTAAACATGCTAGATATTCTAAATTTGTTCTCAATAATTACGCCAGATTAACAAGATTCGATGAAGGTGAAGTCTCCGAATACCATTTTCCTGGAGTTCCTGATATATTTACACATGTGGGCCGTCCAAGTGGAGAAATGAATGAAATCTGGCTTTCAGGGAAAGACATTGAAATCGCACATGCATATGTCTTGCAAAATTGTGAATATTTTCAGACACTTGAGAGGTATATTTCGGCTAATCATTCCTTAATCTTTCCTTAAGTGGTCTTGGTCTCATATATATATATATGTGTGTGTGTGTGTGTGTGTGTGTTGGTTTTATACAGTTTCTTTGAAGATTATATTTCTACAAAGTATCCAGAACTCCCTGAAAAAGAACTCGCGTTCAAAAGAGCTCAGGAATATAATTTATGGGTGAAAGATTATGTATGTCTAAATAATATTTTTCACTATGTATATAATATATATGTTATGATCTATAGCTATATATATTTGATATTGACTATCATTATGCAGGTTACTTACTGGAACGCCATAAAACCTTTTCCTATGTGGGTTCAAGAGATAGTTCATGGTCCTTTAGATAAGGCCAAAACCTGACCCATCTATTTTACAATAGGCTATTTGTTTCATACGAAAAAGCACAGCGATGGCCGAAAGACATTTAACTATGGCGTGTGTGCTAAAGGAGAGAATTATGGTGATGCATCTGATGAAGCTGATTTTCACGGGATCTTAACTGATATCATATAACTCGAGTATGAAGGGGTGGTTAATTTGAGAATCACACTGTTTAAGTGTACGTGGTACGATCCCGTTATCGGTAGAGGCACTCGAAGGAGCAACGCTGGCATTGTAGATGTTCGCTCATCGAGAAGATACAATAAATACGAACCATTTATTCTAGGTATGTACATTCATTTATCTATAAGAAGAGAATCATATGTGGCTAAATGTTTGTTATACACAGCCTCTCAAGCGAATCAAGTTTCTTATATCCCATACTCGTACAAGAAGAGAAAGAATCATCATCCGTGGCTAAATGTTGTCAAAGTCAACCCGAGGGGAAATATATCAGGTGAATATAGCAACACAGAACCGATTCTATTGCAACAAGAAAATGATGACCCCGTAATGATAACTACAATTGAAGATCTCGAAGTCGACAATTTGGTACAAAGTGTTAACCCAATAAATCTCGATTGGGATGTCGGAGATGCAGAACGAGAAGATGAATTCGAAACTCATTTATTGGATTCTGATGATGATGTAGCTGAAGAAGAAGCTTGCTAATTTCCTTATATAAGTTTGTAACAAAATGCTACTAAATATATCAATTTTCTCATGATCTTATATAAGTTTTTTTTTTAGTTTATTATGTTCTTATATAAGTTTTTTTTTCCTATATAAGTTTTTTTTTGTTTATTACGTTATTATGATCTTATATATGTTTTTTTTTATATACTAATTTTCTTATATAATTTTTTTTATATAAGTTTTTTTCTCCTATATAAGTTTTTTATATACTAATTTCCTTATATAAGTTTTTTTTTATATACTAATTTCCTTATATAAGTTTTTTTTATATACTAATTTCTTTATATAAGTTTTTTTTAAACATAATTTTAATTTCCTAATAATTTCCTAATAATTTTAAACATAAACACAAAATTTGGAAAACATTTTGTCTAAAAACCCCAAAATTTTTTATATACTAATTTCTTTAAAAATGTTGTCTAAAAACACATAATTTCGATTTAGTCTCCCATTTTACCCAAACCAAACCTTAATTGCTCTATGAGCTTTTGCGATTTCTCCCCAAAAATCCCCAACGAAACTCGGTCAATCCTCAATCGATTCAGTATCCCTCGCAATCGATCTCTCCCAAAAATCTCGCAATCGATATCTCTCCCAAAAACCCCATTCGATACCGAAATTTCTCTGATGCCTATCGGAGGAAGAGGGGGGCCAAGTTTCGAGCTCTGATACAACAGAGAAGACCCAACCAGAAGTCGCCACTATCATCCCGATACAACTTCACACCAGCGCCGCCGCAACTTCAAACAAAGAAGAGAAAAGTATCTCCGGAGCAGAACTTCTCTCCGCCGCAACCCTCTCCATCGACGATGCATTTCAAAAACTACCCTCCGCCGACCCAGTTGTTCCAGACGACGTTAACGCGGCAATCCCACAGCTCTCAAAGTCAACCTCTGATGACTCCGCTTCAAAGCTCCCAACCTCAACCGGAGACTCCTCGACGACAGAGCTTCTCGAATCCTGGAGATGCGGTGTCTCCACGACGAAGCTCCCCTAGTCCTCCGCTGCAGAACTCTTTTGGTCACAGCAATCACTTCTCCAACAGAGTGGACAATGACGAAGCTTCAGATGACTCTGACGATGAGGTGATCGACGACACTGCCCAGTTTAACACGGATCTCGAAGACAGCGGACTCGAAGCCCTTAATGCTCTGCTAAGCGTCCCAAACCGGCACAAGATTAGGGGTATTACGACGCTTTCACCCATCGAACCTCAGCCTGCCAAAACTACATGGTGAGTTTCTCTTGTTCATTAGGTTTTTTGTTGCGGAAGTGGACTAATTTTGGTTGGGTTTTTTGTGATGATTAGGTTAGTGTTTTCTTGTTAGGTTAGTATCTGTGATGATTCTCTTGTTAGTGTTTTCTGTGTTAGTGTTTTTTCCTTGGTTTGCGATGATAAGATAGTGTAAGTTATGTTTAGTATCTGTGATGATTTTTGCTTATCTGTGATGATGATGAGATTGTGTAACTTGTGTTTTTTGATCACTAAGTTTATTGATTTTCATTTCTATGTCTAGGTTTGGTCGTGACTCCTCAAAGCTCACAAGGAGATCACAAGGATCTTCACTAGGAAATTCAATGGACCATATTACACATGGTTTTGTGTGCCTCGCGATAGACAGGAAAGATATTTCCTCGAATTCGCAGTAAGTAGTTCTCTGATCTCGTATCTTGCATTATTTTCTTTATATAATGTACTTTACTAACACATGTTGCTTATTCTTCTATTGTAGAAAACACATCATTGGGATCCCGTTTTCTCAGGGCTAGTTCAACAACATTTTGAAAGCATTTGTCAAACCAGAATGAAGGATATGGTCAGCACCTGCAGGAGAACTCGAGTGAGACCAAAGTGGATCAATTCAACTCTGTGGACAGTAATGTACACCTACTGGGACACATCGAAAGCTCAGAAGAGGAGTCAGACCGCATCGAAAGCTCGAAAATCTGACCGGAAAGGCCTGGGCGAGCACAAGCACTTCACAGGCCAAAAGTCATATGATCAAGTCCAACAGAAAATGGTAAGTTGACTTTCAATATCTAATGCTTCTGTTTGTGAGGTTATTCTTCAAGTTTCAGGTTTACTTCATAATTTTCTTAATGTTTCAGGAAGTGAAATTAGGGAGGCCAATTAGTGTTGGTGAGGTTTTTATCAGAATTCACACAAGACCGGATGGTACGTTTGTTGATCGGAAGGCGGCGAAGGTTGAAAAAACCTATGAGCAGAATGTGAAAGCTAAGCTCTCTGAGCTTCAGTCTGAAGATGGTAATCGAGAGCTTACCACAGAGGAGGACAACGAGATCTTTCTTTAGGTGAAAATTTTCATGTTCTGTTTTCTTTACTTGTGATCTATTTCCCATATCCGTTAACCTTCAATTTTTTTTTTTACTTTTGCAGTCAACAGAAAAAGATTCAAGAGGAACACCATATGGAGTAGGAAGTCTCGCCAATGCTCTTGTGACTGGAAAGCAGAAGCACGCTGCAAGTTCTTCTTCCTTTCAATCGTTTCAAGATCAACTTGTGGCAACTCAGAAACTGCTAGAAGAACAAGCCGCCAAGAACGCTCGACTAGAGGTTGATCAACAAACCAAGTTTCAGCAGTTTTATGTGATGGAAAAGTTCCTCAAACTCAATCCAAGGTATGTTGACTTCTTGTCTCATGAAGCTGCGGCTACACCAACTGATCAAGCAACAACAGAGGTGTTTGGTACCTCTGATCTTTAGGTTGTTTTCTATTTGGTAGCCTTAGGTCTTTTGCAACATGAACTATGAACTTGTTAAATGTTGGTTTTTGTCAAAACTCCTTAAGTATAGGAGTAAATGTACTTCAACATTCGGTATTGTAAATGTTTAGCTTAATTAGTACTTCTAATTTGTTTTTCGTTTACAAACAAATTCATTTACACAAACAAGATTTCAAATCAAACGAATTACCATTGAAACAATTACCCATTCTGATTTTATATTTACAAACGTAGTCGCAAATTAGTCGTAAAATTTTCAAAAAACAGTTGGTATTTAGTCGCGAAATGGTCGTGAAAAGTTTAACAATTCGCATACTTTAACACAATTTCGTCGTTATTTAGTCGTTAAATCTTTAATTAGATTGTCGGTAAATAGTCGTAACTTTTACCGACTAAATTACGTCTGTGTATTTTACTACTACACTACGACTAAAGTACGTCCAAATACTTTACGACGAACTTACGACTACACTGAACAGTCGTGATATGGCCGTAAATTAGTCGTCAAGTTACGACTATGTAACGACTATATGTGTTTACGACGAAACATTTCCTACAACTACATTTAGTCGCAAAGTAGTCGTAAAAATGGATTTTACGACTACTTTGCAACTGCTATTGTAGTCGCAATAACCAGGTTTTCTTGTAGTGTGGTACCAAGGTCGAATTAAATGGTCTGAAATCTGGGCGAATTTTGAAAGCCCAATCCGAAGAAATCACAAGAGAGGCTAAGATGGGCCAGGCGTGTTTTGCTATCACGATCCACCAACATAACGACGCCGACCCTGCAATTGCAGATGAGATGAAGCAGATTCTTTCTCATTTCGTCAACATCTTCGAGCCACCTTCTTCATTACCGCCTGCACGGGATATCGAACACCATATCACCCTCAAGGAAGGCAGTGGTCCAGTCAATGTTCGGCCTTATCGATATGCCCACTTTAAGAAAGAAGAAATTGAAAAGCAGGGACAAGAGATGCTTCGCAATGGGTTAATACAGCCGAGCTCCAGCCCCTTTTCATCGCCAGTACTCCTTGTCAAGAAGAAAGACGATTTGTGACGATTCTGTACCGATTACCGGGCACTCAATAAAGCAACGGTGAATGACAGATTTCCGATTCCAACAGTCGATGACATGATCGATGAGCTCCATGGAGCGACTGTTTTCACAAAACTCGATCTCACCGCCGGCTACCATCAAGTGCGAGTCCATCCACCAGATATATTTAAGACCGCTTTTCGCACACACAACAGTCATTACAAATATTTGGTGATGCCCTTCGGCCTCTGCAACGCGCCGTCCACATTTCAATCACTGATGAAAGCGGTATTTCGACCTCACCTCCGTAAATTCGTCCTGGTATTTTTTGACGATATCTTGGTTTATAGTCGGGTGTGGGAATACCATCTTGAGTACTTGCGCAGTGTCCTAGTAATTCTGCAACAGCATCAACTATTCGTAAAACTCAAAAAGTGCGAATTCGGGAAGATAGAGCTTGAATACATGGGCCATATCATCACCGGCGATGGTGTTAAGTTCGATCAAGCTAAAATCAAAGCTATGCTTGATTGGCCAACTCCGACATCAGTCACGGAATTGAGGGGATTCTTGGGTCTCACCGGCTACTATCGAAAGTTTGTCAAAGATTACAGAGTGATTGCGCGACCTTTGACAAACCTGCTGAAAAAGGAAAATTATCTTGGTGTGTCGAAGCCGATACAGCCTTTGCTAACCTCAAGACGGCGATGGCTACAACACCTACCTTGGCGATGCCTGATTTTTCTTCTCAATTTGTCATTCAAACAGATGCTTCGGGAGGAGGAATAGGGGCGGTGTTGTCGCAGAACGGGAAACATGTTGCTTACATGAGCCGATCGTTGGGTGTGAGTAAACCAAATTGGTCTACATATGCTCGAGAGATGTTGGCAATCATCATTGCCATCCGTACTTGGCGGCCGTACTTGTTGGGTCGTCATTTCGTGATACAAACAGACCAGAAAAGCATGCGCTTCCTACTTGAGCAGTGAATCCTCACCCCATAACAACAACAGTGGATGGGGAAATTAGTCGGATACGACTACAAGATCACATACAAACCTGGCACAGCGAACGCAGCGGTATACACTCTGTCACGACGTCCAGACAGTCCATGCCTCCTCGTAATTTCATCACAACAATCTGTGTTGTGGGATGAATTAAAACAGGTAACTAAATCTAACCCGTACATGCTTAAAATGGGTCTTCTGGCTGATAGTCCCTCATGAAGCTCATACTCGTGGCGCAACGGGTTATTGTGTTACAACAACAGAGTTGTCATCCCTCCTCAGTCTCCACTCATCACCAGCTTGCTCCATGAGTTTCATAACACACCTATCGGGGATCATTTCGGTGTGCTGCGTACTTTCAAACGTTTGGCATCTCAGTTTTATTGGCCGTTGATGCATCGCTCGGTACGCGATTATGTGGCTGCGTGTGACACTTGCCAGCGAGCGAAGTATGACAGCCTCTCACCAGCAGGATTGTTGCAGCCGTTTCCCGTTCCAAATCAGGTATGGGAGGATATATCAATGGACTTTGTTGATCGGCTGCCGCGATCGGGTAATCACACTTCGATAATGATTGTTGTCGATCGGCTAAGCAAATCGATCCACCTGGTACCCTTATCTCATTTGTACACAGCAAGGTCAGTGGCAACAAAATTTGTTGAATATGTTGTCAAGCTTCACGGGATTCCTAAGTCTATTGTTAGTGATCGAGATCCGATCTTCGTGAGTATGTTTTGGCGGAACTATGGCGACTCTCAGGCACCAAATTACGAATGTCTTCGGCTTACCAACCACAGACCGAAGTGGTCAATCGCTGCATCTAACAATTCCTCAGATGTTTTGTTCATAATCAACCCAAGCAATGGACCGAAGTGGTCAATCGCTGCATCTAACAATTCCTCAGATGTTTTGTTCATAATCAACCCAAGCAATGGAGCTCGCTTTTACCATGGGCAGAGTATTGGTACAATACAACCTTTCACTCTTCCACGGGAATGACACCATTTCAGGCGTTGTATGGTCGACTTCCTCCACAATTACCGGGCTATGAGACAGGCTCAACGCCGGTCCAGGAACTTGACGAGCAGTTGGCCGCGAGAGATGCGATACTTGTGGAATTGAAGAATCACTTGCATAAAGCTAACCAAAGAATGAAACTGACAACAGATTCTAAACGCAGGGATGTGTCTTTTAATGTTGCCGATTGGGTGTTCCTGAAATTGCAGCATTACCGACATCACACTATGTTCCATCGTACTTCCAAGAAGTTGTACACAAGGTTTTATGGGCCATTTCAGATCGCAGAACGCATTGGACATGTAGCGTATCGACTTCAACTTCCTGCAGGTACTAGAGTTCACTTTTTTTTCATGTTTCGCTCCTCAAGAAACATGTGGGCTCCGACACACCAACATCAGGAACACTGCCACCGTTGCGTACAAATGGATTACTCCGCCTACAACCAGCGCAGATTTTGCAACTGCGGGACAGTGTTCGAGATGGACAGTCGCGGCATGAAGCATTGGTACAGTGGCTTGGAATCACGCAAAGTTTTCCAACCTTGAACCTTGAGGACAAGGTTCATTTCGACGAAGGGAGTATTGATGAAGTTGCTGAACCAAGCAAACCAACAATCACACCAAACCAGAGGACATCGAACCGGACCAGAATTCCTACTTCAAAGTATCGAGACCAAGTCCTTTCACATGTCGTTTGTTTCATTTGATTAAGTCATTTGCTTCAGTTAGTTAAATAAGAAGAATAAGTCCTCTTTATGTTTAGGAACCTCTCTTCCACTTTTCCTATTCCCTGGATTGTAGGAGTAATTGTTGTTTTCCTATTTAAACTAATGAAAAGCCAAAAAGAGGCGATATGAATTGCCCAACGAAAGTATTCTCTTTATGTTCTTACTATCAAGCTTTAATCACCATTGAAGCTAACATTTTCCATATGGGATCTCTGGGATTCATGACTCCTTTCCGTATCCTTTATCTTTTCTTTAAACACAGCATTATAAGCATCAGTTAAACTAGCAGCAGTACGCATTATCTGTCACTATAACTTTTCTTCAATTCGTAAATTTTGAAAGAGATGCTCTACTTTGTCTCTACCTTGCTCTACTTTAGCTCTAGCTTTCCTTGCTTTGGCGTTAGCTTTCTTTGGCTCTAATCTCTTCCTCTTCGCCGTCCAAACTTTCATCAAAAGCTGAGGTTGACCTCTCACGAAATCATCGTGTCCAAATTCCAATTGACCCCCCCCCCTTGAATCTTTTAAAGCCATGCTTCTGAAGCTTAGAAACAAACTGTAGGAGATTTCTGCCAAATTCCACGGATTTTGAAAGAACATCACTGCAAAGCTCTTTTAGATCCCAAACGATGAAACTGTTGTTTCTTTTGCTCCAAGAGATGATTGGATCCGACGAAGGATCATCCACAATCTGATATACTCTGATGTAGAATGAAGGCAATCCTCTTGGGAAAGAGTGAACCATCCTGCCCTAAACACTTCAAATGAAAACCCTAATTACGATAACAGAAAAAAAAATCCAAAAGAGAAGAGAGATCTAGCTAGCTTCAACGAATGTACATAGTGGATAAAATCGAATCCGGGAAGACGAAGATCCACAAGAAACCAAAAATTGATCAAAGCTCGAAGACACCGTCATAATCGCAGAGAAGCATAGTCGGAAGTAAAAGCAAACCTGAGAGATCAAACGGAACGAACCAACCAACACGTATGCAGAGTCTTAGAGATTTTCGATAAGGGAAGACGCTTTCGGCTTGTCTAGGTTACGCTAATATATAGAGATGAGCGTGGAGGTTTACGCTTTCCTAATACTCATTCAATGGGCTTGGCTTAAGCCCATTATTAAGTGGGCTGAAATATATGCGGTGTTTCATAAACTTAGGCTATTAGTGGGTCGCAAGCCCGTATGTTTTTTTTCTATCTTTTGAATGTTTTTTTTTCAACTTTCTTTTTAATGTTTAAAACTCAGCAATTAACTGTGAACTGAACATAATTATTGATCCGAACGGATCATGGTTCCGTAATAATTCAATCATAGAGTTTTTTTATTGTTTTTATTGAGTTATTCAGATTTTACAGTCTCGTACTTTATGATCTTTTTTCGTTTGTGAATAATATTTCATTAACTAAACTAATAATTACTTTTTCAGTTAGATATATCTTTTTTTAAACATATCTTAGATATTTGTTAGTTTCTATACTTACATATATATATATATATATATGTGTGTATATGTTGTGTATATATATATATATAATTTCATTAATTGTTTAATATATTGAAATAAATTTTATAACATAATTTTTTTATGATTTAAGTTAAAATCAGAAAATCTAGTGGAATTTAAACAATTTTATTTGGTATTTTCAACGTAAGATAATTCTTATTCACGAGATCGTGACATGTGTCATTGTTAATTAAGATTGTGACATGTGTCAAAGTAATAATCTAAATTAAAAGAAAAAATAAAAACAGAAATTAAGATTCTAACTCACGAGATCGTGAAATGTGTAAAAAAAAAAAAATAACAATGTATTAATATAAACTTTCATATAAGACAAAATAACAAAAACAAAATTGTGTTTTTTTAATAAAAACTAATAAAATCAAATAAAAAGTAAGAGAAAAACTAGATACTACAAAATCAAAAAAAAAATGTAAACTATAAAGTTCATATAAGATTCATAATAATTTTTTTGTCAAAATAAGATTCATCTGATTATATAAAGCATAATGTTTCAAAGTTACTAACTCGCATGATCGCAACATGTGTCAAGTCAATTGATCAGAATCATCATATTCTAACATGTGTTATAAAAAACTTCCAAATTTTTTTTACTAAATTTATAATTGATTTCTAATCCTAAAAGGTAAAATTACTAAATAAAAGGGAAAAATAGAAAATGTAAATTGATCCTAAAAGCTAAAATTAATAAAAAGAGGAAAAATCAAAACTTTATCATGCAAAAAAATTAAAAATCGATTAATAACGAATTAATAAAAAAACATAAAAATTTGGAAAGATTAATAATCGATCCATAATCCTAAATGGTAAAGTTACTTAACAAACAAAATATATAAAAAAAGGAAAACATAAAAATTTGGAAAAATTAATAATCGATTCATAATTCTAAAAGCTAATGTTACTTAAAAAAGAAGAAAAAAAATTACAAAATCTAAATTTATCTATTTAGATTAAGGAAATAAAACAATGGATTATTAATCTTAGAAGAAAAAAAACTCTAATTTCTCACCTCTATATAAATAATTTGGTAGTATATGTCAATTACATACCAAAAATTAAAAATCCAGTAATCGTTTCCAAAACTATTTATTGTATCTGCTCCACCAAATTCTTCTTTCATAGTATATATTTATTTCATCGAAAACATTGTTTATAAATTTTTATATTATTTATTTTCAAGGGTGATTTAATTTTTTTTTTCATTTTTAGTTTTTTTCATGGGCTATAAAATATCTTATTATAAATCCACATATATGCGGGTCCTAATCTAGTAATATATAAAATTAGATTAATAACAGTTTTTTATCATGTTTGATAACTGTTTTCTAAGAATCAAATGAAAAAAAATTCAGAAATATAAACTTTAAATGAAGATTTGAAATTTATTTTTCAAACCCTCTCATTTTTATAGAGTGAATGTTTACCATGTTTATGGGTAATATGAATCAATTTTGAATTTTTTTAATTGTGAATTACAAAACATAATTTCTAGATATAACTAAACATGAGTCTTAATTTAGAATCTAATTATACAAGTCATATTTACGCGAGTTATCAATTTAAGAGTCTAATACAGTTTATCTTTTACACGCGTATCACGTGGGACCTAATCTAGTTTATAATAAACCGAGACTTGGAAAAAACAAGAAAAAGAGTGATTATCTTTTCCCAAAAGAAAATATGAGAAATAAAAGAAACTGAAGATTTGAGTTTATCTAAAATGGAAATAAAATATTTTAGATGAGAATGAATAAAAATGAAATATTTAATTGCGAGAATATTTCGGAAATATTATTTAATCGACTTAAACCGGAAATTAGAAAAAGAGAATATACTGATCTTTGGAAACCGAGGATCGGGATGTCTCAATCCCGCTCCTAGGGTAGAAATGTTACAGTTAAATAGTGTCACTCTTATAAATAGGTGATCTGATATGGACCTTCAGGTTGGGTGTGACGAGTGTGTTCTCATAATTTATGGGTTTTTAAGTCTTTACAAACCCTATTGATTCTAAAGAGAGCAGAGGAACGAGGCCTAGAGTCTGTTACACACATTTTGTGAGACTTAAGAATCCCATTTGCCTCACTTGAAATACGTTCTTTCATGATTTCTTTGGATTATTAAACTAAGATGAATCATGTTATCTGACTACGTGTTCAATTAATTGTATTACGAGGATGAGCAAACTTTAGTTTATATAACCCATTTTTCTCTATACAAATGGTAAAGATAATAGAGAAGACAAAAAAGTCTAGATTTGCTTAAATTAACAAGACGCAAAAGAAGCAGACTAACTTTGTTTCAAAAGTAAGGAAGGAAACTAAATGTCTGCTTGAAACTCAGAAAATACTTTTTAAGAAAGAAACAGTCAAGATCTTTGGAGTTGAACCTTTCTTCTAATCTTCCACACCTTCTTCACCGTCGATTGTTTCCTGCAAAACAAAACAAAAATAACATAGAATATGATTGGAAGTGCTTTTTTATAAAACACATAAATTTCAAAGACTCAACAAAGAAGCTTTACTTGATTGGTTTGGGAGCCTCAGTTTCCTCCACAACACTCAAACACGCAAACGATCTTGAAACGTCGCTTATAATATCATTCTTCAAGCAAGACTTAACCGGCCATCTCATCGGTACAGCTAAATTTCTGCAACAAGAAAAAAACATATATTCATCACATTTCTGCCTAATTAATGCAACAAAATTAAACTATACTTACCCTTGAGAGCAAATGTATCTGCATCGTTCAATCTTGACTTTCGTGTATCTCTTGTAATGTTTCTCTAGACATTTTTCGGCACGAGAAACATCAGAAGATGGCAAAACGTGCCAGATCTTCAAAACTTGGACATGGTGATTCTCTTTCTTGATAATGTCTATTGCCCAAATGAGACTTAGGCCATCATCGATCTCGTGTTGTCTAAACAGATTCTCACTCTCAGTCTCCGACTCTTGGTGAAGCTCCCCATTTGATAACTTCTCCAAAAAGCTCATAACTCTTTTGTTGATTTCAGAGTCTACGATCGTCTCCAGAGATTTCAAGAACTCATTGCTAAGCCATACCTGTGGGAGAAAAGCCCAGAGAAGCAACAAACAAGAATAATGATGATTGGAATAAAATAAGACATCTTATTGGATAAAGGCAAGAAATTAAGTAATTAGACCTTTAAAAAATCGATCAATAATAAAATACACTTCAAAATACAAATGGTAATTTCCATTCAAACTTGAAAAATATCATTAAAAAAAAACATTTCACTAAAACATCTTATAAAATGGAACATAGAGAATATAATACCTTCCATATCGATTTTTCAAAGGAAATAAGCTTCTTGTTTTGAAGCTTATCAAGATCATCAAGTGCTGTTGTAGATCTTTCAATACACTGAGCTAAAGATTCATCATCTTCTACATCATGGAAACAGTCTCGCGCTTTTGCATCATCTACTAACTGCCTCCACACTGATTTATTGTTCGTTAAAGTCGTCTCGTTCCCAAGAATCCATAAGCAATATCTACATTGGTTCACAATAGTAGAAAAACTAAGAACAAAACAAACAGTTTCACAATAGTAGCTAAATTAAGGAAGAGAGAAAAGTATTAGATACCTCGCACGTGTGAGTGCTACATTGGTTCTTTGTTTGTTAGATAGGAAACCAATAGTTCCTTTACCGTTAGACCTACAGTTGAGATTATAATGATATCTTCCTCGCCGCCTTGAAACCCATCCACGGATCGAACACTCAATGTGAATAGCTCTCCGGTATTGTACTTTTCGCCTATCTTTTCTTGGATTGCAAACACTTGAGCCTTGTAAGGTGAAATCACACCGACGCTGATCGGTTTTCGTGACTTTCTTGATACTGCAGATTACATTACAAACCAATAATCAACAACAAATTCCACTTTTAAAGACTGATCTGAATCAAGA
Source organism: Eutrema japonicum (assembly GCA_030161315.1). NCBI lineage: Eukaryota > Viridiplantae > Streptophyta > Magnoliopsida > Brassicales > Brassicaceae > Eutrema > Eutrema japonicum. The sequence goes on along the minus strand of BSQW01000013.1, from coordinate 18,700,762 downwards.
TTTGTTTACCTGAGTACAGCTTTGAGACTATCTCAGCCACAACAGAGACCTCAACAACGTTTTTCGAACTGTATCCTTGTCCAAACTGTTCTCTTCCATAGGGTATGTTAATGAAAGAGTAAGGTCCATACATTTTCTCAGGAAGAAACTTTCTCTCATAACTTCTCACTCTTATAGAATGAGCATCCAAAATCTTCATACCGTAAAACTCTCTGTTTGGGAAAATACTAATTGAAGGATGCATCCGGTACTGCATGTTCAACAACTGTTTCTTATGCCCCAAGAGCACCAATCTTTCAAACAAACTCCTCCCAAGATCAGCCTCTGAAGCAATCTTGCTTTGGATCATTGCAGGTAATTGCTTCTCATCACCCATCAAAACTGCATGTTGAAGTCCTGGAAGCTGCAAAGGAATCGCTGACTCACATTCTTTTAACTGAGCAGCTTCATCAATCACAAGAAGTTGTATTGGAATACTCATGTGTAACTTGGCAGAGCTTGATGCTGTGCAGAAAATCAGATATGCGTTGTCTAAGCAAAGTTTTTTGAGCCCAAACTTTCCTATGAAATCCGTAAGGTCAATACTTTCGCAAATCGATACTAACACCTGCAGACAATCTTGCTTTCTTGAAGCATTCTCCAATCTGCCATTTTCTTTCCCGAAATCTTTAACGACATGTTTCAATCTTCCATGACAAGACTGACAATTTGCCACCACATCAGAAATAGTCATATCTCTAAGGAGATCATTAGTCCGATTCATTTTTTCCGCCACTTGAAAGGAAAGCAACGTAGTTGGTAAATGCAGGCACAAAGTTGAGAACTGAAAATGCAGGTCAATTCTGAGTTTTCTAAACCTCTCCTCTACAAATTGCTTAAACGAGAGGCGCTTCTCATGATGTTCCTTCTTGATGAAGGACTGGTGATAAACTTGTTTTGTATCAATGAGCAAACTGATCATATGGTTTACATTAGCTCTCCATCCCGTCACAGCCTGAAAGCAATTATAGAGCTCCTCAACTCGGTAATCAAGGAAGATATCGAAAAGATCCTCCCGCTCTTCAATCTTCATCCTCTCTTTATTACCAAACAACACAATATCTCCAAGACCATACCCACCAAACCTCAATGACTCAGAGACTAATTTCACAAGCCTTGAGCAAACTTCCAAAACAGCTATGTTAGTTGGAGCGCAAGTCAAGGTCCTACATCTCAATTTCAAAAGGTTCAAAAGAAGAACACTTGTTGTCTTCGTCTTCCCCGTGCCTGGTGGTCCCCATATAAGTTTGATAGTGTTGTTGTGGTAGCACCTTTTAGCTTCTAGACAACGCAAAATCGCATCCTCCTGAGATGAATTCAGTTTGAATGAACGTATCATTCGCTCTAAGTGATGTGGTACTAAATTCTCACCATTTTTTTGGCAGGGAACATAACTTCCACCACCAACCTACACAAGAAACAGAGTTTTAAGCTATGAAATTTATTATGTTACAAGAGTTCCTCAGGTGAATGTATCTTAATTACCTCATTGTTGCTTTGAAGTACTCTAGATATAAGCTTTAAGTTTCCTCCTTCTGGATCTGGATGCAACGCGGTCCAAATACGAATGTTGGTCATCATGTTGATCAAATAAACACCAAAGAGGCGCATGCTTTTCTTCACATCCTTTCCTTTCTTTGTCGTTTCCATGTTATCTTCCTCGAAAACGATGGGTTTTGAAGCCAAAATAGTTATCAAATGCGGATTATCCTCGTTCACTTTACAAACAAGAGCAAGCAAGTAAGGCTCATTGGAACATCTCAAGTCATCGATTCGAGTAGGCTTCTTATCAGTCACGGCAATGAGATCATTAAGCTCTAACAGTTTTCGATCTCCATTGGTTATATTATCAGACATTGTCTGCAAAGTAACCTCATAATAAAGATTCTTAGGAGGTTTAAAATCTTTGGCTGGCTTGATTTCCCAAAATTTGAAAGCTGGAGCTCGTCTCAGAGTCTCCATACTTGACAACAAAGCAGAATGTGTCTCTTCGATAAGCGGATTAACAAAGGACTTAAAATACTCTGTGCTTGATGGGAATGTGTTAGGGATCTTATCCACCTATTAACCAAAACACCAAAATCGACAAAGCAACCAAAGCAAGTAAGTATATATATATATATATCTTAAGTTTCTAGGAAAAGATAACGACTCGGAAGAAAACAGAACAGAACCTTTCCTTTGTAAAGTTTTGAGTTTAGCACATCAAGAAGAGACCATGAGAAGACAACATCAACTAGATCTCTTCCTTTGACGATTCTCTCCTTCTTGTTTTCCTTTACTTCCCACAATTGCTGCATCTTTTAAACTCTTTCACTGCAATCTCAAGACCTCTCAATTTTATGCAAATATTTCTTTGATCATTGAAGAGAGAGAGAAATTATTTGGATACAAGAGAAGATATTTGGATACACTTCTTTCAAAAGAAGATTAAGAAATATGGTAAGGAGGGAGACGAAAGATTGAGTGTTGGAAGTCCAAAAGATTTGTTCTTTTTCTTTGTTTTTCCTCCTCGGAAAGGAAAAGAAAACTAATGCTTTTACTTTTAAAATTTCAAAAAATAAATATAACTTTTATGATTCCTTAACTAGCTAGGTTTAAGCATTTTCAATTTTGTATTTGGGATTTTTCTTTCTAAATTCATATAACAACGTCCAATTCATATCTACTAGCCTTTAAATTTGCTAGTAATTCAAACAATTCGTGAGAAATTCTCGATTTTCGATTTTTAAGATGTGAAATCTTGAAGAAAAAAAATTGTAGTATGAGTTCAACTTTAAATTAGAAAATATTTTGAAACAGAGTACAATCTTACAACTTGATTCAGCTTTGTTTCGTCTTCCTAACTAAGTAAGCTCCGTGTTTTCTTCAAATCGCCTCATAAATATTAAATATTTGACGTTTACAATTAAAGTCATCTTTATTGTATCACCAAGACCTTTACAAACCTGACTTGTCGAAAATTTCTATTGACATTGACGTGATTGATTAGAATGACATGTAAATATACTCATTCTATACATCGATATAATTTTATTTCTTTCCAAATTCTTCTTTCTCTTTTAATTGTTGTTTTTAAACTTTCTTTTAGTACATGTATTTCCTTTTTCTTATTTTGTTAATTTTCCTTTTAAAATTTCGGCAACTTTCTTCTCCTTTTGTCAAAAAACACTAATTTGATGATAAATATGGATCAAATAACGCAAATCATGCAAACAAATGCAGATTAGATGAATCTAGTGGTTCAAAATATTTGTTTGAATAGTGAAAAAAATATAAAACAGTACAAATCAAATGTTTACAAAGTAGAAAATACAAACAATCATATAATTGCAATAAATAGACTTATACGAAAAAATCCAAATACAACATACCGAAAAAAATTAATATAGAGGTTTATTAGGTTGTCCATAACAAATTTGCAATATATTTATGGGAGTTAAAATTTCGGTCCAGTAAATTTGACCCAATAAACCAATGGTAAAAAGGTCTAACAGAGTCAAAGAAACAAGGCGTGGTCAAAAGAATAGACATGATCATGAACCGAGCTCAAAGGCCTACTAGAGTGAAAGTCTACGGTAAAAGATGATTAAATGCATACTCGTTAGTCAACTCCAACAAGACCAAAGACTCGTTCGAACCGGTGAACTAAAGCGCCTGGATGTAACGGCTGGATCTTCATACTTAAAAACAATTCATGGCGAATCAGACAGAGTAAGCGGTAACGGAGTTTTTGACTTAAAGACCATTCGGAATTTGGAAGATGACCTCACAGTTTTCGTAAGGCACAAAAGTCAGAGCTCCTGCACAAACGACGTCTAGCACTATAAAGCCTAAGCGAAAAATGTCTTCTACACTTAGGGAAGCATCGGAATAAGAGACGACAGCGATGAGACTGAGTATATGGCGGATAAAATTTGGACAATTTCGATAGAGATACTAAACCAGGAGTCTCGGAAGACGAAAGCATAAGCCACTCTCGCGAAAGAATGACTCATATACACAACATAATCCATTATGGGCCCTTTCCGGATTCTCATCTGGTGAAGGAATAACGACTGTGATGCTAATGGATAGTTCACAGTCACGATAGAGAATGGAAAGATAATCTTGAGTACAACGAGTCGCGGACCAATAATTAATAATAGAAGAAGGAGCCATTGAAGAAAGGTCTGGTCAAAAATGTCAAGGAAGATAAACAGTTAAGGAAGATAAATCAGTACGAAGAAGGAAAGTGAATCGCCGAGCCGAAATTTTCGCTTAGCGGAGACAATTATGCAGTGAAATTTTCTAAAAGCGGTCTAACCACCTCGTTTAAGGAATTGGAGGGCTAATTGTGGGGTGAAAATCTCGGCCCAGTAAAATAGGCCCAATAAACCAAAGGTAAAAAGGCCCGACGGATTCAAAGAAGCCAGACAGAGTCAAAGGAGCATATGAGGTGACGAGTCGAGCTGAAAGGCCCAATGGAGTGAAAGTTTACGGTCAAAGAGGATTAAATGCAGATTCGTTAGTCAACCCCGACGAGATCAAAAACTCATTCAAACCAATGAATTAAGGCGCTCTAGCGTAACGGTCGGAGTCTCAAAATTAAAGACCATTCATCGCAAATCAGGCGGAGTAAACGGTAACGTTAAGCACGTTCTCGGAGTATAAAACAAGGACGAGGGCAAAGAGCAAAGGGAATACTAAATCCAGTTTACTCCGCAAAACCTTGTCCAAAACACTTCTGAATCCTATTTGATCTCGTCGAGCAACAAATTTCATGTTTATTGCTCGATAGCCCCTATGTTCTTCTTTTCTGAAAGATAAGCCAAAGTTCTCTGTTTATTACTATTTACAAATTTTGACCGTTTTATTTCTAGCTACAACACATATGTAATATTTGCATATGTAATGATTTATTAAAGTTTTAAAAACGGACATTATTTTTTTTCAAAAAGAAAAAAATGGATTTGTGAATCTAAATAACTATTTTTTTTTTCTTTCATTATGTGTAAAAAAAATAACATTCTATTCTACGCCTTTTATATAAAATAACACATAAAAATGAAAATAAAATTCAAGAAATAAATGAAACTAATTTTACTTTTCCATTTATTAAACAATAAATAATAATTGGTCTAACAACCTAATAAGATAGATCCAGAGTCGACTTTGGTACATTACCCCTAGTATATAGCTTCCTGGATATACACCATGAACTGTTTACCTATTTTCTACTCACCCCAAACAATTTTTTGTCTTTTAATTACAACATAATTAATTAATTTTTTGATTGTGTTTAGAAAACCGATAAATCGCGTTTAAAAAACCGCGATTAAGCTAATTCAACCCGGCCCATAACATAACCCGACTCAAAACCCAAAAACCCAAAAACTCACCCAACTTCCTTAAAATACAATATCGCTTTGTGGCTAAAATTAGGGTTCTTAGTTTGAGAAAAGTAAATAGACAGGTATTTCACCACTTTCAGAGATTAACACAAACAAGGAAGTGATTTTAATCAAATCGATCGAGAACTATAATAGACAAAACCCACTTTTATATTGTCAACTATAATCAGAGAAGAAGAAGAAGAAAGAACGAGAAAACTACTCAAAATTCTTAAGAATTAAATAAATGCAAACCAATTATTTACAAGAGGAGATTACTTATCCCATTTTTTATCATTCAAACTGAAGCAAACATTGTCCACGATGCAATCCCTCTACACGCTATTAAATCTTTGTCAACTTTTTTTTTTTAACTAAGAACCCTAATTTTAGCCCCAAATCGATTTTGGATTTTAAGTAAGTTGGGTGGGTTCGGGTTTTAAGTTGGATTTCGTTCTGGGTCAGGTTGGATTAGCTTAATCGTGGTTTTTTTAAACGTGATTTTCCGATCACAAAATTAATTTAGTATGTTGTAATTAAAAGACATGAAATAGTTTGTGATGTTTGTTAAAGTAAAAAATTGTTTGGGGTATGTAAAAAAGAGGTAAACAGTTTATGATGTATATCGAGGAAGCTATATACAAGGGGTAGTGTACCAAAGTCGACCCATAGATCCATGATTAACCCCTTCGAAACAAGTGACAGATTTGAAGTGGGCTTGAAGTTGGGCCTTATCCGGTACAAATTGGAGTTGGCCGCATGGAAGAGTCTTCTACCTATGGTAAATGACTCTTCGGCCGCACTCACGAGCTTTATGTTGCAGCCTAAGGTGTTTTCTCCACACTCCTGCTTCTTCTCGATAGCTTGGCGGGCTTCAGTGTTCTTGACGATTCTTGGGATTGAACCCTTGGGATTGAACCGTTGGATCGTCCCAAAATCACTTGGAGGTGAAAGGTGGTTATTCCTTCTATCTTGTTTCCAAATTTGAGTTTTATCAGACGGTGAGAAGGTCTTCATTTGATGTCAAATTTCTGGTGGTTTGTATTTGTTCAAAAATGGACTTTTGCTCCAGTTTTTGCTTATTTTGCCCAAATTACTTGGAAAAAAACTTTTAAAACTCTAAAACATTGAAATCACTTGAAAAACATTAGAAATCGAGTTAAAACACTTGGAAAAGATGTTAATATCATGTCTAAAAAGGTGTAAAAATGGGTTATATCAACTCTCCCAGACGTAGATCTTTGTTTGTCTTCAAAGAAAACATAAATCTAAACTCGGAAAGAAGTTTGAAAATCAAGGGAACTAACAAAACTCAGAGACCGTCCTTATAAATCATAACCAATCGAACTACATCGATCTAAATCCAGCCTAGAAAATTCTCACCAAAGTCCTTGTGTCACTAGTCCACGGTGTCCGTCATGCGAAACCCAAGCTATCTAGATTCCAAATTTTGGTCAACTAACTCTCTACATTAATTAAAGTTTGCGTGAACTTCTCATCAAAAGGTTGCTGCATATTCTTCTTTTTGTTAACAGAAATTTTCTGTCATTTCCCCACACTTAGGTTTTTCCGCGGGGTTTGAAATGAACATCGTCTAAACTTCTTATGAACGAACCATTGCTTGCCTTCTTGAATTTCGACCAACTAAGACTCTCTTAGGCTTTTGTTTCCTTTCCCTTTGTTTTTTCACGTCTTTCGATTTGTTTTCCTTCGAAAGGGGTAAACGCCTTTTTGAGAAAGAGTCTTAGGGGCACAAAATTTACCATTGAGTTTGAGATTTTCAAGGCAAAACCTTGCTCCTTTTGTTATTGATATCGCCATTACCACAACCGTCTAGTCTTCCGTCTCGAGTGACTGAAAATTGTGTCGTTCCTCCCTCTCCGGCGTTTTTGCACATATCTGCACATAAGACAACAAGAAATAATGCATGAGGTTTAAAAAATGTCTAAGGTTTGGGTAAGGTACCAACTAAAAGTGAGTTGGCCATTCATGTACAACAGAGAGAGGTGAAAAAGGAAAAGATGTCATAAATGTCTGATTCGTCATTTCGCTTAAAACCTTTGATGAGAAAAAATACAAGAAAACAAACAGAATCGATGTAAAACAGGTTTTGGAACGGATTAGCGACGATTGCCAAATCGTCATAAAGTGATCGTCGTTACTCGAGAATCGTCATAACGTCGTCGGAAACACTGGGACGAATAAGATTCGTCGTAAACCGTTGTAAATAATCCGTCGTAAAATCGATGTAACTTTACATCGACATTACGACCAAAATTACCTCGTTTGTATATCGTTGGTATATGGTTGTAACATTACATCGATTTTACATTGAATTATAGAATTTTGTATCGGCAAATCCGTCGTAATATATCGATGTAAATTCGTTGGTAAAGCGATGTAAATAATCCGTCGTAAAATCGATGGTATATCGTTGGTATATGATTGTAACATTACATCGATTTTACATCGAATTATCAAATTTGTATCGGAAAATCCGTCCTAAAATCGTCGTAATAATATATATATATATATATATATATAATATAATATTTATTTATTAAATTAATTAAATTAATTATTAATCAATTTATAATGATAAATTAAATAATTAAAAATATAATTATAAATTAAAATTTTATAAATAAATTCAAAATAAAAAATACTAATTATTATCTTCTAGGTTAATACCGAAGTCACCGAAAAGCTACGCGTCCGATCTATGCTCCAATTCAGTGAGCGGATCCGCTCGATGTTCCGCATCCTGATGCTCATCCCTCGGGTCCGATGTCGATGTACCCGTTTTCTGCTGCCTCAGTGCGCTTGCCAAATCGGGGTTACTCGCGACAAGAATATCGAATAGAGAGTTGTATCCAAGGATCGTCCTATCGTGGAATGGGCGACGTTTAACTCGTTCCGCAACACAACCGGATCATTGAAAGAACGACGTGAGGAAGACGAGGCGATGGCACTATCTTGGATCGATCTCATCCCTGAAATTCTGCCAGTTTTCTTCGGGCAACCTTAAAAAAATAAACGTTAAGTTTAATAAATTGAATACAAAATAATTCCGTATAAATATAATTTAATTATTATTATCTCTTCGTATATCTCGTCCATTTGGGTTGTGGTCAAAGTCGATTTGGATTGAACCGAGCTACCTGGTAATAACTGCTGAGAGAGCTGAGTTTGATGCTCGACGATATTTGCCATAACGTCATGGTAGACCTTCTCCGTCCGAGGATCCACAAAAGAGCCATCTTTCATTTTGTGAGTTTCCTCAAAAACTCTGGTCATTGGAGGAAGTTTGCTTCCGTTTGCCTAACAAAACGACATAACAAAAAAAATTAAACAGTTAATGGATAATTTTAATTAATAAAAAAATCACAAAAATAGAAATTAATCAAAAAAATCATACCATTTTAAGGCGTCTTCCCTCAAAAGACGTTTAACCCGAAGTATGTGGCGTAACCGCCAGAAGACCGTCTTCAGCGACAGTATCCTGAGAAGCCGAACACTTAGCAACCACACTCTGCGAATGCGGATCTCTCCAGTAGGTCTTCAAGACGTTCCAAACTTTGGAAGACATGTATATGGGCTTCGCCTTATCGCCATCAACCTCCCACTTTCTCTTCCAATCGGAGACGGTATTATTGAGCTGAAATTTTGTCTTCGTTTTAAATTTTGTCTTCATTATCTCGTTGATCGCAACATCTCAGTGCCATTTTTGCTATAAAAAAAAAGAAACTCCAATAAAATTAGAAAAGATTAAAAAACAGTTAAGTAATTATTTATAATTAGTAAGTAAAAATAATTAATTCTCAAAAAAAAAATACTGTGGAACATTTGAACTACGTCTCGATAACATCGTTCGGAACCGCAGACCAATGGCGGTGAGGCTCCATGAAATAGACTTTAATAGTGTCAGACACACTACATCCGACTTTGATATCGAGATCAAACCTGAGAAATAAAACTAGAATTATTAGTAAATAAAATAAAGTTAATTACAAAAAAAATATTTGAAGTTACGTACCAAAAAGTTCACGGCGGCCGTTGCGGATCGAACCGGGCTAAACCATCATGACCCGGCTGCCGCAAAAAATCTTCGATGTGTATTACGCATATATCAAGGGGGTCGAGGTGGTGGTGCAGGTGGACGTGGCGGCGACGGCGCTGGTGCGGATTCAGAATCCGGAGCCGCGGTCGGTGTGTCAAAAGATGACAAGACCGCATAATTAGCACTCGGTCCCGACTCGCCACTCATGAAGTGGCGATAGTGAGATTTACGTGGCCCCATATATATCTTTTAAAAAATTATATAACATTAATTTAATAACAAGATTAACGAATCTCAAAAATATAATCCAATAATTTAAATCCTAACTAATTCCAATCCTATCTAATTTTAATCATATCTAATCATTCCAATCCTATCTAATAATTACAATCCAATCTAATAATTTTAATCTAATTACAAAACTAAAAATAAAAAGTTACATGTTAGAGAGAGAGAGGTTGTCGTCTAGAGAGAGAGAGAGATTGTGATGATCGAAGGAAGAAAAATCTCGGCTTGTATATATAGAGTTTGTGGCCATCGTAATTCTGTCGTAATGTATCATCAAAATTACGACGGCTCCGATGTAAATCCATCGTAATATGGAAATCGAAAATTCAACCAATCTGAATTCCCCCCCCCCCCCCCCCGCGTGGTAAATTAATTTGTTTTGTTACTACGGATTCGATGTAATTCCATTGTACAATTTTAACCGAAAATTTAACCAATCTGAATTTTTTTCCCATGCAGTAAATTTAATATATTCTATTACGACGGACCCGTCGTAAAATCATCGTAATGAAAACATTTTAAACCCTAAACCCTATTTGACAATACACAAATCCGTCGTGTATTAATGAGGTACATTTATGCATCCAAGACTTCTCATAGTAATCAACAAATTTAATAACAACGATTCAATCTAATTTATGGAATACTTCCTTATTTTACATAATAATGTATATGTAACCTTTTCTCTTATAAGTATGCATGAAGTATATAAGTATGATTTTTGTGATAACTCAAATTTTTTTTATACAATGAGTAGTTAAAACAAGATAAACGATGAAAAACCAATCCTATACAACATATATAATCAACACTATAATCAAATTCAAAATTTTGGTTTTGAGTATTACGACGACATTACGACGTTTTAAGTCCAATTCGTCGTAGAATCGTCGTAATACTCATGCCCTAAACCCTAAATGAATATTACGGCGATTTGGACTTAAAACGTTGTAAAATCATCGTAATACTCATGCCCTAAACCCTAAGTTCCGATCTCATCCGATTATCTCCGCTCATTTCCCGCCGAAGGTGCGGCGATTAATTAATCGTCACTCTTTTCAAACGGGAAATGAACGGAGATAATCGGAGATGGGATCGAAATTTAGGGTTTAGGGCATGAGTAAGTTATGAAATAGATTTATAAAAAATTAAATAAAACATCATAAATCAATCAGAATCATCATCTTCGTTGGGTTCATCATCTTCATTGGGTTCATCATCATCGTCAGTACTCTCTTCAAACAATTGGAATCACCTTCTTATTATGTGTCGTCAGGTAGATATTCAAGTTGCCTGTTTTGGGAATCAATTAAAAGAACGTTGTCTGTAATCCTAACCAAGACGGAGGTACTCCACTTCTATTATTTCATGCAACACCCCCATAATTAATAATCTATTTCACCCCTAACACATACTCCGTAGTTGGTAGTTGCCCGACGAACGCAGTAGTTGTATGTATGATACACATAACCACTGGTGAAATACATGGGTCCATGCGTTATCTTCCTGAGGGGTTTAACACTGTATGCATGATGTTATCAAAAAAGTTTTTCTCAATGTGCATGACATCAAGATTGTGTCTCAGCAAATGATCTTTCCAGAAGTTCCCAAAAAATAATTTCCTTGTGCCAATTGTGATTCACCCCGTATACATCAGGCATATTAGCTGGAGTGTGCCAATTTCCCCCACGATTCACCGTTTCTAGTCCCCCAAAATGATCTATTTATGCTTCTAGATCTTCCCCAGATAGATACACTGGTGGGGGGACACACACAATTTTGTTCTTCCTAAACAGCCGCTTATTTCTCCAATATGGATGGTTGATGGGTAGAAATCGGCGATGAAAATCAAACCAGCATGTTTTCGACCATGTTTCAGCTGAAACACATCTGTCCGATCGAGGCAATAAGGACAAGATAACCTCTCATGCGTCGTCCAACCTGATAGCATTCCATATGCAGGGAAGTCGCTTATTGTCCACATAAGCACCGCACGCATCGTAAAATTTGTTTTCCTCGAATAGTCATATGTACGAACTCATGTATACCACAACTGATTCAACTCATGTATGAGAGGCTGCAAAAACACATCAAATGACCGCTTTGGATGATTTGGACCATGGATTAAAATATTCAGGAATAGAAATTCCCTTTGCATGCGCATATCTGGGGGAATTTTATTGCCTATCAGACATACCGAGTGGACTAAATCCGTCAGTGCAAAGACCAAGATAGACATTCCGCTTAGATTTAGCAAAGTCTGGGTGTACCGTGTTAAAGTGTTTCCAAGCTTTTGCATCTGACGGGTGAGTCAGTTCTCCTTATGTCTGTGAATGTTCTGCATGCCACCTCATCGATGCAGCTATCCTTTCAGATTGATACAATCGTTTCAACCTATAAGTTATAGGAAGATACCACATCCGTTGGTACGTTATCTTACTACGCCCAAAAGTTTGCGGGCTAAATCTCGATTCCTGGTAAAATCGACATTCTTGCAGCTTATCATCATCTTTCCAAAAAAATATACAATTGTCAACACATACATCTATCATCTCAGAAGGCAACCCAAGACTAAAAACCAACTTATGTATCTCATAGTATATTTCGGCAGCCAAATTATCCTCTGGCAAATATTCTTTATTAAGATCAGCCCAATCATCCATGCAAACCTCAGCTAAGTTATGATCAATTTTAAGTTATGATCAGTTTTAATAAGATCAGCCCAATCATCCATGCAAACCCCAGCTAAGTTATGATCAGCTTTAATTGTCATCATCCTAGCTGCTAACGACAATTTAGACTGACCTTCTCTACATCCATCGTAAAGTGGCTGATTTGCAGCGTCTATCATATCATAAAATCATTTCGCATCTACGTTGGGTTCCTCAACACTATTATCAGCATTTGTTTCATGAAATACATCAGTAACCATGACATGCATCCTATCATGATCTTGACCCTGATCAAATTGATGTTGGCCATGATGATAACTACCCTGATAATTTGATTTAACAAAATCTACATGACCTTGATAATTACTACTACTAGCAGCTGCTTGAGTCAAAACCCTCTCCATGTTGATACCAAACATAATATTGCGGCATAAACCCTCTATTTAGTAAATGCTTCCACACCGTCTCAATAAGAATATATCTCGTATTCTTGCATTTACGACAAGGACAGAACATCTTAACGCTTTCCAGGGTTATTTGCATATTTTCGGCCTGATACATGAATATTTCAAGTCCCTCTTTGAATTCTTTCGTCGACGCTCCCTCCGAATACTTTTGTGTATACATCTATCTTCGTAGATCGTATATCGATATTTTATAAAAAATATTGTAGAGTGCTTTTTTTTGTAGATTTTCGTTTGAAATTATGATGTATTTATAGGAAAAAAATTCAGAATTACCAACGGATTTGCGACGGAAATTTACAACGAATTTACATCGAAATAACATTACAACGAATTTATATCGAATATACGACGGATGTAAATGATTAGGTGAACCTATAAAAAAAACGTGTTCTGCCAAACTGGAAACAATCGACGTGAAATCGTCATTAATTTACATCGAATATTGGTCGTTGTAAATCCGATGTAATTTTACGTCGACTTTACAAGGTAATATGCGAAAATCATATTCGTTGTAAATCCGATGTAAAGTTACATCGATATTACGACATTTTTTGTTATCGTCGTAAAAGTGTCGTAATGTCGTCGTCAAATTACGACGATTAAACGACGAATTTACATCTAACACATATTTCGTCCTAATGCCGTCGTAATGTCGTTGGTAAGTTACATCGATTGAAAACCGTCGTAAATTTTCGCTGGAAATATACAGTTTTTCTATAGTATCAGGTTAAGTCCAAATCAAAATAGAGCTAGTATATTCCATCTAATGAAATCTCTATAGTCCGAATTCTTCTGGGAATGTCACATCACGAGAACTCTAGCTACCGCATAGTCTATAACTGAATCTCGAAAGAGTTGTTACAAGGAGGTAGCGTAGAAGCACACTGGTCGAATTCATCACAGAATTATTTTATCATTCCCTAAAAACACGATTAAGTTCGAGAAATACATAGCAGATAGTCGCGAAAACAGAAAAATAAAGACTCAAAACAAAAGAAAAAAGAAGTTAGTAACGGAAAAACATTCTCACCCATACTTAAATTACACTGACCCCAGTGTGAAAAAATTGGTGAAAAGATGAAACATACTCAATAAATAAAAATAAAATCATAAAGATAAAAGAGAGAGTGGTGATGGAACCGTGATAATGATGATGATCATGGCGAATGTTCACGTGAACCATCAGACTCGGTCCCGAAAGAGGAACCATCGTAATGGCCACTCTCTTTTAGGTGGCGTGTGAGTCGAGCGAGCTGTCTGGCTTGGTGTGCAAGAGTCTTATGGAGCTCTGCATAAGATGGGTCACTCGAACTAGAGTGTCCAACAGGAGCTGGAGCTGCGTGTAAAGGAGGTGTCGGATGGTAAGTGGGTCTGGCAACTGCTTCTTGTTTATCCTTCAAGGCTATGAAATCGCTGACGGTGAGAGGCATGTTTGAGATAGATGGCATGAGTTCAGCCGCTGGAGGGTCCCAATGTGGTGGACCATCTGAAAGACGCGGGACTGAAGTAGAAGGTAGCGGTGCCGCGAACCATTCCTTCTCACTAGCGGAACTTGTAAGCAATATGATCTTGATCAATTCTTGCTCCAACAAGAAATATGTCTTTCGAAAGTCGACAAATTCTAGATATTCATGACTAATTTTCGGACTTTTGAATGTGCCACACAAGAATTTTTTCGAAGGTTGGTTTTAATGGCCTATCTTGTGCAAAATCAATAGTTTACCGAATACTAATCACTAATCAAGCTAGTATTAGCTAAATTTAGCAACAAAACTCTCCAAATTCGTATTCAAAGGAGCTTAAAATTTTAAATATTCCAAAATCTCAAATCCATGACTAATAGGTCTAAAAAACTAATTTTAAGCAACCTAGAAGTCCAATCTAAAGTTTTCTATCATTTCCTAACCACCCTAGACATTAATCTAGTCAAACAAGGAAAACCTTAAAATTGAGCTCTCTTGAAAAATAGAGATTGAGAGAAATACCTTGAGAGAGAATTGAGATGAGTGGATAATTGAATTCTCCTTCGAAAAATAGTGAGAATAGACCAAAGAATCGTTTGACAATTCAAGTTTTTGAAAATTTGATCTTAGCTCAAAAATCTCCAAAACTTTGGGAGAGAAGAAGAAAAAGAAGCTTTTGATCTTTAAAAATCTCTTTTGACTTGAAAAAGTTGTTTTTATGACCAAAAATATGATTTTTAGATTTCAAAAATTGAGAAAGAAAAACTTACCTTGCGTGTGGGCTACGAAAAACAAAATCCGGTTAGTTCACTAATGGTTCAAGTTCGGATCAAGGAAAACGTACCAAACCGTAGAAAAGTGGTCAAGGTTGACCGGTCAACATTTTGGTCCGACAGAGGCCGGCCGCACAGAGGGTAGTGGGGGTTGCGGTCGAAACATCATCTTCTGGTGTTTGGAGACGTCTAGGGTTTGTCTTTGGGCGGAACAAGTGATGGATTTGAAGTGGGCTTGAAGTTGGGCCTGATCCGGTACAAATATGAGCTGGCCGCAGGGACGAGTCTTCTGCCTGCGGTAATGACTCTCCGACCGCACTCACGAGCTTCAGGTTGCAGCCAGGGGTGTTTTTTTGCACACTCCTGCTTCTATTTGACAGCTTGGCGGGCTTCAGTGTTCTTGACAGTTCTTGGGATTGAACCGTTCACTACAAGAAAACACCCATTTTGCAACGAACGAAATCGTTGTAAAATCGTTGCAAAAGAGGATTTGCATCGAATTTGCGACGAATTTTAGATCGTCGTTAACTGATCGTCGCAAACCACAAATCGTCGTAAATTCGTCGGGAAAGTGCGAGGGAAACAAATTCGTCGCTAAATCGTCGGTAAATGTTCGTCGCTAAATCGTCGTAAATATTACATTGAAATTACGACGAATATAAATACGTCGTAAAAACGATGGAAATTCGATGGCAAATATTTCATTGTTAATTCGATGGGAAAATATTTTCGTCGTTAATTCGTTGTTAATAAATCGTCATAAAATCGTTGCTAAATAATAGTCGCCAAATCGTTGCTAATGAATCGTCGCAAAATCGTTGCGCATAAATCGTCGTATAATCGTTGCTAATAATTGGTCGCAAAATCGTTGCTAATAATCGTCGTATAGTCGTTGGTAATAAATCGTCGTATACTCGATGTAAATTAGCCACGATTATAGCCATCGAATTAACGACGATTTATATATATATGATTTTTTAAATTATTTTTAAAATTTTATTAAATTAGAAATTATAAAATAAAAATTATAAAAATAATATATAATAATATTTTATAAAAAAAAAATATTATAATTTGTTACAAAAAAAAAGCAAAATTAGAAATCGAAATCCTAAATCTATATAATTATATCGTTATCGTCGAGATTTACATCGTCTTCGGGACGTCTCGACGAACTGGATGGTCCTGCCGCTGCCTCTGCCGCTGCCGCTTCATCTGCCTTTGCTCGGAGTCTTCGTTTTTCCCGTAGCATGGCCTGCATTGTCGGGTTTCCTGTTGCCAAGATGTCGAAGAGTTCGTCATTCTGCGTAGCATCCTGTTCAACCCGGCGCTGAAGACTCGCAATCCTCGCCTGATATGCATGAGACTCGGTCTCAACCCGCTCCTGAAGACTCGTAATCGTGGCACGTAACACGACTGGATCATCTTCTGGCGATCGTCGTCACGGAGCATATGAAGAAGCAGCCGAGACATCTCGAATAGATCCCATCCCGACAACCTTCCCCTTTCTCTTAGGGGCAACCTATATTTAAATTTACAATTAGAAAACTTTATAAAATCAAAAACTTAAAATTAATAAGTACTAACTATTCTATATACCTGCTCGAAGATCCGGTCAATATCGGGTGTGGTCAACCCTCCAGACATGACCGACGAACCACCGGGAGATAGCTGTTGAGAGAGCTGTGTCTCTCGTTCGGTGACTTTGGAAGTCACCTCATTGAAGATGTGCTCGGCAGCTTCGGAAACAAAGGAACCATCCTTCTTCCGGTGCGTCCGCTCAAAAACCCTTGTCATCGGAGGGAGTACACCTCCGTCTTCGGCGGCCTAAAGAAAAAAACTATGTTATTGACGAAGTAAATTAAATTAATTAATTAATTTAAATAAATTTAATTACCATCTGTAGACGAACACCCGCAAAAGGTGTTTGTCCAGCTGTATGAGGCATAGCCTTGAGTCTCCCGTCCGAATCAACGGTGTTGCGGGAAGCCGAACACTTCTCAGCAGTCGTGATAGACTTCGGATCCATCCAATACCGCACCAAGCCGTCCCAAACGGCTTTATCCATGTGCAGGGGCTTTGCTTCGTCGCCATCCTTCTTCCATGCTTTCTTCCACTCACCAACCACGCCTTGGATACGAAACTTCACCCTCTCGAGAAATAAAGTTTCGACCTCGCCATGAAGCGAAAGATCCCAGTGATATTTTTGCTGCATGAGAAACAAAAATAATTACATATTTTATAAAATTAAATTAAATATATATTTAAATATAATTAAAATAATTAAAGGATAAAAAAAAAAAATTTCCATACGTACCGCAAACATCTTGAACCATGTCTCCTTGACGTGTAGAGGAAGCTGGGTAAAATTGGTATGCGGCTCGATAAAATAAGACTTGATGATGTCGGAAACGGTGCGTCCAACTTTGGATTCAACTCCAAACCTGAAACAAAAAAATTGTAAAATTTTGAATTGTTAGAAATAAATGTAAAAAATATATATTTATATATATTATCATTCCGACCCATCAGTATGATCTGGATCTAATCTTTTAAGCCTATGACGCCCCGGCTGTGCAAGCAAATCATGAACCGTCATGTGTGCATACGGGGCCGGGGCATGGCCTCCAGGTTGCGGAATCTGAGGTGGTTGTGGAGGCGGCGGAGGTTGCGTCACCGGGACAAAATCCGTCTCTGTAGCCTCATAAGACGGAGGCAACCCAGTACCCGAAGCATCACCAATATCTCGCAAAAACTGAGCGTAATGTGCACGACGCTGGCCCATCTGCATAAAAATGAAAAACAATTACTATCTATAAACATCCGGGCAGTCTGCTATTTTTTCTAATTTGATACCGTTTCTACCGACCTAAATTGTTTAATTTTTATCTATACTAATTAATTAAAAACATTGGAAAAAAAAATTTACCTTTTTCCGCAAGGAATTCGGAAAGAAGTTAGGATCAGTTTTTTTTTTATTTGTTTGTAAATGAATTTGCAAGGAACTCGCGTGTATATATAAGATTACGTGTCGTCGCTGTATCGAGGCAATTAAACCGTAGCTAATTCGTCGCTAACTTTGCAACGATTTTGTGACATTCATACACGCGGGAGTTTAATTGACCGACACGCGGTATATTTAATGACAAATCGTCGCTAAACCGTCGCAACCTTGCATCGATTTTGTGACATTCAGTGTTTGCGACGATTTAGCCACGATTAGTTCAATTCGTTGCTAAATCGTCGCCAATTTGCATCGATTTTGTGAGGATATTTGTAAAATCGGTTTTAGGGTTTAGGGTATAGGTACAAAATTGTACCGTCGAATACAACGTTCCATAAACAACTTGACATGTTTACTGTAAATCCAAATTCATGAAATTATCAATAAGTTCATCGATATTGAAAAATAAGTAAATCATATAGTTTGCGTATATGTTAGAGATTATTAATACAATGATTCAGTTTGTGGATATTACTGTGATTGACCGAGTTTTCATTTTCGGACAATTCTCTAAAGTCACGATCAATTTCATTGAAAGATGCATAATACAATGAGATGGTAATACGTTAGGGTTTAGGGTTTAGGGCAAAGGGTTTAGGGTTTATGACAAATCATTGCCAAATCGTCGCAACTTTGCATCGATTTTGTGACATTCAGTGTTTGCGACGATTTAGCCACGATTTGTCAATATTCGTTGCTAAATCGTCGCCAATTTGCATCGAATTAGTGACTATCACATTTAGCGACGATTTAGCGACGATGTCTTTGAAATCCCTTAAACCCCAAACTAAATCCCATTTCCGATCACCACTCATTTCCCACCGTTGTTGGGGCAATTAATAAATTACATGACACATATGTCTCGTAATTTATAAATCGCCGCACCTACGGCGGAAAATGAGTGGAGATCGGAGATGGAATTTAGTTTGGGGTTTAAGGGATTTCATAGAAATCATATCACTTAAATTTCACAATAACTACTCGATCACAATATTATATTAATACATTAAATTCACAATAATTACTAGCTAGCGCGGTCACTCTGATTCATTTTCGGACGAATCGTAGTACACATCCGTTTCTTGATCATCTGGTTCATCACTTTCTTCGAACTCATCTTCCTCATCTTCTTCCTCTGTATCGTCTGGGAGATATTCAACTTGCCTGTTTTGAGGATCTATCAAAAGGATGTCTTCATTGCTCTCATTTAGTTTTGGCATATCAGAGCAATGATCTTGCTGCATTGGTAGTTCCTCATCAACCCCCACAATTCGACCCCTCGGAGAAACTTTTATAACTGATAACCATGAGATACGGGTGGTGCGAACTCGCGGATATGGAACAAAGCTGACTTGTTCTGCTTGTGATGCTAGGATAAATGGCTCATACTTATTGTAACGTCGTGATTGGTTGACATCTACTGCCCCAAATTTGTTCTTACGGACGCCTCGATCAACTGTTGGATCGAACCAGTCGCATTTGAACAGAACACATTTCAAACCTAAGCAACCAGGGTACTCAACTTCAATTATGTCTTGCAACACTCCATAAAAATCTATTTCGCCCCGCACACATACCCCGTAGTTGGCAGTAGCTCTTTGATTTCCGTATTTGAATGTATGAAATATATATCCGCGTGTGCAATACATGGGTGCACTCGTTATCTTCGATATGAGGCCTTTTATTAACTCATGGAACCAGAGTGGATATGCGGTATCCCCATACTCGACCTATATTTCATTAATTAATTTAATTAAAAAAGTAATCAAATATGTATTAGGTTAATTGTCCAAGTTAGTACTTAAAATTTTACGTACTTGCGTCTTCAACCACGGGGCAAAATGTTGATCTTTACGCTTGTTGATTTCATCGTCTGAGATTCCTTCAATGACTTCTCGGACTTGTCTAACAAATTCACTGCATACAAAAGTATTTGTAATTGGTATAAAGCTAGCATATATATAATTTAACCATATATATAAGACGTATGTTTATACACTTACGTCTCAAATTGACTAACTTCTTCGCAATTTAAGAGGATATACGTTTGTGCACTATGATGGTCTTTTTCATTGGCAAACCAAACTGACTTCACTCTTCCACATAATCGACCGATTGAAGAAAAGATATATGGGACACCTTCATTAGCATATGTTCGGCCTACACCTCCATCATCATATCGCCGTGCTGCCCTTTTCCGTGTGCGAACCTTCGAGCCAAAATAGTACCCCGTGAAGTGAGAAGTTTCTTCTGTTAAACTTTCTGCTACTATTGAGCCTTCAACTTTGGCTAGATTTTTAGCCTTCCGCTTCAAATGTCCCATGAATCGCTCGAATGGGTACATCCATCGATACTGCACAGGTCCCCCAAGTTCTGCTTCGTGAGGTAGATGAATAGGTAGATGTTCCATAACATCAAAAAAGGCTGGGGGAAATATTTTCTCCATGTTGCACAACAAAATAGGAATACTAGCATCAAGTTGTGCAATAACATCTTCTGACAAAGTACGGGTACAAAGATCCCGAAAAAACCCTCCAATGCCTGCAATTGCTTCGTGTACATTTCCTGGTAGAAGTTCAGCAAATGTAAAAGGAAGTAGTCGTTGCATAAAGACGTGACAGTCATGACTCTTCATCCCGGAAAACTTTTGGCCATTCTCAACACATTTAGCTAAATTAGATACGTACCCGTCCGGGAACTTCACATCAGATGTCGACCATTTAAACAAAGCTGACTTTTCTTCCGCACCCACTCGAAATATGGGGACATGTGCTTTCCCATTGCTTGTAATATGTAACTCATTCCGACAACAAAGATCAGGCAAGTCTAACCTTGACTTACCGCTGTCTTTAGTCATTCCACGCACGTTTAACAATGTATGCATGATGTTATCAAAAAAGTTTTTCTCAATGTGCATGACATCCAAATTGTGTCTAAGCAAATGATCCTTCCAATACGGAAGCTTCCAGAATATGCTTTTCTTATGCCAATTGTGATGCTCCCCATATCCATCCGGCATATTAGCTGGAGTGTGCCAATTTCCACCACGATTGACTGTTTCCAATGCATCATAATGATCAATTTCTGCTTCTAGATCTTCCCCGGAAATATAAACAGGAGGAGGAACACGAACAGTTTTGTTCTTTCTAAACAACCGCTTATTTCTTCGATATGCATGATAAATCGGTAGAAATCGGCGGTGACAATCAAACCAACTTGTTTTCCGACCATGTTTCAATTGAAACGCATCTGTCCGATTGAGACAATATGGACAAGACAATCGCCCATGCGTAGTCCAACCTGATAACATCCCGTACGCAGGGAAGTCGCTTATTGTCCACATAAGCACCGCACGCATTGTAAAATTTTTTTTTCTTGCAAAATCATATGTCCGAACCCCGGTATACCACAACTGCTCCAATTCCTGTATCAGAGGCTGCAAAAACACATCAAGGGAACGCTTCGGATGCTTCGGACCTGGTATTAAAATACTCATGAATAAAAATTCACTTTGCATGCACATATCTGGGGGTAGGTTGTAAGGCGTTAGGATTATTGGCCATAAAGAATATTGTCTACTAGACATACCAAACGGACTAAATCCATCTGTGCAAAGACCAAGATACACATTACGTTTCTCTCTAGCAAAGTCTGGATGTACCGTCTTAAAGTGTTTCCACGCTTTTGCATTTGAAGGATGAGTAACCTCCTCATCTGTTTGCAAATGATCTGCATGCCATCTCATCGATGCAGCTGTCCTCTCAGACTGATACATTCTTTTTAATCTATCAGTTATAGGAAGGTACCACATCCGCTGGAACGGTACCTTACTCCGACCAGTACCTTGCGGCTTATATCTTGGCTTATGGCAAAATCGACATTCCAGCAACTTATCATCATCTTTCCAAAAAAGCATGCAATTGTCAACACAGACATCTATCATCTCAGAAGGCAACCCAAGACTATAAACCAGCTTCTGTATCTCATAGTAAGTTTCAGCAGCTAAATTGTCCTCTGGCAAATACTCTTTAATCAAATCAGCCCAATCATCCATGCAAACCTCAGCTAAGTTATGATCAGTTTTAATAGTCATCATCCTAGCCGCCAACGACAATTTAGAATGTCCTTCTCTACATCCATCGTAGAGTGGCTGATTTACAGCATCTAGCATATCATAAAAAAATTTTGCATCTAGATTGGGTTCCTCATCATGATGATCATGTGCAAATGTACTTACGGTTTCATGAAATGCATCCGTAACCATGTCATGAATCCTATCATTATCTTCACCATGCTGCTCCGCATGATCATCAAATTGATTAAAATTATTTGACTCATCAATATTCGATGCTTGATAATTGCTACTACTACTAGCTGCATTTCCCCCATGACCCTCTCCATGATAATACCATATATAGTAATGCGGCATAAACCCTCTATTTAATATATGCGACCACACCTTCGAGATAATGATAAATTTCCTATTCAAGCATCTGGCACAAGGACAATACATCTTACCACTGATAATCGTATTATGTATACTTCCTGCCTGATGCATGAATCCCTCCACCCCATCACTGAACTCTTTTGTTAGCGATCCCTCTGAATCAAGATGATTATACATCCATCTTCTAATTTCGTATATTGACATTTTTTGTTGGTCAGAAAGAAGTAAATGTTTTTGAATATGAAATTTTTATTATGAAGTTGGCCACTATATATAGATTTTTATTTTCATTACCATCGAATTACCTACGATTTTACATCGATTTCACATCGATTTTACAACGAATTTAAAAATGTTTACATCGACTTTACAACGATATTAAACATGTTTACCTAACCGAACACCGTGAGCTTAAAACGTGCTCACCTAACTTATTAATCGTTGGGAAATCGATGTAAAATTCAACTTATAATAATCATTGCTAATTCGTGGGTAATTTTACGACGATATTGCAACGTTTTATACAAACCTCGGTAAATCGTCGCTAAATTACAACGACTTTACGACGATTTTGATTATCGTCGTAAGGTCGTCGGTAATCGTTGTATAATCGTCGCTAATTCGCGACGATTTTACAACGAAACTTTTCGTCCCAAGTTTGCAACGATTTTACGACGTCTTTTAGAATCGTCGTATATTCGTCGCAAAACCGATGGCAATTTGCAACGAAATAAAATCTTCGCAAAAAATCGTTGCAAATTGCCTGTTTTCTTGTAGTGGTTGGATCTTCTCCAAATCATTTGCAGGTGAAAGGTGGTTGTTACTTCTATCTTGTCCCAATTTTAGTTTAATCGGACGGTGAGAAGGTCTTCATTCGATGTCGAACTTTTGACGGTTTAAATCTATCCAAAATAGACTTTTGCTCCACTTTTTACTTCTCTG